>CAKKTJ010000328.1:0-517154 GCA_920618645.1 Peronospora belbahrii | reverse complement strand
GAGCAAACATTATCTGTAGATTCCTTGCTCTTTATGTCCTTTTCGTCCTGTTTGAAGAAACCATGTCGAACGGTTTCCGCTTTGTACATGTGCGACACTACTGGTAGGTCAACAAAGAAGTCGTCATCAACCGGCCCATCTTCTTCTTGAGCGTACTTTGTCGCGGCAAAGAAGTCGCGCGGCATGTCGAACAAGGAACGTGGTCGCATCATAATATCTTGCCTCTGCTCAGGCTCCATCATGGACTGTTCTAGAGATGACATGGGGTACCAGAAGCGCGCGGTCATGCCGAGATCCCACGAGCTAAGTTTGCGGTTATGGTTGAGTGATTGGTTGTAGTATTGATCAGTAGATGTTTGTGTTGTTTGTAGCAAATTATGAAAACTGATTTCGTCGACTACTTTTCACTCGATAACAGAGTTTGCCGTAACTAATAGGTAGATATCATAGTGAAGTATGATCGGATAGGACGCTTCAACACCGTTCCCATACAAAATTACATATATATCATTATGAGCCTTGTCTGAATTCTAGAAGAAATGGCAAATCACTTTCTTCCATTTCACCATTTCAGCTTTTCAGTTTACATTCGAGAATACAATCAACGATCGCATATAGCAATCCGTTGTCACATACATATCTCCCGAAAATAATAGCAGCATTCAATGTTACTTCACTGCTCTTTTATATAAAATCTAGAATATGTCTTCTATTGACAAAAAGGCAAAAGCTATCATAATGTGCACTTTTACGCATAGGCAAAGCGTACTTAGTAATGCAATTTTTTTTCTTCTGCCAGACAAAATCATGAAAACTCTAGCAGGATATGAGGTGGTGATATACTAGTCAAGCTATCATCGATTCTTAGACTTGTGCTACTTTAATTATCTACTCTTTTGAATGTATCCTCATATGATTCACAGGAAGTACACTCCTCAGCAGATCTAGTGATGCACTAATAAGCATTCAGGTCAACAAGAAATGACAGCAGTGTGAATCCATACGCTTTTACTATTAGTTCTTCTTGTCTTTAGTCTTTCGTCCAAACGATGAAGGTGTCCTGGCTGGTGTTGTCCGTACCTGCCGTCCTGGATTCAATTTTGATTGTGCCACCCTGTGATACAGTGAAGCGAGAGACGTGTCAGTTATTTGTGCACGCTTGCGTGTATATGAAAAACGAAAAGACGTACAATAATATCCTCTCGGTAGAGCACTCTGCTCCACCTTATACTGCGTGTCTAAATAGAACATTAGATCGCGGACCTGGCCCTCGAGATCACCAATGCGCAACGCTGTTTGCTGCTCAACCCGTGCATTTTGCTCTTCTAATAGACGTACGCGCTCCTTCCACTGCTTCTGGTTACAATCAGCGATTTGTTCAGCTCTCTGTACAAGAGCAAAAAAACATAAGCACCATCAGCATACTCAAACTGCATCAGAAACTGCATCAGCAGACTGTCCAACAATCTTCACACACCTGACAAATGCCAGCTCCTCCTCTAAGAAAAAGCATTTCGTATCTTGAGCTAGATTTATATTTGCTTTCTTAAGCTGTTTGCGTTCGCCCTCGTGTGCATTAGCAGCGCTGCCGGCTCGCGCCTTCTTCCACGCGTACAAGCAGTCGTTCGTAATAGAGACGTTGCTCTTCCAGTTGGCTATAGTTCACAAGGAGCAGAAATGAGTTCACACTTACTACATGATAAAATGATGAGTCAGCAAGTGCTGCTTACCTCTTCAAAAGAAAATTGTACTCGACTGCAAGCTTCTCAAGTTTCCGATGTTCCCCTTCCTCCTCCTCTGCGGAAGTAGTTGGCGGATTCTGCGAGCGTTCGCCGCTATGGTTTACCGGACCCCGGAAACTCCACAAACTTGCCATCTTGCTTGTTCAAAATCAATCGTGTACATATCCATCGCCCGCGTAGTCCCCACACGCGCTGTGTCTCTAGTTCTAACGAATACGTATGCAGTGTAGCCTGATAGTGTTCTTTAGCGTGTTCACCCCAGTATCGCCCACACAGCCTACGTGGCCACAGATCCAGACATATCCCCAGGTGCTCCGCTATGCCACAAACCTCGCACGACGACCCGATATCTCCATGGCTGTATCGACACACTGAACAGCTTGATCCTTCCCGCATCGAAAAGAGACAATCACAATGAAAGGAATGATTACACAACGTCGTTAAAGTACCCGACGCTGAAGCATCTAGTCGATCTAAACAGACTGCACACGTCGGAATCTCGGTCATTCCTGCAGGTGGTGGTGGGGAAATAATTTCCGCATTTGTTCCCTGTTGATTCTTCTCTCCAACCGAGGACTTAAAAAGTACCAACAAGCGTATTTGTTTCATCTGCGCATCTTTTCTTTCCAATGCAATATTATCTGGATATTCTTCACCTACCACCGGGATTGAAACTCAATGCTTCTCACAAACACAATCTTACATCGTTCCTGCTCAATTGAGTTGAAATATTTACCATTATGGTCCTAATATATATCATATAGATAACATATAAATAAAGTAAGTAACATACGACACCATCAATTTGTACCCAAATAAAAAATGGGTTTACTTTCGTGCTTACGTGAAAAGTTTGATCCGCTCGTTCTTGTGACTTAAATTGCATGAGTACGCAAACAATTACTACGTTCTGGATCCTTTAATATACGCACAAGTGCAATATCTTCTTGAAAACTCGCTAGAAATCAAGAATCTCCAGCAGGAGAGACATATGTGATGGTACAGTCACGACACAAACCAATGCACTGCGTTCAGTAGGCAAATGTTGACTATCATGACTATTTTTGGCTGAGCTGCTACTGCTACTGAGATTCCAGAAGTAGAAGTAGAAGAATAAGGTCTATCGGCTCGATAGAAACGCAATTTTCCAGTAATAATTCCGAACTTATTGGTGCACCCAGTTAAAAAAGACGCATCATGTAGTACTTTGTAAAAGTCTCTTCAGCTTTTAACTTCCTCTTCTTCCCCATCGACTCGAATTTGAAACATTTTTGACAAAATGGTTAAAATATTTTTAACTCGAAACTTAATAATGAGTAACTTCTGAATTCGAAAAAAAGAGCCTTTTATTTATCTGGTTTTCATAGTTACCTTTTTACACGGCGCATACACTAAATGTCTCGAACGTCAGGTCGAGAAAAGAAGAAGAGAATTAGGATGAAAACCGAAGATTTTGTATACATTAAATTAAACGACATTTAGAAAGAGTCCCTAAGAAAAAAGTGGTGAGTCTCCTCTATTTTCGATTATGTAATTAAACGTAGCGGGAAAACCAATGTTTCAACTTTACAACCGTATGTGACCATTCTTCTTCTTCTTCATCCTCTCTCCTTTGTTGTTTATTTATTTTACTTGATTTTGCTCTCTCTCCTGACTGACGAAAGTGTCTTTGTCTCTCTTTTTAGTATCAGATACACGACGGAGTATGTACAAAAATGCACCAAATATTGACCCAATTAAACCGTACTTTTAGTCTCTTTCTCTCTCTCTCTTTTCTTGACTCGATAATGTTATTATTGTCGCTCAATTCATTGAATGAACTGTTATCTTGTTTATTTATTTGTATAGGGAGCAAAAGAATGCTGAAGTGAAGGCACTATTTGCCAAGATTGGCCATTTGCACTACTTTGTAGTGAATGGTGGGTGTTATTATCGCACTAATGGGCTTATGGGGCATCAAGACGCTGACGGATCCGCCCAGTAACTCGAGCGAGCTATTGTCGAATCTTGATACAAAGGTTACGCGTCGTTATTGCCACTGGCATGGCCGTTGTGTCCATGACATTGGCTCTACTACTGGTTAAGCTTATTGTAGCCCTACGCACGTGTCATGATTCTATTCGTGCTTTGGTTCAATGTGGTCATTTCATTTGCTTTTGCAGGTTATGGATTCATGATTGGCTTGTGTTTTTATTGCTGTTGTGGTCTCCCTCATTGCTCTCTTGAACCTTTGCTACGCTCGTGCCGTGCAGCACCGCATCCCGTTTGCTGTTGCCAACTTGCGTGTGGCTGAAGGTGCGATTGCTAAGCATTCGTCCACCTATGTGCGGTATCGATTGTTTTCACTATTGTTCAGATCGTGTGGGTGGTAATATGGGCGATGGCTTTGCCCGGTGTCGCCAACAAGATTGCTAAAAACAATCCGAGCTCTACGAAGTACCACAACGTCTTCGAAGATATGCGTACAAGCAGTCCGGGGGTTTCATATGTTGCGTACTTTTTTCCTGCTCCTGTCATTCTACTGGGACGCTACAGGTTTTCAAGAACGGTGCTCACACTACCGTCGCGGGCGGTCGCGACGTGCAATTTCAACGCAGAGTCATCTGGTGCTACGGGTGCCTCACTGAAGCGTAGCATGACTTCATCATTCGGATCCATTTGCTTTGGCTCGCTCATTGTCGCCTTTTTGCAGGCGCTTCGCGCGATGCGCGTTCCCCTGAGGTATTATGGGGTAGTTGTTATGTTTATTGTCTGATAGGAGGTCTTGGTTTTGTCTACAGTTGGCGGAAAATGGGCCCCAGGAGGGGAGCGCCTTGGCATGTGTTGCTGAGTGCATTTTGGGCTGCCTGCAGTCTATTATGGAGTACTTTAACCGCTGGGCATATGTCTATGTTGGAATCTATGGCTACAGGATTCACACAGGCTGGCAAAGGCCGTATTTGAGCTTTTTCAAGCAGCGTGGTTTTGATGCTATTATCAGCGATGATCTTATTGACAACGTGCTTGGCTTTGCAGCGCTTGAATTGGTACGTGTCATGTGCATTGAAATGTTAAATAATTTGAAAATCGGGTATGACAAAACTTCTGGTTACATTTGTTAGGACTCATATGCGCTGGCGTTGGCGCGCTGATTGCGGAGACGACCGACACTTTCGCGTTCGAAACAGCACGGCGTTTCTAGCGATCTTGGGTCTTGTGGTCGGCATCGGTGTTGCTGTCACACCCCTCGCTGTAATCCATTTCAGTTCTGTTGCTACGATCTTTGTCTGTTTTGCTGGCGGGGATCCGGCTGCTTTCCAATATTCGCATCCGGAAATTGTACGCGCCGTTGGTGCAGGAGTGGCTTCTTTACCCAGAGATTATGGTACAAGCGGGATATTACGCGTGTAGTGAGTGCCTCACTTGAGTCCGATGACAGAATTACACCGTTGCAGAAAAGTTGTATGCACCTAGCATTATATGATGCACAGTTGTTGAGGCGTTTTGAGAACGCCTCTGTTTGTACGACGCCGACGTATTGTATCCATAAGGTATCATTTATCTTGGCTGGAAGTCTCTACTTATTTTTGTTTTCACGCAATCTTCAATATCGTCTCGCCATGTTGCGAAGTTATCCAGCACTGTTGATCTTTAGTATCTCGTCGTTATTGTCGTCATCTTGGCTTCTTCTATGATTTCACTGCTGATTCATACAGCTTCAATTAGTCTTGTAGCTCGACGGCTTACGGACGTTGCTCCAGACACAAGCAATTTGAACCCAGCTCCGATGTTTCGACAGCGATTCACTATGTAGCAATCTTTTTCCTCCTTGTCATGTCGGCCATCTCTTCAGGGTCTTACTCTCGATTTCTCTTGTCCTTAGATAAAGTGAGTTTAGATGTGATTGTCCGTGCAGAAATCGGTTAGGAGCTACCGAGGAGGAAGTCACAAGGCCAAGGCAGCGCAACGCATTTTTACCCGTTCGTGCTGATGGTAATTTACTACTTACAACGCTCGTGCTCACAACGGTTGCTATCAATAATGGTTTGTTGTCAATTCTAATTGCGGATATGACTAGTGCTCTCGTGAGCTTCTTTGCTTCGACAATTCTAATCCTTGTATTTGGAGAAATTGTGCCTCAATCGCTCTGTTCGAGACACGCATTGTCAATTGGATCAAGATTTGTACCCGCTTGTTAAAGTGCTAAGACTAGTGCTGTATCCTTTTGCCAAACCCGTGAGCTATGCGCTTGACCGTACAGTTGGAGAAGATGTGGGCACGTTATTTACCAAACGAGAGTTGCAACAACTTGTAGATATTCATGTGGGACAAAAAGGTTATGCACCCTGATGAGGGACATATCGTACGCGGTGCAATGAGCTACAAGAACAAGGTCGTCAGTGACAGTATGATCCCAGTCGACAAACTCTTTTCACTTTGGGATATCCTTTTTTTCCACGTTAGCAGTTTTGTTTTGTGGCGATGTAGTTATGGTTGGCCAATGCTTGCTTGCTAGATTCCTTAACTGTATGACGTTGTTGTTGTTGCTATCGTGTTTGTCATGTGTGTTTGTGTACGCTAGTACAATACTCAATTCAGCACGTGCTCGGGCTGATCTACAATCAAGGATATAGCCGCATTCCCGTGTGGAATAAGGATCTGAACGACGTGGTTGGAATTATCTTTACCAAGGACTTGATATACGTGGACCCGAACCAAGAAGTGCCACTGATGGCATTTGCGCGTGTTTTTTTGCTGTCGCAGCGCATCGTATCTGGCTCGACGCAAAACTGGGTGAGGTGCTGAGCGTCTTCAAAATGGGCAGCACCCACATGGCACTTGTTTATGATGTCAATAACACGGGACCGGTAAGCTTACCCATGAGATCTGAGCAAGATTTCCCACTGTTTACCTCATCATGTACATGTGTATTTTATTGTCAGAGTGATCCGTTCTCACTGAACTCAAGTGGCTTGGGGTAACGCTTGAGGACATTGTAGAGGAGATTTTGCAGTCCAAGATCACAAACGAGACCAACTTGCGCGTGGCCAGGCAGGAACGCCAAAGGCAAAGCTGCACGGACCAAATCGGGTCTTGTAAAGTGGAGGTAAGTCTACAGTGGACAATATCATCTTGATTCCTTCTAGTACCACCACCAACGTTGTCGCCGGGCGGTCTAAGTGCTTATCGGACGTTATATGCTTTTGACCAGCATACATGTTTTCCGGGACGAAGATCCACTCACTCTCTTGAGAGCAAAGACGTCTTTGCCACTCCTCCTCGAGCTTCAGACAAGTACAAAAAGCGCAAAAGCAGGCTACTTCACACGGCAATGATACACAGGTAATCTTTCATTTCCCTTACACTGAAGCTAATGACGGGAAAAGCCCGCTCATGCTGGAACTCCGACTAGCGGCTAATTACTATCCAATATGGGTTTTTCACAGCAACTCCAACCAACAAAACAATGGGGGAGGTATCGCGTACTGTTGCAGAGGGTGAAATTACTTTCACAATATGAGATTGGCGTTTATCTAAAGTACCATCGATTCTCGAACAGGTGTTTGAGCCCTTCTTTCGTGCTGGCCCTTGCCTCACCCGCTTGTAGAAACCCTATATGCTGAAAAAATTAGCAGCAAATTGCTCCCTCACGTCGGCACTAGTTGCCACCTCATCAGTGGAAAACCAAAATGCTGGGGTGATGCAAAACTCGTCTTGTCGTTCAATGCAGCTCAAAAGCCCGACCGCATTTTTACATGAAGCCCGCAGACCGAGTACATTACCGTAGCCGTGCTATGATAGATCAGTGTGAATGCATCGATGAGTCGATATCACTGCCGCCAGTAAGCTTAAGGTAAAAGATTTATCTACAGAGCCAAACCGATCGATGTAATGTTGTAGCTGTCTGGAATCTGTGACGAGTCTTCGTATCATGCAGTAAATACAACCCACCTCCAAACACTTTGCAGGGCTGCCGTACCTCAAAAAAAAACTTACATACAAATCTGCAAGTCGTATTACGCAGTCGCTTGAACCGAACATCAGCGGTTGGCCATAAGTCTCGTAGGGGTGGGGACACCGCACCTCTGACGGTTTTCTCGAACTCTCACCATTACGGCATCGATCATTCCTGTAACAATACAACAATGCGACAAACTGTATCCAAGACACAAAAAAAAAGGCATCGGCCCATGCTACAGGACCTGCCTCAAAGTTGTGGGGAGTTTCGCCAAAGAGCTGCCTGTTCAATGTACCAGGCGGATTTGAGAAGCGCCCCGGCTGTTTGTGCCGCGCCAGCACCGGGCGTGGAAAAAATGCTGCCCTCTCCTTCTTCCCATACCGCCAAGCTCCCACGCGTATTCATCATGGACCAGCTGGTGCAACCAGGATCAACGACGTGGTTTCCGCCTGTTCCCAATTTCTGGGAGTTGCAAGTTCTTAGGCAAGTGACCTATAAAACATGACAGGTAAAAGAGAACTCTGTTTGGTAATATCGATATCTGCAGCTTTCACAAGTTGAAGACTCAACTTCCTCAGCAGAGCCAGGAGACGACGAGTGCACAGCAAAGCTGCCAGGAACTGGAGACGGAGTTGTGCCTCCAACCACTTCCCTGAGGGACTTCTGTCGTGAGCAATCTTGCACTTTCAGCTGCAAAAACAAATGACACAAAGATAACTCTACAATGTAAAGCTGCTGTAAGCAATGGCGCCTTTAGATAAATAAGGATGGGTGCAACTAATTGCCATCAAAGCGCCAAGACTGGGGATGGCTAATATTTCATCGAGCTGGGGAGTGGGCAACTCCTTGAATGTTCATGAAAGCGGCTTTCTCCAGGGATAAATTTATTCGTGTTCTCTTTCGACGAAATCCGGGTTATTATGATGCAAACTGAGCCGCCTCAACTTACCTCCTGAATTTTGTCTCCTGATCTTCATGACGCCAGAAGACGCAATCTCCGTAGTTGGAAAGCTTCTAAAATGTTGAAAACGTTTCGCAACGATCGATCTGACTGGAAGAAAAATGCTGTCGTTAAAACTTATCTGACGCTAGAGAACTCTTTCAATGCACAGGCCATTGAAAAGCAAATAAAGTCCAAATACGATAGAATCAGAGGAACGTGATCGACATGTTCCATACTGGTTAGCAGACGCTTGCGTTCGGACGTTGATCAGTAGACCTTACACGTAGTTATCTGGCTTTCGTCAGCAACAAAAAAGCGCCTATGCAATGCATTCCTATGTGTCAAGTTTAGAGTGTATGTATCCAATTTATCCTAGTTCCAGGAGCCCTTGCGAGGTGTCTTACCCCATACATACGTCAGTGAAGTTTATGGACCAAATGATGAACAAGAGAGAGTCCACGTGCTTACTATGAAAATAATCGTGAGATTTACCGTCAATGCAGACAATGAAACTGTAGAAAGCCTCGAATCCGAAAACAACCGTTAGACTTTCAGGCGTTTATCGATGATAATCTATAGTAAGATCAAATAGGTTGATAAGATGGTCGATTCAACGGTCATCAGAGCGAGTAATGCGACCAGTCTAGTCTCCGCACGTTCGCCGGAGACCTGGTGGAAACGCAGAGTCCGTGTGTACAACCCAAGCGACGAGAACTGCTGGCACATGGCTGCTCCACTTTTGGTGATGCAAAACCATAGCAGGGATTGAACTACTCCCAGCTTGCATTTTGCCACCAACGTCCCATTTGCTGTCTCTAACTGTCAGAAGCTGCACTCTTACTGAAAACAATGCTGGGCAAACGTTGCGCATCGGAAATGGAGGCATGCCTCACCGAATACTATCGCCAGGAATGCCTGCGTGCTCTGTACGCCAAGCAAGAACGGCCACGCGATTGCACCTGGGTGAACAAGAATATGATGGCCAAGCCTCCTCGGAGAGCACGCAAGGGCGTATCGTTCGCTATGGCTCCTGAGATCATTGGCAGCGCTGATCCGGCCGTGGATCGCGTTCCATTCGATGGTTCTCCAGTCTCCAAGCTCGAGTTAATCGTCCTGCTTTCGCAGCGCACGTTCCCCCGTCCAGGCTTAGACGAAATTACCGACCACGCAGTGTATCCGACAACCAGTACGCCAGAAAGTAGGCGTGCAAAATCGATAAGACCACAATGCGCTGGACATACTCTTCCACTCCAGGTCCTGGAAGACGAGATGTGTCACCATTGAACAAAAGCCAAACCACCAATTCATTTCAAAGCATACAGCTTGTAGAATTACAACGAGCCGTTTGGTAGAATTAATTTCACTATTTAAGTGCAATAAACGCCGACATTTTATCAACTTTCTGGTTTAAGCATTTGCTACCATAACATATCAATAACGTTTCATAGGCTGTTACCTACCTTCCATAGGCTCTCAGCTTACTGCCTTTCACGGCCGCATGGCTAGCCAAATCAGCGTTCAATATTGAGCGTTGTGAGGCGTCTGACCTTTCGCCGCAACACAGCTTGCCCCAGTAGCTGTGCACGGGCTTTGCACGCATGACAAGTGATTAATCAGCTACAGATACCGCTTATGTGTACTCAATCCCAGCTATCTCAAGTCCGTGTCGTGTAGTTGACCTCAGCATTACTGATAGTTAGCTCACTGTCCTGGCGGAAAATCCCATCACTCGTGTCAACACATGCCCGGCTCATTCGTCTTCCCTTTATATGACCGGTATTAACTCCATCGTTTTACTTTTGACTCTTCCATTACGGACCGTATTGTCAAAGCTTTGCAGACGTAGGTGTGGTCTTTTTAGCTTTGGTGTCTTCATCCGATACGATCGTGATTGCAATGCAAAGGTAATGGGTAGTGGATCAAGCAAAAGTTCATGTAACTAGTGTAGCTACTACTGCTTGTTTCATCACTGTCTTTTGTCTCAGCACTACGGTTCAATCCCTTCTGAATAATAGATAACATATCTCTGTATCCATGACTTATGAGGTAGACTAATAACGTTGTATTCTAGTATACAGGTACTCTAGCTTGGACCTGACCATGTTCTATCTGTCTCATACAGTGTAAACTCAAACTCCATTGTCTATACCTAATTCACTGCATAAGTCACATCAAGCATCTGTCATACAAAAGTCTGGTAGTGCTATGTAACTTCCTTTTTTCGATCTGTTCCATGCCGTCCGCTTTATTATAAATGAGCCAATTGTTGTGCGTTTAATCGTTTAATCAACAATGATTGGTTAAAATTTGTGTTTCCCTTCTGACCACCACTCTCTTCTTCGTCCACAATTCATAGAAATCATGACAAAAGTGCGCGGCGTGTGGCGGGTCACCATTGTTATCTGTGGAGAGGCAGAAGACACAGGACGACGTTCCTTCTCCTTTCCAGAATCAACTTCGTCTCCTGCATTGAAAAGGACATGTAGGAAGCACAAGGTAGAAAGAAATCGATCTTGCCAACGACAAAAAGCTAAAATCCGAATCTTCCGCACTATTCGAGACAAAAAGTATTCACAAACTTGTACAAGGACGCACCAAGAGATTTGGTCACGTATTTAAATGATCAGATGAGTGTAATTCATCAAGAGAAACTCGAGATAGAATATGGTCGAGGACAGGGGTATATTGTAACGCTACCATTGCCTAGCTCGAAGTTAAAGGCTGAAGTGGAAGGAGTATGAGAATTGGATCAAAGAATTGGGTTTTGACATTCGGTAATGCACACTTGAAACAAAATGCTTTGTGTATTTCTAGTCTCAAGGCAGATGTGATTATCAATGAGTTAAAGCGGAGAATGTCGTCTATGGCCGAGTACGTCCAAGAGACAAACATTTTAGTAGGCAGTTTTTCTTTTCTTATTGTTTATATTTCTTATTTTTTTATGTGTGAATTAATGTAGGAAATGGGACATAGAGAAAGCAGAAGAAGTAGAAGACTCAAATGTGGTAAAGGAGTTGATTAGTAAAGGCGATACATTATTGAATAATGAACAAGAAGAAGAAGAAAAATCGACTGGAGATGACGCCACAGATATGGCAATGATGATTCGGCTCAAACAATACTATCAAAAACTGGAATCATAGAAACTTGAGGTCGTGATCATTTGAGGAAAACCACCGACTATTATCATCGACACAGCACACGGCAATTTGCTGATGCAATGGAAGACGTACTTGGCACAGCCTTCGACTCGTCGTGACCGTCGTCTCGTGCCAGACGGTTATCTAAGTTGGGAAGAATATCAGACCGGCGTTTGTCTTCTTTCGGATTCGCGCCATCGTCTTCCTCTTTTCTTCCACTTGTTAAAGACGATTGGCTCTGGGATCGAAAAATGGAAACAAGGGCACGCACACCAATCAAGCGTCACGTTTCGCCTGGTGACAACGGAGTAGCCGGCGAAGATGAAGGTGGAGGGAGAACGTGTGTTGTATCTTGTACTTGACTCAGGTTTGATAGATGCGAAGGTATTCTTGGCGAAGTGCTGCGCAAGGTATCTACAGTGTACGTTTGGAGCATGCTTACGAGGTTCATCCAAACCGCTATCCAGACCGTAAGATGTGGTGCAAACAGAGCATACGCTTGGCTTATCGCGGACTACGCCAAGTACGTAGAAACTATCGGTGAAGTGTCTGTGATGCTACGCTTTAAGCTTATATCGCGATGTTGTCAATCGTGCTATTGTAGGAAAGCAAACGTCTACTCGACGGCGTATATGTACTATTGCCACCCGCACGGTCATCATCTTGCGAATGGTGCTTATAAAGAAGTCTTCAAGGTGTTTTCGTCACAAAAGTGTCGGCTAGAGGCTATCAGTGTGATGGATATTAGCGCAATTGAAGCTGCCGGTAAACTGGTGAGCGTACAAGTTATTTGAAGAGGATGTGGACGTATTGCATGGACTCATTTGGTATTTGTTATTGTCGTAGAGTGTCGTTTGTCAAGAGGTGGCCCACTCGGTACTGCTATCGCACGCTACTGAGCAAGGCATGTGTCCAAATTTCCTCCTGATTTTATGATGTTTTTTCTTGCGTACGAGCAACCCTTCGCTCTGCATCTTTGGGGTAGCAAAAACAAATCGCAAGCCGGGTGAGTTGTTGACAGAGACAAACCATGAACCCTGGCGCTTTCCGCTGCCAGGATGGATCCATTGGTATCCTCAAGCGACGAATGTAACCATTTGTTCCAATATATTCGGATGGAGTTTAGGTGATGGTGGTGATTTAGAAGATTTTATCGGACTACAAAGGAATAAGACGCTACCTCTCGCAACTGTATCCGTGCCATTTTTTCTTTCGTAAATGGTGTATAGTCTGTACTGTGCTCGAGAAAAGCATTTAACTTACGACACTGTGATATTAAGGTATGTTACCTGCATCCTGTAATTGAAGTTGTAAGCTAACGTGTTTTTTGCTGAATGAACACAGCTTCTCAACTTCTTTCTGAAGGACATTGGTCGCGCTGATCTCCGCAAGGACCCAGGATCTAATATCGTATTGCATTATTTGCTGGAAGATGTTTGCTTTGTTTTTCAAATGCCCGCCTCCTTTTCGTACTGGGTAAAATTGGCTGATTTTGGGGCGGCTGACTCAAACCCGGAAAACTTGGGAAGTCCAGTCACAATTGATCAGTTCACTACCCTAGAAAATACACCGGTCGAGTTCTTGCTAGAAGGTGACGCAGCCAAGCAGTCCTATGCAGCAGACACATTCTTGTTTGGGCCCCTGCGTGCTACACTTGTTTACTGGATGGTATGTCATATTTTGCCTCGATCTACTGTCGCATTTCGTGCTCTCTTGACCTGCTTGCTGGTTTTTGGGCATAGCGCACCATACGAAGAGATTTTGGAACACGTGACTGGCCCCGCAGAACTTCTTGAATGACCTCAAGTTCATTTGGATGGTACGTATTTTATGATAAAAGCAAAGCGTTTAGTCGTTTAATAACGTGACCCGGGTCTTGAATGCTTCACCGGAATGTAATGTAAAGAGCCCACGGAAGAATTCAGGATTTTCTGTGATTAAAAGCGTGGCGCGCGGTGATGATGAAAATACGCTCTGCCACAGTCTCTATCGATTTGTTGTGCTCTTTGGGCTACCGATGCAAAACCCAAACGAAAGAAATGGAATTGACAAGGTATGGCAACTGTTGCTGAAACATTTACGACCAGATGATCCAGCGCTTAGTCATCCCCAGCGACGACCCAGACGAACGAGAGGCGCGGGTGTGGCTGAACGACACGCTAAATCGACGAAGAGTCAATTTGACTATGATCAGTCGTTGTACTCTGTTGCCAGAGGTTCCAATAATGTTATTCGTCGATGCCGCGAAGGACTGCAGACGATTCCGGGAGCAATGGACTTACTGAATAGGATGGTGGATTTCGATCCTGCAAAGCGTCCCACACTCAAGCAAGTGATGTATCACCCAATATTTTCCAGTTTTCGGGTGTCGCCTTCCAAGGAAAAAAGAAACGCCACCAGACTATGTTGTTAGTTACTATAGCAGTCTGTATCGAAGGGGCCAAGCAATTCCGGACATTTAGGCAGAGAGGGTGTTTGCATATTCCATTAGAGGAAGAACTTCGATCGCATGACGTGCTAGTACCAGCGTAAATACATGACATACAATTTCCATTATTAATACGATCTATCTAAATACGATAAGAGAGAAGTCCCTGAATGACTTCAAAACACTTTCGAAGTCGTCAAACGTCATAAGCGTTCACTTCAATCCATAACGTTGTCCAACAACTCTAGCCACCTCTTAACTGCTCCATCCTCTCATAAGACCTTCCACACGATGCACTGTTATCTTGATCGGACGCTGGGCTGTACAGATTTCACGGACATAATCCGTTGGCTTCAAGTACTTCTGTCCATTCACGGCAACCACCCGTGAACCAACCAAAACACCATGCCTTCTTGCAATACACTCTTCATCAACGCTACGTACGACGCAGTAAAAACCAGTCGTAGACAATGAGCAGCCGAGCTCCTCCCTTATCATGCAGTGTTATATTAATTTCGACAACTCTGGGTTCCGGGACGGATAAAACCACCGTCTTTGGTCCTTCAAATGCAGCCTGAGAGCGGAAGACGAAGTGGAACAATATTGGCCGCGGCAATGTTGGGAGCATACCAACAACCTCGTTAAATTTCAAGTTCTTCTCGTCGTTGAGGCCGATCAGCAAGCTACCAACAATTACGTTTGCTCGTTCTGCAGCACCACCTGGAATGACTCGACACACTTCTGCATAGCCACTACTAGCCTTCGCCACGGTGAAGCCTAATGGCTCACCAGGAGCTCCAATCTTTTGTTCATACATTCTCCATCCCACCGTTCGCTGAGAATACAAGACACAGCAAGAGGTAGACAACAACATAAGTTCTCTGTAGGCGCATAAATTCAAGATCCATAACACCTACCGATGCGCTGACGAAACACAATTTTGAATGCGCATTCAGATTGTTCAACGAAACCATTATGCAGCACATTGTGCATTTGACAGTCGTGTTGTCAACATGATCACTCAGATATTCTGCCTTCGTAGCTGGCATCGCTGACAAAGTACAGCTCTTCGTCAGCAAAGAGTTCTCATCACTAAGTGGCGAAATATTAGCAAGCATCGTCAAAAATGACGTCGCAGTAAGTAAGCACGCAACGGATGAATCCTTTACTGCAGCTTAGTGCAACTCGACTCTTGTAAGCTTTTGCCACGCTGGACGAGTACCTTTCCAACATCGAAAGGTCGGCAACTCCGGCTCCAGCACACACAGCGGACCATTTGGCATTGCCACCCAGTTCCAGTGCACGCACCTCACTCGCTGACCACGCATCCATTTCCAGTGACTTAACAAAGCTCGTCTTTACACCCAACGATCGGTGTTTTCCGGCACAGGTCAGACACAGCAAGATGCCAAAGGAGACGCCTGCCCATTGAGGAAAGATAGCCTTGCAATCGGCACAGCGCTGGAAATACCCGGAACGTTAGCATCACTACAAGCTCTTAATAGTATAATCACAATAATGGAAAACAAACATACGTCGTTGCCAGGTAAAAGACGGATTGTCACCTCCGTCGCAGATGAAAGACGCATCATTGCCACTGGCTCGGGCATCACACCGCAATTGGATCTGGACGTTGCACTTACCGAGGTAATGTCAGTGGGTCAAGTGATGGAACTACAGCTAGGAGAAGAGGAAGTAGAAGAGGGTGTGTGCTCGTCTTTGAGCAACGCAATGGCAGAAGAAGGGGACAAACCTGATCGGACACAATGAACGACAAGAATTAAGTGCTGCTAATTCTGGGTCCAAAACGTCTTTTTGCTCTGAATTGGACAACGCAAAAGACTCGGAACGTGCTTGGAATATGAGATAGACACATAAATTGAAGCGCATTGTTTTTACACGGTTTTGTAAAGTGAGAGAAAGTACAGGCTTGAAACGGAAAAACAAATACATTTGCTTTATTTTAGAGCTACGACGTATACGTATAGGTGTATACACCCCTGAATAAATAACTTAGAAATTTTATTCAGCACACAAGTCTTACGTTGCGTCACCTTTTCGTAGCCATTTCGTGAAACAGCTGGTCGATTTTGGCTGGCTGCCATGTGCCCGTCACTACTAAAGTCGCTACTGAGCCAGACAGTAATCTAGTTCCTCTTTGCACACACGACCTTATCATGGACTTCTTGGCGCTAGTGGCTGCTCTTGTGAGCAACGATAATGCAACACGTAAGCAGGCAGAGGCGTCGTATGAGGCCTTCAAGGCGGAACAACCACAGGCTCTTGTGATCAACCTCGTGCAACTACTACGCACGGCCTCTGATCCGGAAGCGCGTGCTTTTGCTCCCGTGCTATTGCGTCAGCTACTAGAGGCTAAGACTGGCGTGTACACGCGCTTGGATACGGATGCACAGGCAATTCTTAAGGTGCAACTATTAGAGGCCCTGGTCACCGAGCCCATAGCTCACGTTCGCCGCAAACTTGGCCACTTGATTGCTGAACTGGCTGTTGTCTCGGAGAAGTACGAGCAAGCGTGGCCCGAGCTGCTGAATGTCGTATCAGCTCTTACCACAAATGCTGACGCACTGTTACGCGTGACAGCCTTCGACTTGCTGGCCAAGCTAGCCGAGTACGTGAGTGACCTGCTAGTTCCGCATAAAGAAAGCTTCCTTACGCTTTTTACCAACTCGCTCAACGATGCAAACGGAGAAGTGCAGATTGCCAGCCTCAAGGCTGCATCAGCTTTCCTGCTGACGCTCGAGGACAAGCAGGAATTATTGGCGTTTGCCATTATTGTGGCCCCTATGTTGCGTATCATTGAAGTGCTGGTGAATGCTGGAGACGAAATTGCTTTTCGTGAGGTACTGTCGGCTCTTGTGCAGATTGCTGAAGTACACCCCAAATTTTTCCGCAACTCTCTGGACGACGTGGCCCGTGCCATGATCTCTGTGTGCTCGTCACAAGAGCTTGACTCGGAGACTCGTGAGCTTGCTTTGGAGTTCGTCATTGAGCTGTGTGAAAATGCTGGTGGCATGGTACGCAAATCGCAGTTCATCGTCACGAACGTGGTGCTTTTAGTTATTCGGCTGATGTGCGAGGTTGAGGAGGACGAGACGTGGGTGCAGAAATTTGACGATCCGGAGACCTTCGCTGAGGCCAATGACGCCGACAACTCGATCAGTGACGCTGGTGCCGCGGCAATTGATCGTCTGAGCACGTCTCTTGGTGGCAACGCTGTGCTACCTGTAGCCATCCCGGTCATTAAGGATTTTCTCGGTGATGCCGACTGGCGCAAACGTCGCGCTGGCCTATATGCTATCTGCCTGCTAGGTGAGGGTGCGAAGTCGCTCATGACCCGTGAGCTTGATAATGTAGTGGGAATGGTTTTGCCTTTTCTGAACGATCAACACCCGCGTGTGCAGTACGCTGCGCTGCACAGTCTTGGACAGATTGCCGAGGACTTTGGTGAGGTGGAGAAGGGAAAAACTTTCAGGCAAAATTTCACACAATGGTGATACCGGCGCTTACGGCGTTGGTTCAGAATGAGCAAGGTGTGCTGCGTACCCGTGCTCTGGCTGCCAGTGTGGTTATCAACTTTTGCAACACGAACGTATGTAAGGCCAAGTACGTGATTCCGTACAGCCAAGCTTTGCTCGAGGCTCTCTTTAATACGATGCGCTCGTGTCCACGCCAGGTGCAGGAACAGGCTATCACTGCTGTTGCGAGCGTGGCCAAGGTAATTGGTGATGAGTTTCTCCGCTTTTACGATATTTTCATCCCGCTTGCGAAGGAGGTGCTGACGAACGCCCATGGCAAGGAGTACGCTCTGCTTCGTGGCAAATCCATGGAGTCAATTGCTCTCATCGGTCAAGCTGTGGGCAAGGAGCGTTTTGTAAATGATGCCAAGGAGATCATGGAGATTTTAGTGCGTGTGCAGTCCAGTGAGGAGATGGAAGGCCCAGTGGTGCAGTATGTGGCGCAATCGTGCGTGCGTATTGGCAGTATCCTGAAAGAGGATTTTGTCCCATATTTGCCTCACGTGATCCCGGCGCTTATCAAGCAGGCGCAGATTCAGCCAGACATTCAGCTGTCGGATGTCACTGATGACGATGTCGAGGAGGATGGTCAGACTGTCGATGGCACGGACACCATGACGCTGCAGATTCGTGGCGTGGAAAGAAGCGCCTGGAAATCAATACGAGTGCTCTCGAAGACAAGACAAATGCGTGCAATATGCTTTACCAATCGGCGCTTGATCTGGAGGGTTGGTTCTACCCGTACGTAGCCGAGGTGGCACAGGTAATGATCCCGCTGATTGACTTCGAGTATGTCGAAGACATTCGTATTGTGAGCAGTTTGACCATGGCTAAGCTGCTGAACTGCGCTGTGGAGGGCACGATGCACCACGGCTATGGCGCGACAGCGCCGCAGTTCCCGCAGCAGCTTTTTGAGAAGTTCTTCGAGCCAATGCTGAAGAGTCTACAAGAAGAAGAGGATCTGGAGTGTCTTGGCGCGTTTGCTGAGGCCATGTCGGCGGTCCTGGAAGTGTGCAAAGAAAGCCAAAAAAAGGGTTATCAGGTTGGTATTCCTTTAGAGCACGTCCCGCGCATAGTGGAGATTTTTAAGACCGTGGCGTCCAACAGTGCCCAGCGTTTAATGAAGCAACACCACGAGAACCAACAGGATGAAGATTATGACGCTGAGTCTGCTCGACAACAGACCGAGAACGATGAGCTTGAAGAAGGCATCTTTCGGTCGATGATTGACTCGATCGGCTGGATCGTGAAGGTTCAGAAGGAAGCGTTTTTCCCTGTGTTCAAGGCGCACTTGTTGACATTCGTGACGCCGCTATTGGAACAGAAGACGGTGTCGATGCTGCGCGGTCAGGCTATCTGCATGATTGATGATATCATTGAGCACTGCGATACTTCTGCCCAGGAGCTGCTGCCACTGTTTCTGAACCACCTTGTTCAGGGTCTTGAGGATCAGAGTCCGTCAGTAATCCAAGCGTCAGCTTACGGTATTGGTGTCAGTGCTGAGAAGTGTGGCGCTGCCTTCGATCCCTTCTGTCAGAATGCGCTTGAGAAGATGGTGCACTTGATTAACGTCTCAACGAACGTGGATGATGACGAAGTTGGTGCGGCGTGTGACAACGCTATTAGCGCTGTGGCCAAGATCTGTTTGGCTCGCGAAGGTGCTGTAGACGCTGCCAAAATGTGGCCCATGTGGCTCAGCTGGCTGCCACTTCGTACGGATGTGCTTGAAGCGCAGGAGGTGCATGCTCGACTAATTTCATTGGTGAGCAGCGGCAATGCTCATGTGCTTGGCGCCAATTACTCTAACCTCGTCCAGATCCTGAAGGTGTTCGCATCAGCACTTCGTAAGTTGCAACTGTGTCCGATGTTTTGTCTATATGAGGGGACTGCATTTAACTGGTGTTGTCTTTTGTTTGTCTCTACGAATGCGCAGTATTCGACATGGCGGCGGAGGAGGACGCCGCAGAGGACGAGGAGGTGTCGACTATTTCAGAGGAGTCAAAGCCGAAACTCCGTGAATTGCTGGTCAAGTTGCAATCTCAGCTGCCTGTTTCAGTGGTGCAGAATGCCTGGTCGAAACTTAGCGGTGATGAGCAGCAGGCTCTGTCTCAGCTGTAACATGTCTGGGTAAACGTTAGACAGCGATTGATAGAAGTACGAAAACGATATATAGTAATTAGTTTTGTCGCGTGTGCAAGCTACAAGTAGTAGTGGTTGCTGTGTCGCCTTCATCGATGCACTCTCAAACGCTGTTACTTGAGCAGCATATATGATTCTGTTCCGTACTTGATGGTAAATGTTTGATCCTGTGACCTACATCTCCATGTCGTCTTCATTTGTCCATCAAGTTGTAAGACTTACAAACTTGTAAAGAAATCGATAATCAGCAGCATGTTTCGTTGCAGTTCTCAGTTGTACAAGCTCATATTACTCGAACAAAAAAGATCTACATCACATTACGTACTTATTGAAACCACACAATCCACACCTTATCTTTTAAACAAAAACTTGAGTGCCAGGCCTGCCACGACCACTGCACCAACAATACCCACGCCTACCACTCCATCTTCTATTGACCAACATCCCATAAATGCATTGTATAGACGACAAGTACATTACTAATAATTTCTATCATAAGAATAAGAATACTACTATATCAAATTCATACAAGACCACCAACCTTTTGCAACAACCTCTTTGATCCTTTCGTGTAGTAATTGAGCTTTCATGTGTGATGGTTCAATCTGGAGCAAACGTTCGCAGTACGTGCGACTAGCACGATACTCGCCTAGTCCACATAACGTCAATGCAATCCAATATAAACTTTCCTTGGGAGCATAAGTTTGTTCCAATAGATCTAATACCACATTTTGATTCATACTAAATATCAGAGTAGTCCATTTGTTACATTACAACTTGATTTGTGACCTTCTAGTAATCCAATTGCACGATATTTGTCATCACGCTTGTGACTTTTTGCCAATGCAATAGCATATCGCATTTTGACCTTCATTCCGCAACACAACAATAGCACCAAATACATTCTTTACCTCAAATGATCATAAAAAAGACATACCGCACTGCATTGGTGGAAGCAGAATGTATGTAAATATGATTTGGTACCTGAGGTGACGGCTGTTCTTTTTCTTGTTCTTGTAGATATTCCTCACGTGCATCAGCCAATTCTTCGGGGGAAAACCACTCTGTATCCTTATTGACACTTTTCATCGTCATGATAGCACGTGTCGACGCGTTACCAGCGTCCTTTCACGACAGTTGTTAAGTGCGTTTGCTTCTTCGTGATGCAATCAATCGCTCTATAACTGTTTGCGCAAATGAAACAGACCAAAAATGATTTAGTTCGACCAAAATTCATATTGAAGTTCATGCTTTCATAAATTTGACTACCAGTTATTGACTACCAGCCCAATCACATCAGGACGATTTCGTAATGGAAGACGACGAAATGAGTAAAGTAGAATAGTCCTTTTGATAAGCATTGCAAACATGGAGGAGAAGCTGATCACGGACATACAAGCAATGTTCGTGATATAATATAATTGGTCAGTATGAAATAATTGGTATCAGAAATAATGGCGCACAGTAGACGTACCTGAGCATTAAGCACGTTAATGAATATGATTCCACTGAACGCCATGACAAAAATACAGCTGTAAAACAATGTTAGCCACAAACGGCTAGAACCATAGACATGTATGCCAGTGCAAAGCGAGTAATGGAGTGTCATACCTGGTGCTCAAATAGACGTCTTGCTTGATATGTCAGCACGGCAACGATCACGTGAGGCAAGAACCGAACCAAGGCGAAAGATGTCCACTGCGCGCGCCAGACCCATCGTAATAATGAAGACTGTCGCACAGAGTAATTGCTCATCGTCAATAGTTTCCGGGTGTGCATGAACACTGAATGCAGCTCGCAGACAAGTGCGAGTGACAGCAGTGGTACGCCAACCTTTCTGGTGAGCGCAGAAATGTAGCAGCTGAGCACCACTACGTGGTGTAGAACGATGCCTGGAGACTTGATGTAAAGACCGTTCACCACGTAATCCCACAAGTCATACGCAAAGTATCCTGTCAAAATACTCATACGTCAATATCAAGTCCATGTAATATAGAGCTTCCAATCACACCCATCTTCTTACCCGTTGAAACAGAGGTGGCGACGAATTCGCTTCTCGTGACAGTATTTACGTAATCGCCATGTAGTGAGTGTGACGTAAGCAGTGCAAAAATTGCAAGCGCCGACGATAGTGCCGAATGCAGTATTGATACTGCTGTATTGCTGCACAAAAGTTGGCTGAACGTCGACAAGGCAGGAAACGACTTCACCTTGGATAAAGCAAGCGGGACAATCACTACCCGAATCGTCGCAAAAGCCTGAGATCCAACAGCATCTGTAACATGAACACTATGCCCAAAACCATATGCAAAACGGTAAAAATGCAATTGCTAGATGATTATATACCATTGAAGAAGCCACGACGATCCAGAGCGTTGAATTGCTGTACAACTACCAAGACAATGTCAATGCATAAGGTTATTCAAGCCAATGTGATAGCAGTTCCATATTATAAAGTCTCACCAGGATCACACACATGCTGATCCACGTGATGATAAGCGCTTTAGTAGACATAGGTATCACCGAGTAGATGCTTTTATACTCAGTTAAGATATGTGGCTTTTTCTTGTGTGTTTCTATTTGTTATGGCAACCGTCCTTCAGTATCAATCGGTTTGCCATGGAATGAATATGTATGACCACTAATACAAGGACATTGAAACGGAATTATTACCAATCCGAAGCATCATCAGTCTATTGAAACCGTACTATGGACTCATCAGTCATTATTATTATTACTAGACGAATTGAAGACTTGAGCATCTGAATTTTTCAGTCTGCTTTCGTCGAATGATACAGAGCAACGACAAAATGCTCTTGATCTTTTGTTGACACATTGAAACTTTAATTAAATTCTACGACGTCGTATACAATCAAAAGCTTGGGCAAATTCTAAGTGGGAAATGGGGGCAATAAATTGTTTTTTTTTTGTAAAATACTACAGACTGGAAGTGAAAACGAGGCTGCTGCGTCAATCCATCGACGGCAGTTATACACATATCTTCTCTCTTCGTATCCAGATTGGAAAAAAAATCTTCAGAGCTCGCATTGCCAGCTAGCGTTGACGTCGTGAGCCAGGACTTTTTTTTCTTACTTGTCTTGTCTTGAGTCACGCCGCGTCTCTTCGTTTGTATGCACTTGATCTTCTGATAAATTATGATGATGCGGGGAGAAAGACAGAGCTAGCTGGAGACAAACCTCTTTTTTACTCGTTCTCGCGACAAATGCGCTGGAATATCGTCAAACGAGAAAACTTGGATGTCGCAGACTCCGTGCTGCTCGCAGACCGCGGTGAGACTGCATTCAACGCCTCGGCACTGCAGCAACTTGAAATGCTGCTGCGCAAGTCAAAATTTCCAAGGTCGCTGCTTTGGAACGAATAATCGAGGAACGAGTGCTGGCTTAGGTAGGAATCAAACTCCGGCTTAGGCGGCGACAGGCCAGACAGGGGTGCCAATGACATTGGCTGATTGAAGCCGCCAAACGGCTGGGACAGGTCGATCGGCTCCAGCCCATTGCCATACGGGTTCACGAGTAAATCCTTCGACTGCGTCTCCTGATCGTCTGACTCGCTTGCAGTACTCGAAAGGTCGCTGCTGCCGTAGTTGACAAACCGCTGGTCTTCTTCACCAGGGTGTCGAGTGTGAATGAAGCGGCATCGTGAACCATACATGCACTTGCCCGTAGACAAATAGGCCTTGCAGCGAGTGGTTTTGTACTTGGGGTGGCGCAGTACACCACGCAGTTCCTCCCTCACCGTGTGCAAACTGACACTTGGAGCCATAACGACAGCTTCCATTTTCCGTATAGTGCTTGCAAAGTTCAGTCTTATAAAGATTGTTGCGAGCTGTCTGTGGTAGACGTCCACAGTCAACGATATCGCCATTGGCGAGGACGTGCATTCGGTTTGGGTTGCCGTAGCTTGGAGTCTCAGCAGGTCCTATGTCAGTCATCGTGAGTGTATCTCGTTGTCTTGGTTAATATAATTGTAATTGTGCGATCGAAACGTCTATGAACTTGTATCTGCTAAGGCTAGAGATGGAAAAATGAAGAGATGACAGGGCTGAGAGAGAGAGAGATCGAAGCTAAGAAAGTCGTCAATGAGGAGAGAAGCTCGAAAAAACCAAACTGTTAATCTCGAATACGAGCGAAGTTGCGTTGTGACGTGCTCAATGCGCCAAGATTTTCGATCTCGACGGCACGAGTGGACAGTGATAGAATTTCTCACAAGAGCTGAACTTTGGGTAAAAGCAGTCGTATCAGGCTTGACGACGGACTACAAAAGAGTGCAACACACAGACACAACCCTGTCTCTTCTGCCTATTCTTGACTCGAAAGTTGGATTTTCATACAAAAAACAAGATAATCAGGTTCAGTGAAACCTTATCCTAGTGTAGAAACCCATCGAATGGCAAGCATGACCTTATTCCTTTGCCAACCTCTGCCCTACGTTCCGTAGCTGTTTTTGTCTGAATGAGGACGCGACGTAAGATTGATAATTTCTTTGCCTTAGGAATGATTTATATGTATATATTAGCAATAGTAGATCATTGGATGCACTTTTAATGATAGGCTTTTGTGTTGTTTTCTTGTATTTGTTCATAACTACTGCACTCCTTTTCCCCGCCATCGTGCGTTCGGGATAGGCACACGCCCAGGCGACGACAGCTTCGCAACTTGCGCTCGCTACACGGCGATCAGATATGGGGCTTAACACGGCACAAATGCTACTCCACGACCATTCTCTCCATCTGGTTCCATTCGTCTCGTGCTCTTCCAACTGTTGAGCCCCGTTTTTTGCTGCTTACAGATGGCAAGCGCTTGTACTGACTGATGAGTGCACAAGGCACAGAAGCAAGCGTGGAAGAGAGAGAGAGAAGGGAATTCAAAAAGGGCCGGCATAGCTCGGCGCACATCGCAGCCAAACAATGTTAAGCACCATCCGCACAGCAAGATCCAATGATTGCTCGACGATCCCCATCGCTGAACAGACTGCGAGCCTGCCGGGGTCGTTAGTGTCGATTACCAGCACAAGCACGTGCGATTCCCGGCCACAGATGGCGCGAATTATACTTGCTGCTCAACATTCCATTGTTTGCGCTGGCAACATGAAATTTGTGCGGCCACCTTTGAGGCTGTTAGCCTCAACAACAGCAGTCATTGCTGCCTTATTATTTCGCCGTTAAGACCTGTCTATCCGGACGCACGTAGTGCACCGAAAAGTACGACCGGCTGACGAGAAACTTTTGATGTACTGACTATCTCTTAGGCGGTCGTATAGTTGTAGCAATTTCTAAGCAATACGTCGATGGTTCCCGCGTCAAACGTAACGTTTGTTAGGCTATAGAATAAGTGCGATCGCTGCAGGAACAGAAAAGCACACCTTTGTCATTGTTGTAGCTGGTGGACATGTTGTCCTATCGACTTTGCTAATGCTGTGGCAACGAGATCGTAAAAGCCACAACTTTGACGCAAAAAATTGCTATGCTAACTTGCTATGCTAACTTGCTATGCTAACTTGCTATGCTAATAGTTTAAATCTCTGTAGGGTCATTTGATTACATGCTCCAGTCCGAATGCTACTTAAGCTTCAACAATTGTGTCGCGTAATTGATACGGGATCACCAGTCAAAGAGACATTGTCTCCTGGATGATCAGGAGCAGAGACCATGTCAAGACGAAGTGGCGATGCGGGCAACAACGCGACAGCTACCTCAACGTCACAATCGCAAAACCAGGACGATAGAGAACTGTCGAACGCTGGTTCTGTCCCGCTATACAATGACACCTTTGCTATTGACAGCAAGGTCTGCTTCTTTTATTAACGAACAATTCCTCTCCCCTCAAGGCGTAATTGCTGAAGTGCCTGCAGACTTTTCCACGAGATCCCAGTAATGTGCGACGTTTTTGGCCTCCATCACCTTCCGCGCTGTGACAGACGTCCGACACTCCTGAAAACGAAAGTTGTTGAAAGCCTTACGAGCGACGACGCCCTGCCAGACAAGCAGACACCCGTTGCCGTGCTTCGACGAGTCCTCATCTTCACTATCTGACTCCTCGTCTGCCACACGGTCCCCATTCCAGTCGATGCGTCGCATCATTAGCTTCGAATACTGCTTGATAGCCTTCTTACCTCCTTCCACTACCACCATGTTGATATTACTATCTTTACAAAGTAGCACACCACCCGTGAGATGATACTGTTGCGCGTTGACATCGACCTTAAAACGATGCTGCGGGTTCGAAAGATCCGGCACCCTTTTCGTAGTAAAACCAAATTTAGTCGAGTATGCGGAACATGAAAGCACTAAGAGAAAGCAGTGACGTACTTAAAGAGCGCCACATGAATATCGCCAGCGGCATCTTTTTTGATCTTGCGAAGCTTTTTCTCCCGACGCTCTTCGGGCGTAAGCTTACGCGCGAGGTTGCGCATTTCATGATTTTTCTCACGCTGCGCTATCTGTTCGCGAACCTGGCGCTCAATTGCCGACGGGTCGGCCACGGCTTGCTCTGACAGCACGCGCATCATATTTGACAGCTTCACCTTGGGCTCAGGAGGCGGCAGCAAGCCTAGTGCAATCTTGTCTTGCTTCTCTTTTTCACGATCAGCGCGGTTTTGACGCCGAATTTTCTTCCGCTCCTGCATTGTCAAAACATGTTAGCATTGTTACATACTTCACCAAACAATTCAGTTCAGCACGCAATACTTACTGCACCAGTGAGCATGAGCGGAACAGCTACGAGTGTGTCGTCGTGCTTTACAATCAGGTTGAGACGCACAGGATGCTCAATAACATGTGCAGTCCCACAGTATTTCAGTTTCATATCAGCGTATGATACCGTAACAACTGAATGCTCTTTACGGACATTAGCCTTAATAAACCCAAACTTGTCCACTAAAACACGCTTGTTCTGTGGAAGGTATTCCACATCCCACCACTCTATGTCAGGTGTACATGTCTCTGGCTGAGGTGGAATATCAATGTTGTCAATTTCCATTCTACTAGTCGTGTCAGCATCTTCCAAGACGGTGCTTGCATCATCATCAATAGAAACAATCGATTCCTTTTGATATCCTCGCGGGTTACGCCCCGACGTAAACCCAGCCATCATCTTCTTGGCGTCACGGGCGCGCACTTGTTCTGCCTGCTTCACATACGTTCCTTGCGCAACAAAGTTAAATGTCTTGCGAGCGCGGCTGCATCTCGTCATCATACACACAAATAAAGCAAGAGAAATGTCAGCTCGCTCAATATCACAACCAAGCTACTTTTTCATCTAGTCACGAACGTTTCTCGTTTGGTCGTCTTTAGCCTCGGGTCCACTGTCTCCAGCCTATCTTGTTCTTCCACCGTGCGATGTAATAAGTACGGATTCTGACGTTTCTTTGAAGCATCATCTCCTCTCACTCCTCCTTGGTTTGCCTTCAGCGTGGCTACGGATGTCACCATCGGTTTCTCTGCAACGACGTTCCCTGCGGCATCAATCTCTCGACCCTGTTCGTCCAAAAGCAATGGTGCTGGCATAAAACTCCCGCTAAGAGATATATCACGCTGCGTTGCTGCAGGTGCAGCTGCCACAGCTCCTGCCGCAGGAGCTCCAGGCTTCCGCAACAGCGCCTTAATGTGGCTCATCTGGCTCTGCACCGACTTATAAATCTGGTCTGTTCTACGTCTTTTCTCCTGCTCAATCCGACGCATTTCTTCAGAATCCAACGAAACCGCTTTCACACTTGTTATGGCTGCTGACATGGATGCAGTTGTTGTAGCAGCGGACCCGGGAATAGCCCGCGCGATCTTGGCTGCTGCAGCTCGTGCCAAAGCTGCAGGATCCAATGAAAATGATGACACAGCAGTATTCACAGCCTGGTTCTTGTCTACTGGTGCTACAGAATCTGGTTGAGCATCGCTAAACCTGCTCTTCCGCTTGCGTCGAGGCGCTTCGGCATGTTGGTCCATCGTAATCGAGTAGAATTGACCTTGGCTGTATTTAGAGTAATTTCAACCAATGATGAGAAGGAGCTTTGTAGTGTAATATGATTGGTTATAATCTGATCAGCTTTGATTTAATGGAATAAATACATGAAATTTTGCAAGTCTATTTATAGTTATAGTTTTTTGGTGCTGTCTGATATCTTGATACAACCAGGTAGTCAAAAGAATATGGCTATGTATGTAATTTGATGTCGCTAAAAATAGACTAGGACAGTTTTGTCTGAGAGAAAAAAAGCCAGAGCGACGGAAACGGTACGAATCGTGGAAAAGAAGAAAACATTCTTGTTTTGTATCGGCAATTTCTTGATAGAGTAACTGGTATTCATACAAGTGAGGTATAGCATAGTAATTGTATCTAAACCCTTTTCAAAACGATCCAGTAGCTTCTATCATTTCTTACAATTCATTATCTCTTCCAACTAAGCCTACAATTCCATCTCTTCTACTTCCTCACACAAACAAAAAGAAGACAAACTCCATACAAGTTTTAGTCTGACGAGTAGAAAGACGCAATTAATACTACCGAATCAAAGTGTACTCAAATGGCGTTCAAGACGTTAGAAAAGAAACCAAGTCTTGCGGAAGTACTGGACGAATTACAAAGTCGTTTCCTTGTAAATCTTCCTGAGTCTGAACTGGTCTCTAGTGAACGTCTTTTTTTCCAGATTGAACAATGTTATTGGTTCTATGAAGATTTTTATGCGGATCAATATGCCCATTTACAACATGTCAAATTAAATGATTTTGCTCGTCAAATGTTTGCTCATTGTCCTCTCTTACAACCACTTGCACATTGTTGTGATGACTTATTTCAAGATTTTAAAACCTATCAACGTCAAGTGCCAGTAGTCGGCTGTATCTTGTTGAATTCAAAACGTACAAAGCTTGTACTTGTACGTAATTGGAAAGGAACAAGCTGGACATTTCCTAGAGGAAAAGTAAATGAAGGAGAATCCGATTTGGATTGTGCACGACGAGAAGTTGCAGAAGAATGTGGATATGATGTGGGAAATCATCTTGAACCGAAACAACATTTGGAGTTTGTAGCGAATGATCAACGCATGCGGATGTATATTTGCCCTGATGTACCAGAAGATTATGCATTTGCACCGCAAACACGTAAAGAAATTAGTACAATTCAATGGTTTACTTTTGATGGACTGCCGAAGAAAACATGGAGTGTCATGCCGTTTATGCCGAGACTAAAACGATGGGTCAAGGGACACAAAATAACCAAGAAGAAGGGATGTCGTGCTGGTATAAGCAGCACAGGACGTGCAGCTTCTGTACCACGCAACCGACCGCTCACGTCGAGCGTGAATGATGTGGTTCAGAAAAGTCGCGAGGACATTTTGAATAAGAAGAAGACGCATCGACAGGAGAGATCGATTTCAACTCCACATAATATCAGACCAGCTGCTGGAAACATAAAGACGGCTAACCGTGGTCACTTTGGTACAGAATTTGACACAGCCACATTCTATGATGGCTTGAATGGCGAAACATTTGGCAACGCAGAGAAGGGTTTTAGCGTGGACGATATGTTTAGTGTGAATGAGCGTTTGACGGGGCGGAAGTTTGAGTATGATGGCAATCCACATGATTTTGGCAAATCGACATTACATTCATCTGCAACACGAGCAGTAGCTCCAATATTTAATCCAAAGGGCCCGAAGCCGGTCCAGATTCTTACGCGACGTTCGTCAGCGCCGTTGAAAAGCGTGGAAGAGGAGAAATGTCCATCACCTGGTCCGTTGCGTCAATCTGCAGCTTCATCACCATTTGGGTATTTCCAGTTTGATGCCGTCGACATCATGGCTGTCGTGACATAATGTGAGCGTGGCGTTAGACACATAGGTTGAAGGAGTGAAACTGCTGTTGCAAAAAGACTGGAGTTTTAGGCATTGACCGCACGACAGCAAAATGTCGTTTCTCTTCGCTTCCGTTTGGCAGAAGCAAGAGTGTCCTGCATGAGGATTTTCGGTCCTTCGATCAATTGTGTCGTTTCATAATTTGCATTTTGTTTTCTACTTTGTACAATAGTGAAGCTGCTGGTCGTTCCAAGATGTTCATGGACAAAAAATGGTAAGAGCACACGGGAGACCAGAAGCTTTGGTGTTTTTTAACACCACCCTTTGAGAAGAGATACACGTCGTAGCGGTGGTTGTTGTTGTTCCTTGCAGTCAAGAAGGCGTCCTGTTGTTATCCTATTATGTAGGGCAAAGACGAGGAATGAAAAATGCACACCAAGTGCGGCAACGTGACGTCGTGAATCGTTTTCATCTGGTTAGTAGACTACTGTGCTGCTGATGCGCAGCACAGTAGACCTCTACGTCCTTATTGAGATGACTGCGAAATTGCAGCGTCTACCTTAGTGGCCGCAACTACTCGCCAGGTGCGGTGGTGTAAGAAATCCAGCACACTAGGACAAGCTGCAAACACGAAACACTAAAACAAACACAGTGGTCACATGTCAACAGACCGCTGTGAGCAATGAACATTATTGGGAGATAGAATTCCTTACCCAAAGAGCAGATAGTTTCGAAAAAGGCGGTTTTCAGGAGTTGGTTCAGCTACACTTCCTTTCATGCAGTTGAGCTGCGTCACGACATCACGAACATTTTTAGACGGAGAGCTACATTATTTGCAGTATCCATTCATGCGTTAAACAGCGACATACCGTAAAGTATGACACAGCAACACCAGTGTACAGAAGCGACACGTAATAGGCGATGGAGCCGAGTAGCTGAAAGACGACCGTATTAATTACTAACGGAATATACTTGTAGCCGGAAAAGGATACCAAATCAAGGAACGAGATGGAGCTGTTTAGCACGTAAAGGCAGGCGGCCAGTACCCCGATTTCGATCAGCTGCATCACAAGACAGTAGCTTGCATCCTTGGAGATCACATCTGGGCTGAACCTGTTCAGTTTTGTAAAAAAATGTATCAAGAAAACGAAGCATTGAGAAACGCCACACTTCGCAACGTACTGGTTTGAAGTGCCCTTGGAATAGCCTACAATCAGTATGTAGGTGAGAAAGCCCATCAACGGGATGTAGAGATCTGGTGCGTTGCTGTCACAAGTCGGAGGGGCGTACTGCATCTGATAATATTCACATACAGCATTACTGTGCTAGAGCCAAATGATATTGAACTGATCCAATCAACAGACATACCGGCTTTGATTCATCTTGCTCGCCGTTGCCTATACGGCGCCAGTTCTTGTGTCGAAATGGAAGCAGCAAGATCTAGCCATTCAAAACACTGAGTGTAAAATTTAATGGTAGCACAGCTTGCAGAATTGCAGAATCCACACCTTAAGACGACTCTTGACGTAAGAGTTGTTGACAGTAAAATAGTATTTGAGGCTGCCCCAAACGCCATAAGCTCCCGGAAGGTACATCTCTGATTGCTTCTGGAGGAAATCCTGTGCACTGTTCATTGCCAGTCCTGCCATCGGGTTGCTTCACATAATATCAAGAAAAAAGAGTCAACACATAAATCTTACTACCCTCACTATTTCATCATAGAAAAAGGTTTACCAACCTGGAAAACTGATTAATAAAATCAGCCTGTTGCACTTGCTGAGGATACTGCACATGCAGATGTGGATTGCTGCCACTCTGCAGCGTATGGTCCGGAGCATTTCCGCCGCCATATCCATCAAAGTTATTTCCATGCACCGTATGACGGTGCTGGAAGCCTGTTGGCATTGATTGAAACTGCTGAGACGGAGCCATATTCGACACCGGAGGATGAGCCTTTATATCAAATACATTACACCACCCACAGACACGTCAGACAAACCCGGCAGTAGAAAGATGCAGGGGGAGGGGAATTGATCCTGTCACTGAAAAAAAAAAACTCACGTCCTGAGGGAAGGCAGCAGCACCGGCCTGCTGATTAGAAGGTCCTACATTATGTAACAAAGGCTGTACTGGAGCTGCCGAAGCGGTAGGTTTCTGAAAGAATTGATGGGCAGGTCTGCGCTGTGGCATCCGCTGTTGCCCCATTGCAGGCTGCGACGAGAACTGTGGCATATTGCCAACACCTGACGTCGAATTGTATTGCATTGGTTGTTTACGAGTGTGGAGATTCGAGAATGAGTCTAGAGATGATTCACAAATGTAGAGATAATGAATGTCAAGGGCGATAATTAGAACAAGAAGATAACACAAGAGTTAACATCGCCATGAGCTTTCTCTGTCTGTACCTGGTTGGGCCATAATGTAAATAACCGAGTCTATTATCGAATATATCGATAGAGATATATATGTGTATTGTACATACAATTCCGTGTCATTCTGACGATATATTTGCCAGCGTGACATTTGTGGCTGATAATGACAAATTCTTAGAAGCAGTGCTACAATTTATTAATGAGTTTTACGCTAATGATGACAAATTCTCAAAAATTACAGTAGCTTCTGATCGAATTGATGAAAATGTTGAACACTCATCACTGATTTCTAAAATACCGTTTCAACCTAATAATGTTAGTAACGTCAATGAACTCCATCCATGTTTACCTTGTTCAATACAACCAAGTAGTAATCATGATAACAATGTGACAGTGCACCATCACTCGAATCCACAACGTGAGCTTAAAATCGTCTACTTACACGAGAAAATAAAGCGTCTAGACAAAGTTACAGTAGATACAACAATATAGAAAGACTAGATTCTGTACAGTCAGGACACACGCTAGAAAGATGAAATCATTCTTCTTTTCAAACGAAGAGCATTATTTTTTGGATAATGTAAATGTATGGAGAGACACTACTGCTCGTGAGAAAAACAAACGAAAAGTCGCAGCGTATGAAAACGCTCGACTAAAAAGTAGGTTAGCAAAACAACAGGAAGTGGCCAAGAAATTGGAGAAGATTCTGCTCACACGGGCTCAGGAACAGGTTTGTTACACTTGCGGTACTTGTGATTTTGACGCTAAGAAATGAGCGTTTTGATACTCATGATTCCCTTGTCATGCAGATCGCTGAATGCTCGACAACGCTACAGCGTCGGGTTGACGTGGGATAGCCTTATCCTTTAGGGCACAAATTGGACTTCCAAGCTAATGCTGTAGATTTTCAAGGACTACTGCAATATCTTGACGATGCTTACAGCCAAGTTAATGCAGTACTGGTTGCCAATGGTCTTGCTTGGAAGGAAATGACACAGCAGGACGTTCAAATGCGGGAAGGTGTGGATGGAATGTATTATGAAGTGTTTTCAAATAAGGTTATGCCCTTTGAACATCGTGCCACAGCGGAGGCTACATGGAACTATTTCAAGGGCTTGAAGAAACACCGGGGAACACTGTATGCAAAAGAAACTTAGGTACGTACGCGCTATCAAGAAAATCTACCTGCAATGTTGTAACGTTGCGGTGTAATGATTTGGTGTTATTTCCTTTGGACAGAATCTCGATACGCCGAATACAATCATCGAGTACTTCTCAGAGGAACTGGTCGCCGGTAATTCGAGCACTGACGTATGCATCAAGCAGGTTGTACGTCGATACGTGGAAGCTGAACGTGACATTGTCGTCTGGGTGGCATCAATTGTACCTCTTGATATCGCACAAGAACTCTTCGGCGGTTTCACTTCCCGTCACCGAAGCTACGCTATAATCAAGCGAGCCAAAGCTTCAACACCTCAATGCCAACTACCTTTGCTTCAGCTTATTTCACAGATCATGCTGGACACGCAGACAGGTATTGTTTCCGACCCCAAATACGTCCGAGCACTCACCGATTGTCTGCTGAATGATGCTGCACGAAACATAAAGGCCGACCAACAGCTAATTGAGAATGTTCTTATGGACCAAGTGCTACGGCCATGATAAAGCGCCATGGATTTAGCCTTTGTCACGGCATTCTAATGTGGATGATGCGTGTATATTGAGAAAGTTTTGAGCTTGGTGAGAACGTTACGACGTCGAAGAAGCTTTGACAGATATTGCAACGAGTAACAATACATCAATTGGACTGCCTTTGGTCGAAAAACAGACGGAAACGTCTGTAAAGTGTTTGCTAGTGTTGTCATTTTTGTAGTGTTCCTGGTAATGTAAATTATAGATCAGCACAAAGGTGCTTAACAAGGCAACGGACTGCTTGCTGCATGATATTAGTCTCGAACCAAGTAGTTGCCGCAGGTTTTAGGAACTACTGGAGTACGTCGATGAGGCATCTAATGACATACAGGTTATGGTTCATAAGAATATACATCATTGATTATACATTGAATCAACGAACCCTTTTATTCATAATGCTGTTTAATCTTCCATCATAAAAGCTGATTTTTGTATTCACTCATCAGATTCTTTGATATAACACCACCACATACCCAGTCAAGTTTTTCAGGCTTTCTCTTTCGCTTCGACACTTTACACCTACTGTGGCTTCCGGACCCAATCGATGTACCAACCCATAGTTTTGCACTTCGAGTAACTAGTAGGCGAACATCGGTGCAAACTACTCTTGAACCAATCACTCCAACCGGAGCGTCGTAATTTTGCTCTCCTCGCTTGCAGCCACAGAAAGCTTATTGTCAGGACAATTGTTCATGCGGGGCTCCAGTTACAAAGCATCTCGGGAGCAGACTTTCCGGTCGCACATACAATGTAAATGTATCTGGGACAACATCGGTGACTATCCCAATAAAATATCCACAAAACATTGTATCATGCCTGACCAAAGCACCTACCCAAACTTGTTGTAATCAGCAACAACGAGGTGCCTCGAGGCGATCCAGTACATCCTCAGCACGCAACTTTCGTCACCTACACGATTCATTGACCCTATCTTTTCACAGCCTCATCCTGTTTATTTTCATCCACCATACCTTTTTTCCTGAGCTTCCCACTTCGATGTGCTTTTCCGCTCTTCCAATCGAAACTTCTCAACAAAAAAAACTCGTATTCATATCACTACTATAAGTATTCGGTGCATTGAAAAACACTGGGATCCAATAGCAGCAGCTAATATACCATTAGGTGTGCTACAAACGCTTCAGGCCAATCTAGTGGCGTCATGGTGTCGTCTACTGCAGCCGCCGCTTAACAAAGCTCCTCGAAACTTCGTACAGACAACTTCGTGAGCATTACTTTTACCCACTGTTTCGACCCACAGCAGTGCAACAGCATTTGAAAGAGCTCTGAAGCTTGTTGTACGTTGCATGGGGCAATAATTGCGTCGTTGAGGATGGAGACTCTTATGATAGAAACGTTTGTGATGATGATGTATTTCTAAAAAAAGTCGAATGAATTTGATTTCAAGGTTTATTGGGTAGTATTTATACAATAATTCATAATTGTAACAGAACAATTTCATATGAATACAATTCATGCACATTTTTGGCTTATTAGTATTAGCACACAGATTTGTCGTGAATGCTAATAGTAAGTATAGTAAGTCCAAGCGACAAAAACTTATGGTGCGGCTTGTATAGAAAAAGCAGGTCAAGAAGGCAGCAATGGTGCAAGTACAAGCAACTCATGCCGGAGAATACAACGAATTCTGGCAACTGCATGACCTTAAATTTTGATCTTACATACTAAAATCTGTCTTCATCTGGAGAAGCTCACATGGTGGATGCATTTTTTCTTATGTTGTGCGTATCTCTTGAGCTAGCTTTTAGCACCAATATGGTTTGCATGCTTGCAGTGATGATAGGGCAGAGTATAATAGTTGTGTCTTTGAAAACTATTCTTGCATACAGAAGTGAAGCAGAAACCGTACAGAAAGCCGAAAGAAGCTGGCTGTAGGAGGTGAATCATCGAGTGAGAGGTGCTGGAATTTCTATTGGAGTGATAAAATACGACACCTTTTTACATATGTGCACAATATGTGTATGACTGATGCAATTATGATGGTAACTTGTTTCGATTAGCGTCGGACGGGGTTAAGAAAGCTGATTGCTCTAAATCAAGAGAAAGCGTCATGCTTCATTTTCTTAACTGAGGCTTTGTTTACTAAAAGCTTCAACGTGACCGTGAGCTGGAAGATACTGTCAAAGACAAGAACTGCATATTGCTGAAGATACCTCTTGATGACTATACACGCTTATACATGGCAAACGATAAGGTTGTTGTTATTGACACTTAGGCTTCCAGTATCTAGCCTTAGCTTGCATTGCAGATACTGCCTTATTGCCGTTTCGATCTAAGCCGTTGTATGTCGTCCACGGAACCTTTTTTCACGTGCCCAAAGATTGCGGCATGTTGAAGGGAACTTGTCCGTGCTCGAGAATAAACTCCTTAGCCTGCATCTTTATCATTTTTTGGATTTAGTTAGTTGGTCTTACGTCTCTTCTGCATCGCTTTTGATATGCGGCGGATACTCATGTCATTCTTCGATACCATCTTATACATAGCATCAATCGTCTTGCTGCCACGTATCTTCCTTAGTTTCGATAGAGCTGTTACTGGTGGGCTCGGTTTTAGTGCGACATTGTAAGCGTCCACATAACCCTCCCAGCTCTTCATAGGAACGCCCAGAACAAATTGACCTGCGCCCTTGTCAAGGCCAAAAAGTGGATAAACTGTGGAGAATATTCTTTACAATCCATACCTGATATAGCTCCGCGAGCACTCGATGTCTGACGGTATTTTCTTGTGGCTGCCGGACCGACCCAAAAAGCACCATATCGACTAGTTTTTTATCGTCGTACGGAAAAAGCTTGAGAAATGGTATCTGCAAATTGGTGTTGCGATCGAAAAAGTTATTCATCTTCTTAATTGCATCAAGTAGTCCACCCGTATGGAAAAAAGAATAATCTTGTATATCAAGGCCAAGCTTGGTAAAGACGTCGTCAGGAGGTGTTGCCGTACGTAGCCATTCTCTATGTCTTCAGGTAGTTTTTGATCGGTCGTCCACTTTTGACTTATCATTTCGAAGTGCTTTGCCAGATCTTCGTCATTGTAGAAATTATTAGTTGTGTCCAAGACCGTGAATTGCTTGTCAGGGTACATCTTGTTGTAGTGGGTCATGTAGACGACCCAATTGAGCAAATTTGAGTTCTTTGTAAGCTGCAACATACTGTAATTGTGAATCAATTTTTTCATTCTATAAAATGGATGGTGAATGTTTCATTAACCAAGACTTTACGCCTCCGGCGACTGCCTTGGTTTCTGCGATTTCTGCAGTTTTTGCAATTTCTTTGAGTTCTGAAGCATTACCACGACGGAGATTCTTCGCAGCAGTAATGAACATTTGCACCTCTTCAAAGTTGTTTAGTTAGTAACAAGAAACTGAGAGAGAGAAGTTTCGCTCTTATGGAACGTTTCCCAAGTCTTGAGCTCAGTCCACTTCTTCAAATCAGGTTCCTTAATAAACCTTTGTCTTAATGCAATATGTTCCAGCTTCATGAAATTCTCGTCTAGAGGAATATCGTCCGGGATGGATTCGAGTCCATGGGTCACACGTACCGCATTGGCCGCCTGGAGCTCAGCTTCAGTCTGAGAGCTCATGCCAACCGCTGCGATCGATTTGAGCGCAGTAGCCACAACCCCCCTCTCATCTTCGCCGTCGTTAGCGTGCTTGAATCCTCTTAACCGCCTCTTGGCGGACGCTTCATATCGGCCAGCTGGGGGCAAGCCAGTCGACCTGACGACGTCTGATGGCGTGGCACGAGAACTAGTACCCGATAGGCAGATAGCAAGAGACCCAAACATAATGGCAAGCTGAAGGCGCATGATTTTGCTTGGACTACTGTAGTGGTAGAAGGCAAATGCGAATATGGCAACAGCATCAAAGGGATACATATCTCCAACCGCTGGGTATTATGATACGGTACATTATCGTACGTTCAAATAAGCTAAAATAAAAGGGGTTAGAGACGAGATTAGGAAGTGACGCTTCTCAAGCCGGTCAGTTGATTGGAGCGAAAAACTAAGGCTGACCTTCTTACAACTGAAGCTTTTTGCATCAGCAATCACCATCGTGTTGAAACTGATATTTTGTTTAGTGCATGAACAGTGCAATGTGTAGGACAAGCGGCATGGAATGTACTGGAGAGCTGGAGCCTTGATGGGACATGGAGCATAAGTTTACCGCATAAAAAAGTGATTTGAAGATTCGTGCACACAGACCTTTAAGTTTAGCCACTCTTTAGGTTACACCGCAACTTGATGCGGTTGCGCGCACAGACCTTCGAGTTTAGTCACTCTTTAGCAACTTGATGCGGTTGTGACCGGAATGCATCGGACTGGACGTCGAAAGTAGAAAGCGCAAAGCTGGCTCTATCAAGCTCAAGACTCGTATATAACAACGGCGCATTTATAAGCTCAGAAAGCTCTATTAGCTCATACACAAACTTTCTTGCATGTGGCGTCGCATAAACAACATGTCGGAGACTTGACAAAGATCGCACGAACGTTTCGTTGACTGGAGAAATAGCGAATTGAAGGTTGAAGGATTTTTATGCATTCTAATGTGTCGAGGTCGGTAGCCCGGTCCACGTGTATCGAGCTAGTCCAATGTATGCATTTCGATAAGTGTCTTTATAAGCGAATTTTACGAGCGGCAGTCAAATTGGTGACTTCAAGCGCACGACCTCCTCAAGATCCTCGCCGCTGTACAACAGAGACGCACTATCCTCGAAGGTCGCACCTGCGTTAAGCAACCAAATTCACACTGTTCTGAGATTAGTTAGCACGCAGTACTAGGCGAGTAGGAAGCTGTGCCAGGCGCGTTCTACACTGTAGCAAACTCATTGACACGCGCAACTCCAAGCACTTTCATGCTATTGAAACGCGAAAAGACGTCAAAGATAAAGGTTTCAAGCTTAATGCCTCTGTTACTTGTTGGGGTGATCGTGGCAGTGCCTTCATCATTCACGTACGGAATCTTCGTCTTGGCCAAGTGATATTCAGCGTTGGTCCGATTGCAGCAAGGAAGTCCAGTCCGAAGAAGTGGTTGCAAATGTTGGCGGCTTTAATGCTGAGCTTGCCAGTCGAAGGGTGTGTTTTGATGCAGCGCGGTCAAGCTCGGAATACGCTACCACTCAATATGCGCCATTACGTTTAGCAACTATTCCCAGAATGAGTTTTCCATTGAATAACGCATTGTCCACCGCAGAAAGACATGCAAGCATTTCACACCACACGCCTGCAGTTTGACATGGCTCCACTTAACTGCATTGCTTTGTAAATGCCACCATTACCCTCTGATGCTGTCGCCATCTTGTGTACATTCTTAAAAATGAGCTCTTTATCCGTTGTAAAGCACGACAACATACCTTAAGGGCAAAAACATGTGCGACTCTTTCAAGCCAAAAAAACTTGTAAAGAAGTCTATAGTCGTATCATGATTCATCCTAACGTAGAGTGGAATTTAAATCTCCTCACTTAATCTTGTATGAAATTTTATCTAACTAAAGCTTCTAGAGCCACAAGTCTTTCTGCAAAGTTCTGAAATAACCTCTTCTCTGACGGTAGACCAATGTCGTACATACCCTTAGGACCTGCAAAACCCAGTCATGTACCTTGACCCCACTCAATTCCAGGGCACAAACTTGTAGGTCTAGATTCACCCAATGCTGCTTGTCTTGGGTCAAGCATTGCTCTAATAGACCATAGTTACTAAGAGGCAAATCGTCTTTGTATCAGCAAGTTTCACTTGTGTTGAAGCCTTGAAAAAGGTTTGCAGGAACTCTAGATCAAGCAAGAGCTTCAAGCTACAACCATTTCAATACAGCCTTTATGAAGGTTTGTAACTTTCTTAAAAAATACCCATTTCAAGCAATTATTACTCGTATAAATCTTAAAAATAAACCAAAACATGCGTACCAAAAAGTGCTCAGCAAGTTCATTACGACCGTCGTTCCTACTTTCTAATACTCGGTCATTAACTTCACTACCTCTTTCAATAATCGCTCTTATACTTGAATTTACATGGTACAGGTTTACGCAAGACTTGAGGCTTTCGCGTCGATCACATCCTGGCAAATGTTTAAAAAACATGGCAGTTGTGTCGAAAAGCTGGTATGGAACGGTGAATGAACTCTTGGCTCGCTACCAGCGCGATACAATGCAACTAACCTTCAAATATGGCTCCAAAACAGAAATTTTAGCTATCCGACGAGAAATTCAACTTCGTGGACGAGCTGTGCGAGATCTTTGCATCCGAATGGGACATTCGGATGGCACACGGTTCATCACGAAAGTTTGGTGGTGGATGGAGGAACGCGAGATTCCTTGGGATGTCATGTTCTCACAACTTCCAGGGATTAAACGACTGGACTTGAGGTTGTTGCCTTTTGAGAGTCGTCACCTGCCACTTCTCCTGGAAATGGCAGCAAAATTTTGTCTTCCGTTGGAAATCTTGATACTTCCGAGAAAACAGAACAAGATGACAATAGGTGATTGTAATACCGTTGAACGCGTTATGAAGGCTACAAGAGGCGCAATGCAAAGGCTTTATATGAAAGGAACATGCGGGGGCTTGAAGCAGTTAACAGTGCCAACGATGAACGAGCAGCACCGGTTTCGTTCTAGCACAAAGTTTATCGAAGACGTCATTGCATTCTGTCCAAATGTGGAGTATTTGGATGGATATAATCATGCTATTGATGAGATGAATGGCGTAACATGTGGAGAGAAATGGATAATCTCGCTCGACACGTGGGAGAGATTTAACAAAACGTGCACAAACCTGCACAGTTTTGATTGGGCGGTTGTACCTTTTGCAGACCCATTTTTTAGAGTTTTTGGAGAGCATGTAAAGCCAAGATTAAAAAAGTTGACGTTGACGTTAAATTTGTCGTGGGATTGGAATGACTACTTTAATACGGATCAAATATCCGATATTCCCTTTGAAAAATCTGGTTATGGTTTACTTGCAAAAGACGTGGCTTTATTACTAAAGGGTTGTCCAGCTTTGATCGAGCTAGATGTTATTATTGACCAAGATCAAAATGGCGAAGCGGTTGGAACACTGTTGGACGTAGATCTGTTTGGCGATCAGTTTTGGATGGTAGTAGTTGATCGTTGTCCTCTACTACAATCGCTGAATCTTTCTGATCGTTCTGCATACGGAGGAAGCCGTGTCATCAGATTGACCAACAAATTTACAGACCGTGGACTACTTGCGCTAGCAAATCACACACGCCTGACCTCGATCAAGTTGCCTGCAGTTTGTTGTTCTGGAAATAGTGTGTTTGAGTACATAAAGCACGTTTTCAGAAAGAAACCTTTTGCGGGAGGAAAGTTTAGTCTTGGCTTGAGCTTAGCAGGCCCAAACGATCATGCAGTATCACACCCATTCTACGTAGAGCTTGTAAAATTACTGGAGCGCCTTGCCGTGGAAAGCGAGAAAGAGATAGGCGTTGCGTCGTGCAGCCACAAGGCGTCGATCAATGTGTCTAACCCGCACAGTGCTTCGGTCGATAAAGATTGGAGCATATTATATCTGCGTGATGAGCTTAAACCTATAATGGAAAAGGTAGCAAACGCGCATCCAACCCTGGATATGCATGTTGTCCTATGCAGAAATACTCCAGATAGTTTTTGCCGAATCGACAACATGGAGCTAAACTGGTGTCCAGGGTCACAGCAAGGGAGCATGTTCATTGACAATGCGTTTGTTGGTGATACGGATAGCAATGACCGTGAAAGCAACGAAGAAAATGAAGCATTTTATGACGAAGAAGATGAAGCGTTCTATAACGTTGAAGATGATCTTGATCCTCATGAGATTTATTCAAGACGTCATGCCATGTTATTGGACCATGAGAATGGAATTGGTTTAGTGAATGAAATTGGTGTAGCGAATGTAGATGGCGAACTGTGAACTGTGAGCAAAGGTGAGCATTTGGCCTCATGGCCGGACATCTTACCGGATCCTTAAAGCATTTTGCCTTTAATCAGATCCATTAAAGAGTAACAAAGATGCATTAACACACCACGGCTCAGCTTCATTTCTCACAGCTGTTAACTGCAGCTGAAAATGTGCGAGCTGGAAGCTATCGTATGTTACCCTGGCAGTAGCTGCTGGCTTTTAGTAGGCGGTTGGCTTTATGGTTTTGCGTTGATACATTTTCATAGCGACCACGAAAATTTTTGTTTTCGAAAATTTGCATGAGTAAGCTCGAGATTGTCAGTATACTGTGAACAATGTCATTTTTACAAGGACTGTGCACCGAATGACATGCCTCCTCCATGGGACAAATGAATACACGTTATCCAAATGACAGCGTTAGCGCTGTAAATTAATGCGTTAGTTCAGGACGTATACGACTTTGCAAGCAAGCCGATACCTCGTCACCGAGCATGCGTTCCAAAATACAAGCCGATGCAACCCAGGGAGCAGACTACCACGTGTCGATGTCTGCCTACAAACTAACCGTAATCTGTCGTGCATGCCAGCAAACATCTTCCTGCTAGTGTAATTCCCACTTCAAGTAATCGTCCAGTGAACTGACTCCTCACTGTTTCTAAAGAAAGAATAGCTTGTGTTCAAGACAAGAAATTGGACGTCACTATTCACGTCCATAAACCAATTGACTAAATCCAATAAATTTACAATATTTGCATCATGATGAACAGTTGATAGTGCTGGTGTTTGAAAAGGTGAGCTTGGAGGCATGTTGCTTGAAGGTTGCGTAGCAAGTAGCGATCGTCCCACTTGCACACTTTTTGGTGCTTATTCGACGCCCATCTGGCTTTGTCAGGATAATTACGTAAAGTAACTACCGTCGCGCCAGTTTGTTTTCAGCTTAATGTTTATTCGCTAAGACGACTATGTCGCCTGTAAAAGATGTTGGACCGTTTATGCAAAACACTAGAGAGCATTTAGCAGGTTAGGGAAAAAGCAGTAGTAACGTTGGTTGGTACAACGACAACCTCTCCCAATCTGTCCTGCTGCCCTGTCTAGAACTCTTGACGTCTTTTTGCAAACTGTACGTGTTTTTCAATTATATTGTTTTCTACGTTTTGAATTAGCATATGAAACAACCGACAGAATGTAATATATAAGTTTAATAATATACTGATTTTGTCAGGATATTAAATTATAGCCTTGAATGAGCTCGATCGTCAGCGGCACGCAATTTTGTGCGTGTAGGAGGTAACAAGAGTGTAAAATGTTTTATTTATCTTGATTTCAATATGTACAAGAATAAACGTCTTGTTTCTACCCTATTTCAGTAAACCTACCGAACTTCAGTCTTTCTCTCTCTACCTTTAGAGCTCACACAAGGCATAAACGACATCAAGTATCACTATTTGTTTCTGTGCGTACACACATTTCACTAAGAAGAATCGAGTCAGCTCAACAACAAGAATTGACCAGTCAGTAGTAGATCGTTACAATGAATAGGCGACTTTTAGCGCTGCTTGGCGTGGTAGCTTTAACACATAGGACGTTGGCTGCTACCACGTGCCCTGTGTTGGTGCAATCAAAGACCACGTCAACGCTTAAAGACCCTATTGTGAAGGTGATAACCCTTATACCTAACGGTAGCACTAGTAGTACTAGTAGTATTTCTAGTGGTAGTAGTAACCATGACTTGACGTCGTCTTACACTGGTTCCGGTTCAGACTCGGACTTGCTAAACGTTGATGGTAATAAAACTGATCAGAATGTTGACGTGGATAGCAGTTCATCCGGTACCCCAACGTCTGTGACTGTCGGCGATATCTCCACGGATACGACGCTCACAGGTAGTGACAATTCAGCTGTTGACTCTTTGCCAACGACGACAACTACCGACACTACTCCGTCGTCCGCGTCCAACACTGCGGCGACGACTGAAGCGACGGCGAAAGCAACCAGTGAAGCAACTACTGAAGAGACGAATAAAGCAACAACTGAAGCAACGACTAAAGCGACGCTGCCCGTTGTGACAACGCCTACTGCCAGTACTGAAAGTGCGTCCGACACAACGACGATAAAAGCGGATTCATCACCTTCTGCTACTGCAACTACAGCGGCGATCTCGGCATCGTCGGGATCTTCGAACACTGCAGCGGACACCACTGCCTCCCTATCAGTTGGTGCCCGTAAATTGCAGGTTAGAAGTACAACCCCAACTACAGCTATTGACCCGGCTACAAAAACGACCGCTACAGCAGAAACAGCGGGAACAATTGCAACGACCGGAACGAATACCACGACCGGAACGAATTCCACGACGAGTATGACGACGGAATCGACTTTGCCGTCTCCAACGACAGAATCGTCTCTGATGTCTCCAACGACGGCAGGTTCTAGTTCGGGAACTGATGTGGTTGGCTCTACTACGTCAAGCTCAGACAGTCTATCTTGTGACAGTTCATTTTACTCGAAATGGGACACTCTGGGTCTACAGTGCGGTGGCTTAGGTATTAATGTGGCTTTGGCCGTGTCGGCTTCGAGCTGCGTGATCTACAGCGGCAATGCGGGTGGTGTCTCTGGCTCGACATGCGTTTCAATCTGCTCATTTCCTGCATGTACGGACAACGCATGGGTTTATGGTGCCGAAAACGGCATTTCGTCGTCGGTGTACAATGGTTTGAGCGTTGAAGCGTTCCTCCCGAGTGATGTGATTGCGGCCATGGAGGAGCGCTCGTCGACGGTGTCGACGTTCTTGTCGAATTCGACAATGTCTGATTCAGAGCAATGTGCGTATTCGTCAGAGAACTCTTTTTCGTCGTGCTCATGCTCAGCTTTGCTTGTGGATATTTCGAGCTCCGGAAGTCTTGCTGACGCAGCAAAGAAGGAGCTGCGTCAGAACAATGAGGCTGTTGGTGTCATAACAAAGGATGACACGACCAGCGCTGGAACGGTGGTGGCGGCTACGTCTAAGAGTGTTGCTGGCGTGACTGTTGCAGTCACTAGCATCGCTGCAATTGCCAGTGCGGCTGTAGGCGGAGTCAGCTCCGCGGGTGCTTCACTCGCTGCCGCCGGCTCTACGATGGCCATCACAACTGTAGAGATTTGCCAGTTTGGTGTTCTTATTAACCAGCTCCAGCTTGACGGCAAGTCGTCGGCTTTGGCCCAGTTTGGTAAGGCGATGGCCCCTGCAACGTTCACGTTCTTGCCGTTCGGTAAACTTGACAAAGCTGAATTGGATAGCATCAGCTTGGGTAGTGACAGCTCGACTGAAGACACAGCTGGTCGTCGGCTGTCTAGCTCCAGCGGTAGCAAGAGCTCCACTAGCACGAGTCAGCTTACTGGTATCGAAAAATACTCTCGCCAGCTGAACATCCAGGAAGACATGCTATTTATCGTGACGTTGGCTGGTGTTTTCTGCGTGATGGCCTGCGTTGTAGGCCTATTTGGCATTGGATATCTGCTTGCTGGCCTACTGATGCCCCGTGAAGAGTATTTAACCAAATTTTTTGACAAAATGATCGGTCTGGAGGTACTCGTGGCTATTTTATCTCAGTACACTGTTGGTGTGACGGCTACTTTCCAGATCTACTACTCGACGAAATACGAGAGTATAACGGACCCAAAGTGTTTACTGGCTATTGCTGCAATTGTTTTTCTCGCTGCTGGAATTCTCGTGTACGGGTACGTTGTCGTTAAGAAACACGAGGCTGACATTGCGGACGTCGGTACAGTGCAGCACATGAAAAAGACTGTAAACATGCGTTACGGTCCTCTGTACGAGGAGTACAAATTCAAGAACCGCTATTTCTTTGCTGCTAAGATGATGCTTGCACTGGCAACTGGTGTGATTACTGGCTGTGCAAGCATGTCGGGCAAGGCACAGATTGGTATCATTTTGGCGTTGAACGTGGTGTTTTTTTTCTATTTGGAAATCCAGTCGCCACACCACTCGAAGTTCGTTCAGACCACCACGAGTTTTGTGTCTATCATGAAAATTGCCGTGCTCGTGCTGACGTTTTTTCTGGTCACTGCTGCAACTAGCGATGGCTTTCCAACCAGTCTGCAAAACGGCATTTCTGTGGCCATTGTAGGTCTCAATCTGTTCGTATTGGCTTTGCTTATGATCAGGTCGCTGTACACGTTCTGGCAAAAGCTAAAGCTGCAGCGTAACGCTGCGTATGACCAAGAAGAGCCGACCGCGCAGGACTACTTTAAAGACGAAACGCCCGCTGGACAGAAGGATCGTACTATTAGTAACGCACAGCACCCTTCTGGTCTACCAGTTTTCCAGTCCCAGTACCCGAACGTGAACAATGATAACAACAACCCGTACGTCCAGGGTAATGCCGTGGATTACAATACTGCCGACGAGATCCGTCTACGATCAGCCACTCACGAGAATAACGCCCGGCAGCAGACATACGACGCAAGTGGACCATGCGGCTGCCAATCACTACATTACGGAAGATCGAAACATGTACGGCCAGCGTCGTAACGATGTTGTGGAGCTGTAGACACACAAATTTGTACGTGTTAGCATTGGAGTTGTAAAAGAAAAGTTCAAGTACGATCGTGTTTTTTTAGTAGCAACGTGATTAGACTGAGGTTGTAAATGAAGACGGAGAAAGATAAAAGCTTCTTGTTACGACAATTACTGTTCCATCACGTTGGACAATTAAAGAAGTGTCAGTTAGTTGATCATTATCATAGGTCGTGTTTGATATATAGAATCCTTTTTCGTATCACATCAAGTCAAAACCACTTAAGAACATGCCAGAACAATCGTTATTAACACAGGGACTTGAATCATTAAGCAGCACCAAGTCCAAAGCGATCCACAGCAATATTAATGAGCTATATGCTCTTGATATTGCACTACAAAAAGCGCATGATGAGGCAAAATACAACGACGAACTTGGTGAAAAAGTCGTGAGCAAGTATAAAGCCTTTTTATCTTGTCGCCAACAACTAATTGCTGAGCTAGAGAAAAAAAACATTCAAGTACCTTGGCAGCTACGAATGACAATTGATGATCTCGAGCTAACGGTGAGAAAGTATCACTGAAACAATGGTTTTTCGTTGTAGAGGAGCAGTAGTTTGATAACGTATTCATTTGTACATTTGGACAACATGCAGCTAACACAGCGTGAAGAGCAGAAGAAGGACAATCTGTCAAAGACCAACACTTCACGTATCAAGAAGATTGAAGAACCAGTTCAAATGGTACAGCCAGGGCGAGTGACGGTGGCGTTTATCGGACCAACACTTGTCGCTTTATTCATTGCTATGCTGTGGTACCATTATAACAACTAAGAGGTGAATTACTTGACTTTTCGAGTTGATCTATCTACTATTGCTATTGTATCTGTTAACTGTTACAAAAGACCCTCCTCCGCTCATCGCTCGCTGGATACTCCTCCTGCTCATTGTCGCTTACCGTGCTATCATCATCTTGTTGCGTAGAAGAGGCATTGGCTGATACGAACAGGCTATTTGTTCTCAAATGTCGGCATCCTCATCAGCTCATTTCTCGCTAGATCGTAGTGCACTTATTGGTGATTTAATCTCGTTAGGACCACTTCAACCTGGCGCTCAAGTGCTGGTGGTTGAGGATGAGAACTTCTGCATTCCTGCGCGCCAATGGCACTTGTATTAATACTTTAAGAATAAAGATGACAGTCACGTCACTAGACAGTGAGAGCCAATTACGAGAGATGTATCCGACGTCACGTGACATTCTAAATGAATTGCACAGTGAAGGAGCTCACGTTCGACACGAAGTGAACGCGACAAAGCTTGAGAGATACTTGTTCCACAACGATGGCAATGATCCAGTCAAGTTCAATCGAGTTGTGTTCAATTTTCCACATTACGTAGCAGGTGGAGGTGTGGGCAACAAGGACAAATGTAACAAAATTCATCGTCATCGGCAGCTGCTGCTCAATTTCTTCACTAGTGCAAGTCAAGTGCTAGCACATGACGGACAAATTTGGGTCACGCTTTGTGCTGGACAAGAAGAAACAAGTCTAGAGACGAAGACACGATCAGCGGGAGATACATGGCAGATTGTTCACTGCGCTGCAGCAGCAAAGTTGTTGCTGCAGGACGCCCACGACTGCCCAGTTGACGCATTGGCTGACTTGGGGTACTACAGCGTCGGGTATCAATCGCGAGACAAGGCTTTCTGGATAGGAAACGGCATCACGAACGTGTTTTGCCATGAAGCTACAGACCACAAGCCTTGTTTTTCTATTCAGTGGACACGCGGCATCAGCTTTTGGGTCACTGACGAGCAATTGTTCACAGAGGATCTCTTACTTGACATTATAAGGAAACACTTTTTGATCAAGACGATGACTGTTTCGATCTCATTGCTCGACGAGTATCGCTGCGTAAAGAGCGGCAGGAAGTCGGTCACTTACCGATTTAACATTTTGTCTTTTTCCCTAGCACTCTTTCGTGACCGTGTGAACACATTAGTAGAGACACACTTAGACCATTGAGAACCAAGTTCGGCGCTTCCGCGCATCATAATGAAATATATCCAAAATAGTATATTGACAGCATTTACTTCTGATGTAATGGTTAATGCTTTTGTCTTCCAAACCTCCGATTTCATTTCATAATTACATAGAAATACTGAGGTACAACAGCAGTTGGCTGCGTTCCCCAGCAAGTGCAGACACAGTGCCATGCTACAATATGTCCTGATTCGATGCTTTACGAGCCTGCATGTAACAAAACCGAGTTGGCCATTACAAGCACATAGAGACCCTGTACAATCGGATCTTGACACACTACCAGGCAGCAATAGATGTGGTAGACAGCATCCAAAGACCGCGGCATGTCGACAACGGGCCAACCATTCACGGGATTACGCCAGTAGTGGAGTGATGTGAGTAGAACCACGAGCGCCATGAATGCACATCCCCAAACTTACTATGAACGCCTCGATGACTGAGAAGCACGTTGCAAACGAAGATCGGAAAAGACGCGATGAATAACGTTGTGGCAGGCAGCACAGGCATAGACGATGAAATGACTTTGCTGGTTATCATTGACTTAATTGAGCTATCTGAACAAATGAGGTTATTTAGGCAGCTATATACAGATGGATAATATTCAATCAATATTTTCTATCTGTTAACTTGATGAACTTCATCAAAGCAAATCTCTCGAAAATTATCGAAATTTCGATTGTATTCATGAAAATTTGACGCTACAAGACACATTCACACTAAAACATACACGATATATATATTTATGTAACTTTATATGGGACTTGTTGAAGCGTCCTATCCGATCGCACTTCAACATGATGTCTGTCGATTATATGTATGGTAAACTCTTTTGTCAACTTAAACAAACACCATTGATTAACATCTCAACCAAATAACTCAACCAAATAACTCATATTTAGCTCCTGGTATCGCTTACGACCGCGCCTCTGGTACTCCATGTCATCTTTGAAACAGTCATGACGGAGCTCGAGCAGATGCAAGATATTATGATGCGACCACGTTCCTTGCTCAACATGCCTCGCGACGTCTTTGCCGCGCCAAAGTCGCTGAAGAAGATGAAAAACGGGTTGATGACGATATTTTTGTTGACCTACCAGTAGTGTCGCACATGTACAAGCGGATACCGTTTGCCATGGCTCTCAAACAGGATGAAAGGTCATAAAGAACAAAGAGTTTACAGATAACGTTAGCCCGGACACCTACACAAGCACCGACATGGAAGTTGATAATGAAGGCAGTAAAAGGGTCGACTCAGCGGAAGGCCCAGCAACCAAGTCAGTACGCAAGTCCGTGGAGCCATCAATAAAGTTCAAAGGCAATGATGACAAGACTAATGACAAGAAGAGCAAGCAGCTTTGTCGTGAGTCATACGATATCACCCGTACTACTGATCATAAGGTTGTTACTAAGTGGGACGACGAGTATCGCAACTTCTCGCCTTATTCGTTCAGTAGTCCGTTGCACGAGCACACGACGCCGCTACGAAAACGCAGCTGGTCGACTGAAAGGTGATATCTCATAGTTCATCATTCAAGAATCGTAAGGCCAAAATCCGCTTGCGATGTACAGCCCGCAGAAAACACCGCAAGGCGAAATTCCTGCCACCAATCCCCTCCAATTGGTGCGTTCTCGCTTTCGTTGAGGGACATATCGCACAAACTGAAGTTCTTTTACCATTGCAGCTTTCAACGGTCGATAAACATTGCTGCAGTTAGCACGAATTCGTTAGATCGGTTTATCGCGCCATTTTCTATGACGCGGAATTTCATACTGGAGACATGTTAGCTTATCACAATACAAACATGTCAGGCCCTCGATGCCGTCTCAGTGGTCGTGCATGAAATCTGTCGGGTTGTACGCGTATCTTGTAGTATACTTGTGGACAAAGCGGTCGCCAGCTCTTGTACATACGCGGTTCATCGCTTTCTTGACAGCTGCGTCGTTGCAAAGCCTGTTGCCATCGGTTGGTAGCAAACACAAAATGGGAACAAACATCTCTGTGCCGTGCGAGTTATTTGCACAATAGGGTAGTAAAACCCTCTGTGCCAGTGCTACTACACTCAACAACACGGAGGCACCATTTGGGACTTGAAGACTTGGCATAGCCCTGTCCACCGTAAAAGGTGTGGCGTCAAAACATCTTTCCCAATACCTTTGAAAATCAATGCTTCGCATCCAGTCACAGTAGCATTGACGTCCCAGGTGGGTCTTCTGTTCGTCGGCAAAATCGTCAAGTGCGTTCAGCGCCATTTTGACAGTAAAAGCTGTTGACAAGACACTACCACACGCTCAAATCAAGTTAGCAACTTCTTCGCTGGACAAAAACGCCCACACCTGTCCAGCGTCAAGCTCCAAAACAAAGCCAAGACGACCAGCAGTAGAATCAGATTCACCCTTTGCAATGTTGTTGCTTCTTTTTCTTGCGGATAAGAATTCTAGTCGAGCTACGTCAATTCATCTTTCTCTCTCTCTCTTCCTTTCTCTCTCTTTCTTTCTTTCTTTTTTGTTCCCTCAACTAATTGGAAAAAAAATCTGCGCTGTTTTATTGAGCGTGATGGAACGGACCTGGTTTGAGTTGAGTGTAAGTGTGTAAGAAGTTATAGCAACAAGTTACGTATTCGGCGGCTTTTTAGTTCAGATTAAGTGTGGTAGATTCCGGTTGAATCCATTCTTTGTTCTGGCTTCCTCCGTACATGATGTACAAATATTGGTCTTGGTGTCTAAGAACCCATTCCTGTTTGCATTAGGAGTAATAGCTTGAAACTTTCTTGTGACCACTAACAACTTTAAATTGCTCGATGACAGTTATCGACAACCCCAAAGCAGCGATGCCTATGCCGTTGATAGGTGCACCAGAGAAATGAAGCACATTAATGACTGGGTGGTGAACAGGGTTCTTTATTGGAGTCTCATGTGTTATGAAGTATTATTTGAAATGAAATAGCGTCTAATCTGGTAACATTTGACCGGTAGGTTACTTCAATCATGCCCGGTAAAACTATTGCAAGCATTTTTTGATGAACTTACGCTGAAGATCGTCGACCGAGTGTCGTTAAAGCAACAAGTGCACTTTGGGCGGCCGTGACTGGATGCAATTGTTCCTTGCTTGTTTAAGTGACCAAGTGTTCCAACGACCTAACTCACGTTGTAATCATGATCTACGTAGTCTGTCAGCGAGTAGTAGAGCATTCTTGAGGCCTTTGCGCCACTATCAAAGTAAAGACTCTTACGTTTCAAGCAGATACAGTGTGAGCTGTAGTTGCTCTCTGGTCTACCTTTCATGGTGAAAGATGGTTGAATTCAAGCCCGTGCACCAAAGATATGGAAAGGCAGGCGACGTATCGCAGTCGCAAATCGATTGGAAAAATGTTTGCGATACATGTTTAGATGAAAAAAGTAGACAAGCCAGATTGTTTGGCCACCTGTACCGACCGAAAACGATGTACATGTGAAATGTTCTGCTTATAAATATTTCGTGCTTGATACAAGTTCATATTTCCTCTTCCCATATGAAGGTATGATGCCGGGTGTGTTGCAAAATAAATGCTGTGCGGCTTCTATCTTAAAAAACTACAAAACGCTAAGCACTCATTACTGTAACTACACTGCACGTATTGTACTATGAGATTGGTGTGCGTCACCACAGTTTGCGGTTACAACTCGTTGAGGAGTCCGCCTTAACATGCCACTGACATATACCAAGCGAGCAATTATTTGATGAGACTTTTCATCACATGTCATATGGACATACCGTAACACTTGTGGAAAGGTGTTACATCGTTTGGTGGTTGAAAGGTATAATTTGGATTGAGTAAATTTAACGTGAGCAAACTCTCCATATGAAGGTGTCGACTAGTTCATGAGATAAGGTAGCTTGTTTAACTAATAGCTGTAATATTCTTGTACATCACGAAGGCTTTGATTAAGGTAGCATCGCCCATACACGGTGGATACATGTGCAACCGTTTCCGTGAAGGGGGGGGGGGGCGCTCCGCTTTTTTTTTTTTTTCCAAAACAAAAAAAAAAATAAAAAAAAAAAAAAAAAAAAAAAAAAAAAAAAAAAAAAAAAAAAAAAAAAAAAAAAAAAAAAAACCCTTTAATTTTTTTTTTTTTTTTAAACACCTTCCCACTTCCCCTCCTTTTTTCTCCCCCCCCCCCCCAACCCCCCCCCCCTCCCCCCCCCCCCCCCCCCTCCCCCCCCCCCCCCCCCCCTCCAAAAAAAACAAAAAAAACTATAAAAATTTAAAAAAACAAAAAAATTTTTTATAAAAAATTATATTTTTATTAAAATACCTTTCCTTTTTCTTTCCTTTTTTTTTTCTTTTTTTTTTTTTATTTTTTTTTTTTCCCAACACCAAAAAAAAAAAAAAAAAAAAAAAAAAATTTTAAAAAATTTAATTAAATTTTAAAATTTTTATATTTTTTATTTCTTTTTTTTTTTTTAATTTATTTTTCTTTCTTTCTTTTTTTACTTTCATTCCTTTTACATTTCTTAAAAAAATATATAAAAAAATAAAAAAAAAAAAAATATAAAAAAAAAAAAAAATTTTTTAAAAAAAAATATTTTAAAAAAAAAAAAATAAAAAAAAAAAAATAAAAAATTTTTATTTTTTTTTTTTCTTTTTTTTTTATTTTTTTTTTTTATTTTTATCCTCACTTTCTCCATAAAAATAAAAAAAAAAAATATATTAATTTATTATATTTTTTTTTATTATTTATTTTTAATAAAAAAAAAAAAAAAATAAAAAAATAAAAAAAAAAAAAAAAAAATAACATTTTTTATTTTTTTTTTTTTTTTTATAAAATTATAATTCAAAAAAAATAAAAAAAAAAAATCTTTTTTTTTTTTTTTTTTTTTTTTTTTTTTTTTTTTTTTTTTTTTTTTTTTTTTTTTTTTTTTTTTTATTTTTTCTTTTTTTCATCATTTTTATATTTTTAATATACATTTTTTTTTTTTTTTTTTTTTTTTTTTTTTTTTTTTTTTTTTTTTTTTTTTTTTTTTTTTTTTTTTTTTTTTTTTTTTTTTTTTTTTTTTTTTTTTTTCCCACATCTTCTTAAAATAAATTTAAATATTTTTTTTTTATATTTTTTTTTTTTTTTTTTTTTTTTTTTTTTTCATTAAATTTAAAATTTTTTTTTTTTTTTTTTTTTTTATATTTATTTTTTTTTTTTTTTTTTTTTTTTTTTTTTTTTTTTTTTTTTTTTTTTTTTTTTTTTTTTTTTTTTTTTTTTTTTTTTTTTTTTTTTTTTTTTTTTTTTTTTTTTTTTTTTTATTTTTTTTTTTTTTTTTTTTTTTTTTTATTTTTTTTTTTTTTTTTTTATTTCCTTTTTTTTTTTTTTTTTTTCTTTTTTTTTATATACATTCTTTTATTTTTTTTTTTTTTTTTTATTAAATTTTTTTTATTTAATTTTTTTATTTTTTTTTTTTTTTTTTTTTTTTTTTTTTTTTTTTTTTTTTTTTTTTTTTTTTTTTTTTTTATTTTTATTTATTTATTTTTCTTTTTATTTTTAAAAAAAAAATAAATCTTAATTTTTTTTTTTTTTTTTTTTTTTTTTTTTTTTTTTTTTTTTTTTTTTTTTTTTTTTTTTTTTTTTTTTTTTTTTTTTTTTTTTTTTTTTTTTTTTTTTTTTTTTTTTTTTTTTTTTTTTTTTTTTTTTTTTTTTTTTTTTTTTTTTTTTTTTTTTTTTTTTTTTCCCCTCCCCCCTTTTTTTTTTTTTTTTTTTTTTTTTTTTTTTTTTTTTTTTTTTTTTTTTTTTTTTTTTTTTTTTTTTTTTTTTTTTTTTTTTTTTTTTTTTTTTTTTTTTTTTTTTTTTTTTTTTTATAAAAAAAAAATTTTTTTCCTTTTTTTTTTTTATAAAATATTTTTTTTTTCCCCAAAAAAAAAATAAAAAAAAAAAATATTATTTTTTTTTATTTTTTTTTTTTTTTTTTTTTTTTTTTTTTTTTTCACTACTAACAAAACGAAAACCCCCACAAAACTCAAAAAAAAGGTTTTAAAAACCAACCAAACTGACTATATTCACACATTTATGTGTAGCTATATTGCCTACAATCGAAGACGAGAATACGGTTCGTGGCAAGACCCGTTCTACCTCTCCGTATACTTTTGCGCACAATTCGTGTAGCAGAGATTATAAGAATCATCAGCAACAGATGGAATCGGATCAACGCATTCTGTCCTTGATTTTATCTTGCAAGAGTACAGGTGCTGAACGATGCGCTTGTTATTGGATTCGCTCACTCCAGATTCATGTAAGTCTATCTTTTTTATGCTAGATTGACAGTCATTAAAGTCAATCCAAGATGCTGATATGCAAAAGTTGTAGCAGCATTTGCCGAGCTGTTCCTTGCACTACAGTTGTACGTTATGAAAGAGACAGAATGGAAATTGCAGCGCTAGCTCAAGATACACCATCAACGTGATGTGGTCGCCATACTGCTGAAGGACGATGTCATGCAGGAATGCTTGTCAAGAGTAAAGCTGCTGCATCCCTAAACAGCTACGGCAGGCAAATGTTTGGCAGCTGAGTCGCCCGGAACCTCGTACGCTTATAATCTGTGTCAAGGCCACGCACATGAGACAGCAACTGCTGCCTACTAGAGTGTCATCGCAGTTCCACTTGGATGATTGCTATCGATCATTGCTTGCATCTATCCACAAAATATCCGGGCAAGCACGTCGCACATCGGGTGTTTGGGTCAAAACTCTCTGGACAGACTCATTTTCCCAAGACACAGCAAAACTGAACCTAGGTATGCAGAGGAAAGAGTGCTATTTCAACGCAATAGTCCATGGATTCTGAAAACATAATTAAAAAGTGTACGCTCTGAACAATGTAATCTCGTGTCCCTCATCACTCTTGCCAATAGTTCTGTAAAGGTGCTAGAGAAAGTAGCAGTTGCAAATGTATGGCACATCCATGCGGTGTATTCATGCCATGATGAAGCCCACGATCGTTTGCAAGCCATTGACTTGGAACCAAGGCAACAAAAAGATAAGCATACTACTTACGTGGTGTATATCCTTGAGGCAGTTATCGAATTAAGTGGCCTTGCTACTCACAAACACCTCCTCAATGCGTTTAAGTACAACGTCGTGCAGGCGATCCAGCGTAGCATGAAATGAGTGGAGGTTGATACGAATTTCGGTAAATGGAAGCACGCTTTCCTCCAGGCTGTGACAAACTAAATAGTTCTGTACATCTTGGAAGTTATGGAAGCCAATCAAGTTTTGATCACCGCGGTATCTTGGGTCAGGAGAGTTCGTCATAAAGTTACGGTGGTCGGCTTCATCCAGCGTTAGTAAGAATGGTACAACGATACCCGAACAACTTGCGTTACTACCCTCCTCAGGTGCACCGATGGTCTTCTGGTAAAGACGAGGATCAATGTGAAGCCCCTCAATAATGAGCGACTTTCCATCCTTGAGACATTTATCAATGTCGGAATTGACACCCCTGCGTACCACATCGCACTCCTTCTGGTATTCAGCAATAAGGTCGTCAGTTGACGAAAAAACCGTCGTAATGTAGGACGTCTTCTCCTGACTATTAGACAAAATTTTACTCATTCATTCTAATGACATCATGCAGGCGTAATGAGATAATAATCAACAAACCCCGAAAAATTGCACATAAGCTCAAAAATAAGATCTGTCTGCAAGACGCTGGAAAGATTTAGGCGGTCAGCCAGCTACAGACATTTACAAACGTAGCAAAATGTTACGTGCAAACCCTTATCATCTAATACTACTACAACAAACAACGTACTTTGGTTGCCAGCGTCGATTTTCCAATGCAGGCTGTTCCAGCGAGCATAATGAGCAGTGGTACACGATTGCGATGAAAACTAAGTTTGCATCACACTACTTCTTCAGTATTCATCAAAAGCTGTTTCAAAACAGCCAGCTTCTTTTCTTGTCATACCTAGACATCATTGTATAACAGGATATTTGTGGTTTGCCATAACCAAACACCAACATTGTCTTATACAAAAAGTCTTCGAATTGTTCCTGACCAATATCGGTAAAGTTCAAGTCCACCAATGTCTACAAGAGAGAAAAAGTAAATCCCACAAATACGTCCATTACTATCGAATTCACTCTACTTTCTTTCATCGTATCAATCTGTTTGATAGAATTCTTACTCTCTTCAAGTCCAGCGAAATTTGCACTGCATCCCTTGAATTTATCTGCATCCAATGAAAATGTTGCAATTTTTTTTATATAACCGACTATTAGCAAGTATATGTATAGCCATTATCCAAAATCATTCATTTACCTTAGCGCTAACCAATGCTCGACATAATAGATAGCGTGACAAGACGTAGACATGGTCTTCCACCCACACTCGTACTTTAACAAAGTCATACTTGGATTGATTGCGCTTAACTACAACTTCCTCTTGATGAAGATCCATTAAATGAGATACCAATAGAGGTCTTTTAGGTGGAGGTCTCTCCTCGATACTCATGAGACCCGGTAAGACAACATCATGTTCGTTCAGACTCATAATCAAGAAAGCTTGTTTACGTATTCTTACTTTAAGATTTACAAAAAGAGACAAAAGATTCGGACGATGAGGTTTATGATTCGTTGAAATATAAATATTATGTAGCATCATTACTGCCAATCAAAAATGTATAGTTTGACACTAAAGATGCAAGGTCATCGGTATTAATTAAACCGGTAAGACCGCAGTCACAAATAATGTAAGCTAGTGTACAAGGTCATACCTGTTTTTACCAGTTTCCATACCATAATAAAGCATATTGTAAGGCACTATCAACCGATACTTTGTCTATTTAACCACATCTAGCAATCGCTTAAGTAAATCATGATAGTACAATTTCATGTATACCTCACTGAGTGCTAGGAAAGCACAGCTTCGGATATAAAGCACGAAAGTGTTGTAATTGCCGTTACATTAGATTCGCATATGCAACATTTTTTTCAGTGAGATTTGATGGACAAAGCTTTGCGGTAAGATGCACCAAGTGTACACTTGGTTTCACTACATAGATCAGTCTTCTTCGCACCATCTAGCTGTAAAGAAGAAACGTGTTTGTGTTAGTACGTGGAAGGCAAGAGTAAGCACCACCACCACCACTAATACAACCGAAATCTTATTCAAAGGTGGTGCATTTTTTTACCTTATCGAAGAAAAGCAGACCAGCTTGTTTTTCAATGACGTCTAGCGGAGCCTGAAAGTCGCGAAGGTCTTTGTTGTCTGGAATAAACCTGTTTGGTAAAATAAAGCCAGCTGCAGCAAAATCTTTCCCACCTCGCTTTTCCCCCAGCACTACTTTGAAGAAATGTGTTGGAACAGCAATAGCATTTGGTGGAGTATTTAGGACAGGATACGACACTTTATACTCTCCAGTTTGCTTGTTTTTCTACATGTTTAAGACAGGATGGGACGGTATCAGCGTAACACACCCAGGAGTCAACAAGAAATGGTTTTACTAACCTTGGGTAAAAACAGAGGCCCAGTAATGACGTAGATAGCGTCGTACTGGCCAGCCAAGTGACGCATGAACCCTTCAAGGCGTGACCAGTAACCACGATTAAAGCCACCAACCTGTGGTGACATATTTGTCATTAAGAAGCTCTCGTCCATGGCTTCTTGCGAGTGACTCATATCACCTACACGTCACACGACGCAGTAAAGCACTCGTAAGGATCTCACACTGGCGTAAAAAGACATCGTGGTAACAGCGTACGAGCTGGTGCAAGGTGACCCTTATCATAACCACTCTTCAAGTATCGGTTTGGGTGCACCCTGAATTGCTCAGGGACATCTTGATCCACCGCAAACTTGGAGTTCGCTCGATCTGTCTCTTGCTTTACACGCAGAGAGTCCTTGGTTAAATACTCCATCACCCACGACGGATTGCGCGTTCTACATGGATACATGCTCACCAATTAATCCATCATGCCATTGCTCACCCATAACTAAAAAATGCAAAGCAAGTTGGCATGTCGCGATACCGGTAATCGAATGAGACGACGTAACCTGACCGAACGTGAACGTTCGAATTCGACGGCATTCCATAACGCAGTGCTTTGTGTGTGGGCAATACCGTAGGGTGAAACGGTTTGCGTTCAGTTGATATAGGTATGCGTCTTCTTTCCTCGTTCGTTTCTTCCTTGATTTCTAATAGCATTAAAGTCCCTACGATGCCAATGGTGATGCCGAGTGATACACTTGCCAACGTCCGTCTGCTTATCCATTAATTAACATCATTAGACCATAGATGTAGGATACAATAGAACATAACAAATCTATAGATGAATTTGAGGTATTACGCACCGAAAACCCACAGGCAGCAATTTATACAGGAAACGCGCTTTGGCGCTCTGTTTACGTTGGCCTTTCATGGCGAAATTGACACAGTGAGGATAGATATTGTGTTGCCCACATTAGTTTGTGTAAACCGATGTGGTACAATTGCGTGGTGTGCATCAGCCAGCACTAATCATTAACGTACGTAGCAATCAATGTCAAGGAAGAATAATCGTACTAAGATTAAGGCGCAATATGAGCTCGAGGTGGAGAAAGAACGATTGCGCAAGGAGAAACTCATGAAAAAACGTGAACGGGTTTGTGTCTATTTGACTTTCAAGATCCAAGTATGAGTATTTCTTGACTGACTGACGTTAGTTATTGTAGAAAGCAAGTGCTCAAAAAGGAAAAGAGACGGTAGTGAAGAAAATCTCGAGTAAAGTGCTAAGGAGGATGCGCATGCGTCTGATGGAAAAGGAGCTGCGAGGCGAGATGGATGTGGATGAGGAAATGGATAAGAAACAAAAGAAGGGCAAGGCCGACAAGATATGAAAAAGAGACGATGTGATGAAATGCTTCCACGATTATCAGCGTCGATGATGGCGTAAATAGCTTGTACTTGTTGTCTTTCTTTCTTTTCTTCTTTAAGAGTTTGTCTTTAACTATGTAAGCCCACAGTCGTTATCAAAAATGCCCTCAATGCATCACACAAACATTCTAATCACCCACCATGCGCCGCAAAACCTTTGTTGATTTTTTAGTTCTCGTGCTGAAACAATCCTCATCATAGCTACGGATACTTGTTGAAACGAAGTACGCGGTAGAAATGACATATCTGAGCACCAATAATAGTAGTCTAGAAGCAAACGTTTTTCTCAAGACACCAGAGCTGTGATGATTCAAAAGTGTCATGTATCAATCCAGTTTTAAGGAATAAAGCAGAACATCAACTGTTTTGTACAAAAATAAGAAATTTTGTTTACTGAGTTCCTGCTCCAGTTTATTGAACTCGTTGGTACAGCATCTAGACGGCGGCTGTACTCTGCATTGTAATGATGGACAAAAACAACGGCCACACAATGGGCAAAAGAAAGTTTGAGCAGGGTTTAAACGCATAAACATTAGGAGATTTTCTCTGCGCACTGTAGCAATCTTACTGAACCAACCGAATGCCACATTACTTTTGCTGCGACTTGGCTAGTCGTAGAAAACGTTATCGTACGAAAGAGCCCTATACAATCTATGCTCTTCTCCTTAACATCCCTTTAAATTCATGCACGAAACAGTAAAGCTGGTTTCAAATCGTGAAAACTTTTTATGCAGCGCAATACTGACAATCGTTACCACATCACGTGTAGCAGACAAATGACGTCGGGACAAGATGCAAAACAATCAACGAGCGTTAAAGGTATTTTGTGTGTCGGGTTAGTTATCGCTAGCGAAAGAGACCGGAAACTGTAAAACAGCACCCTCTTCTTGTTTTGACCGGACCATTCTACTCTCCTTTTCCACTCCTTTGCTTAAGTCTCCGGTTCGTAATCTGGGTTCTTTCGGAGGATAACAACGCCTTCTAGCACGTTCGTAAGCGGGAGATACTCTTCAGTCGCGAGCTCCGCACGGTCCTTCACATTCAATAACACAGGTGTCGTGTGCGTCTGAAAACCCGTGATAGACTTAGGGCGACCAGCTTGGCCCACAATTTCAACCTGCAAATGACATCAAACGATAAACGTAAGCACATACGCAAAGCAAGTATAACAGACACTTGAACAAATGAGCACGTACCGCCTGGCCAACTCGGACAGATACTGGAAGCGGGTTCAGCTCCTCATCTAGCGTAATTAGCATACGTGGTTGCATTGCTGTGGCAATGCAGTAGAAAATATAGTGGGAAGTATCCAAAATAGTGTGCTCCATATCGAGCGAGGCGTGAAGAATTGTCAACAAACCCCCCGACGGCCACACGAGACATAATCAAACGGTCTGAGTGGAACGGGTGCAGGGTCATGAGACCCTTGCCCATGTGTAGCAAACCTTGAGCAATTCGAACAACAAAGAGGTGGTTTGCCTCGCGATTGTAGAACTCTGACAGTTGACGAAGCAAACCAGCCACTCGCGAGTTGTTTGTGCCAGCCGATACCAGGCCGAGAGCTAGAATGGCATTCTGAGCGACACCCGAGTCAATATCATGAGTAAGGCGCGACAGCGTATCAATTAGTGCATACTCCGGATTCGACACGCTCAACAGAGCAAATGCTAGAGGCACTGCACGGCGTACCACCACTTCACCGTACTGTAGCAAGTGGTCAAACGATCGCATCGCCATTTCACTGCCAATATTTTCACCCATCGTGATCAGAGCAATACCGAGAACGGCAACACTCTGATGTTGCGCCTCAATAGGGTCCTCAATGTGTTCAGCGCAAGTTCGCAGAAGCTGTTGAACCTTAAGTACGTTGCCCGAACCAGCATAAGCGCATGTTTCCAGTGTGATAGCCAGATATTTGGACATCTTGTGCTCAATAGTCTTAGCAGCTTCCAGCATCGCCTCTACACGCTCCTGGCGGCTATATAACGCAGTACACGTCAAACTGATGTTAGAATTTGGATCCGATCTGTACGTAGACATAATCAAAATTACACACGTACCCAAGATATAGCAGACCAAGCCCAAGAGCAAGGAAACGCGCGCATGAAGAGTCCAACTCTGCGTCTGAGCTCTCCATTAATCGTTGCATCAGCACACTTCCAGCCTCTTCGTCACAAGTACCCACTTCAACCATGCCGAGCGCCAGCGCAGCGTACGACACCTCTTGAATATCAGCGTTTTCATCAGCATGTGAAACCACCGGAATCAGTAACTCAGACACATCTTCACGCGCCGATCCAGCGTATGCAATACCCAAGCCCAAGCAGGAAGCACAGCGAATGGAGCAGTTGCCCGAGTCAATGTGCTCAGACAACAGCGCAAGAGCAGGGTCGCAGTCGTTACGAATACCGGCGCTGACAACACCAACACCAAGAATCGCACCGGCCTTGACGTACTCATCCCCAGAGTAAAGGTACTTGTCGATCTGCGTGATACCCTCTTCTACATTCCAAAGCATGATCATTCCCAATGACGCAGCTGCGCTCATCATACCGTGTTTCTTGTTCTTGTATAGCCACGTGTTTCCCTCCGGGGTCATGAGCTTGTCCGTTCCGTAGCCGGCATTCACCAAAGCGTTCACAAACGTCGAGGCTAAGTTAGCACGCGCTGAGTCTGCAGGCTGAGAACCAGAGTCACGACTGCGACCCACACTAGCCGTCTCCGACAAGTGCGATTTGTAAATGTCCTCAGGTGTCTTAGCCTCCACGACATCAAGGTCACGAGCAAGCGACAAAAACTTGTCATTCAAGTCTGAATTGCCAATAATCTCATTAACAGACACCTCACTCTCATCCTCGTAGAAACAGCGCTGGCGACCCAAGATGTACCCCATCTGGTTCCTCACAACGTCATCCTTGCACTTCTGGAAGACTTCAGCAATAAAGTCATCGTTGCTCGCACGTAGGGCCACACGCAGTGCATCTGGGTACTGCTCCAGACGCAGGAACAGTGAGTACGCCGTGTTAAGTAGATTCACCAAATCATCAGCATCAGACATGTAGTCAGCGCACGACAGCAGATAGAGACACACTCTCTGGTAATTTTTTTCGTCAATATCCGGACACTCCAACAAATTTGAGAGCTGCTGTACTTCAATCAAAATATCAATTGCCTCGGGCTCAGCATTGTGCTGCATATGGAACGGCACGATGGCGTCCACAATCTTTAGCAGGTCGCTCACGTCCGGGTCTACTGCATCTACCGCTGTGATTCGAGCATTATACTCCTCACCCACCTCTCCAGTCAATGAGCGTACAAACTCATGACCCCATGAGCCTAACTCTATGCTGTTGCCTAGCAACTTAAACTTAAGGCTTTCACGGGAACCCTCCTTGGCCATGGTCATGGCTAGTACAGCCAGCACGTCCGCCATTAGTTTCTTGGCTTCTCCATCCTGAAAACTTGCAAACGCCATCTTGAGCTTGTCGTAAGAAGGTCGCAAGAACTTCAATGGCTTGGGCACCGACGTCATGGACGACGTGGCCGTCCGAATCTCACGTCGTAGTAGCTCCAATGCCAGCTTCTTGACGCCCACCTCTTCCTTCTCATCACAAACTCGATTTACCGCCATCTCTAGGTCTTCTTTTAGTTTGCGATCCTCTAGCGACTACAAAACAAGATTTATTTCTTAGTAAAAAATGCTGGATGACTTGTTTCTTCGACTGAAAGCCACGTACGAGCTCCTCGTCGAAAGAAGAGTCTTCTGCAGGGTTGATAGACTTAGCAACTTTAGGCTTTTGTTCATCTTTGACTGTAGGATCCTTGCTAGGCACCGGGACCTGTGCCATCTCCTTCATGCTGCTTTAGCTTGGCTTTTATCGGCTTACGTTGCGTTAAAAGTTTTTCCCCCACAGGATCTTTTTGCAATGAGGTGGCGCGAAGGTCGCACGTTTGTTTTGTTACTTTACAACACTAGTTCCAACTACTTTTCAAAGGAGTGATTGTCGTAAGTTTTTGATTTAGTTATTAACATGTTACAATTCCACCCCTTTTTTGTCATACATGCAGTTGTTGCGCATGTTTCGATCCCTACACAGAATGTAGGGAACGTGAGCTGGGTTTAGACCGTCGCCATAACATCCCGTAGTGCTTAGCGTCACATTCTCCATCTCCGCACTTTTTTATCGTGATTTTGCTACTGTTGATGTACGATATGACTCGTGCTGGACCTTCTCGGCTGATTAGTCATGCGACTTGGGTAGTATATTATAAACGGGATGAAATTATTGGCAATAGGTGGGTAGAAACATAAATGATGAGCATGCAGAGACAGTTGACGCCAATGCCGATGAAAGTCATCGTGGCACGTACCGAGTCCGCGAGCAAACTGGCTGAATGACCCACTCGAGAGGACTCGTCATGCGTTCACCGAGAGCTTTATGAGCACGACAGTGCCGCCACATACACAAGAAATGCACGATCATGCACGAGGAACGTGTTGACGATTTTGCCAAAAATGCAGTTCCGTTGCCCGAAGCGCTTTGGCATCATTTCCGTGTAGACGGTCGGCCACGTGCTCAAGTCGATAGAGGATCATTCAATCGTAATAATATCAGGTGATCGCTTCCTTTTCTTTGGTGCCTCAAAAAACGTGTCATCTGGACCCTCAGACGCGTCCATTAGACATCGTGGAAGATGAATTTGAAGCCGATCCTTTTTCAAGTACTGAGCTCGCGGACCAGGAGTCAAATAACAAATCGTGTTGAATGCTGTGTAGCTGATGTCAGGCTGAAGAACGTCGCTACATACGAATGCAACAAAATGTTAGGCGACATAGTCCAACAAATCCCAGCTACAGTCTTTCAAAAAAAGTCTCTGTACCTTAGCAAGAGATTAATTACGATACTGTCACAGATCCTTCTTGACATCGAAGCTACCGCTGGGTCCAGCATTTTCCAGTCCTGCGCAAACTTTCTGGATTTAAACTCATCGACTAGTTGCTTTAGTGTGACACGTTTCTCCCTACCACAAATAGTAATTAACATTGGTGTCGACAAAATTTCATGCTCAAAACCATTTACTTACAATTTCTTGGCGTCCTGTGCAATACGAATAAGAGCTTTCGAGTGTTCCGAGAAATTGATGGTGTCTGTGGGGTCGATACCTTGCTTGCAGTTGTCACATGATTGTTGGCATATTTATCTAGATTCTAAAGCTTCTCTGCAAAGCAAACAGCACCAGGAAGCTCGTAAATGCATCTCATGGCATGACAAACATTACGTCGAAGGACGCACCCAAAATACCGCCATCATAGATTGCCGACATTGAGACAGATCCTCGCAGTCCTTGATCATCGGCCGCATGTTTTTCATGCCCCCAACTTCTCCCTGGACGATGTTGAGGACGCGAAGTGCATCGGATGGTTTATACATTAACACACAACGCGCTGTGTTTCCGTCTCATCCTGCTCGCCGGAGTCTTGGTTGTAGCCCTCGATAGACTAAAACATAATGTCAACCATATCAGTAGAGCTAGCAAACAAACAATAATAACTTCGGAATCGTCCAAACCTTCATTAAATTAAAGTGAATGACAAATCGCACGTCTGGCTTGTTGATTCCAAAACCAAACGCAATGGTCGCGACAACAACTTGGAGCTTATTTCGAAACCAAGCAAGATGAGTTTGTTTCTTGTCTTTCATATACGCATGGTAGCATGCCGCTCGAATATTTGCTTGACGAAGGGGTTAGTGCACCTGATGCCATCTGTGAAATCCTACCGTCTCTGTCGTACAACGGCGAGGGTCTTGAAGAGGTCGTGCGCTCGAAATCACTTATTCAACTGCCCATCGTGTTAAAACAAGACTAAGAACCATTGTGCGTGTGAAGCAGTCGACTTTTGTGAAGTTTTGATTTTGTCTTACACTCAACCAGCTAGGGGAGCATCAAGCTCTAACAAAACGACGCCTTTCCACTCTTCGACTGTGTCGGACGAACTGTTGCCCACGTTCTTCATCTTCACACCATCCACACCAAAGCACCGTTGTCCTTCGCTCCGCTGTACACGCCAATCCGTGTCCAGTATTGCCAGCCGAAATCGCGGATTTGAGCCGAAAGCCAAGCCACCAGCCACTCAAACAATGAAGATAAAAACCAAATCACTATGCATATTTTCTCGCGAATACAACATACAAGAACAGAAGGGAGGAGTACACATGGCACACGGTAAGATAACACCGACTATTGCAGCAACAAACAGACTCATGCACGCGCACGCCATGAAAAGCCCAGGCTGTTCCGCAGTAAGCACTTGTCCCTCAGTCAAGGTTCGTTCTCAAACTGCATTAGCTTCTAGTCCCACGTCCATGTCCGCCAAGCTATTCTACTCGTTCCTTGGCCGCTTCCGTTTCTGCTGTAAGTTCGTCTTCCCTCTTCAGCTCGTCATCCTTCATAGACTCGTCGTCTTTCGTAGACTCGTCGTCCTTCGTAGGTCCGTCGTCCTTCGTAGGCTCGTCATCCTTCGTAGGCTCGTCGTCCTTCCTTTCCACTTCCGCTTTTGTTGGCTCAGTCTCTTCCTCCTTGTCAATAGCACAAGTAGACTCAGTAGTTTCGGCTTCCTTACCATTTTCGTCGCCCTTTTCAGGTTCATTCTTGCCACAAAACGAAAGAATGGTGGTCAGTGACTCACTAAAGTTCATACTACAAGCCACAGAAATTATACACAAAAGTGACTCACCCGCATGGCAATGTGACTGGAAAGCTTAAAATATCAAAGCAGATAGAGCACAACAAATTATCTAGTGGGCAGCAAATACCTAATGACAAAGTAGGTTGGCGCTGATGAGCTGCGTTCGCGATTGCAAGCTGCAGCGGCGCGTTAGAAGAATTAGTCATGAGTGTTACCGATACTTTTTGCGAATGGAAAGTGCATCGATTGGATGAAATTAGCATTTTTGAATACAATAACGGTAGCGTCCCAAGAGACGGGCAAGTGTCGTCCCAAGAGACGAATAGATGTCGTCCCAAGAGACGGGAAAGTGTCGTCGCAAGAGAAGGGAGAGCATTTTCTTAAGCGACACGATGCTGCTAATTTTTTACTATAATTATTCCTACTTAATTGTCACTTTCATAATATTCACCTGGTCTCTCGTCATCGTTACATTAATTACTCCAAACAATAACAGTAAGACTCCTTAAAGCAATAGCTGCGCCGTTACCATCTCGCTTGAATTCGTCGTACAGTGTGACACATCAGTTACCTCACGTGACCATCTCATATCTTCTCAGCGTCGAATAACTTGCTTAGAGCAGCCACTATAATAAGCGAAGGAAAGGCACTACAGTAGTGCTGACGTTTGGTCATGATTGGGGGGGGGGGGGGGTGGTGGTTTGTTTTTGTTTTTTTTTTTTTTTATTTAGAGGGGAGGAAGGAAAAAAAAAAAAAAAAAAAAAAAAAAATTTAAATTTGGGGGGAGGGGGGAAAAAAAAAAAAAAAAAAAAAATTTTTGGGTGTTGGGGGGGGGGGTGTTTTTTTTTTTTTTTATTTTTTTTTTTTTTTTTTTTTTTTGTTTATTTTTTTTTTTTTTTTTTTTTATTTTTTTTTTTTTTTTTTTTTTAAGGAGAGAAATTTTTTTTTTTTTTTTTTTTTATTTTAATATAGTTTTTTTTTTTTTTTGAAAAAGAATTTTGGGGTTGTTTTTTTTTTTTGGAATGTTTTTTTTTTTTTTTTTTTAAAAGGAGGAAAAGAAGGAAAGTATTTTTTTTTTTTTTTTTTTTTTTTTGGGGGGGTTAAAAAAAAAAGGGGGTGGGGGGGGGATAATAAAAAAAAAAAATTTTTTTTTAAAAATATTTTTTTCTTTTTTGGGTTTTTTTGGGGGGCTTTTGGTAAAAAAAAGGGGTTAAAAAAAGTAAAACAAATCACCCCTGGATGATTATGACCAAAGGTTCAGGTATACTCAAATCAAGTCAGCTGCGGTCGGACGCAGTATTTAAGCAAGGGACCTCTACGAGACGGCTCAAGCGGTCAGAAGATCTACTAGACGGCTCAAGAGGGCAAACAAAAAAGGGAAAGGGAATATCAGTCTGAACCAAGGCAGCTTTAAGCGCCAGTGGCTACGGCGATCGCGTATAGAAAGTCCAGGCGATCCGCCCCTTACGACCCAGACCCCGTCACGATCAAGAATGGAGCAAGTCCACCGAGGCGAGCGTAATCTGCCCAGTAAACGGGTACACAAGGTGAGGAAGGACAAGCATACGGTATCGGAGTACCCCCTCCGTCAGTCGACAGTTCGGGCTCCAGTGAAAGGTCGGAATCACAGAGAGTGTTTTGTGATCGCCACTCCACCACATTAGCGATTGTAAACACTTTATTATTAAGCTTTAAGTTCCTAGCACTTGCTTCCACAGCCTCTTAGTGTTGTAACCACTTAATCCTAAAGCATTTCCAGTAGCTGCTCATCGCAGCTTTAATAAAGGCAAAGTGTGATACGCTTGTATCCCTGCTCACAAAGCAATTGCGCTGTCTCATCATGAATGCGACGCGGAGCGACACTTTATATATAAATGATGACAAGGACGTTACCTCTAGGTTCAGCGGCATCGAGTTACCGTCGTGTCATGGTACCCTACGTTTGCAGCGCTCAACGAACGAGGAACGGCATTCCCAATCCGTTTTCTCTTCTCCGAGGAGAGCGACAGCTCAGCGCCAGGCGCCACCACTTCCTTCGCGTTAGGGTAAAAAAAAAGAGGTATCTAACCCTCTTGACACTGCACAACGTCAAGAGCTGGATAACGAGGCCAAATCGGCCGCGTCGGCACGATCCATGAGCAGTTTTCACGTCGTGATATCATTGTGTGCCCTGGAACCCCAATGAGATGCTCGACGAGCTGCATCGCAGTCACTGTGCTTCTATATCATTGAGGACCAGGCCCATACCGCTTGTGTGGTTGCGGATCGTACTGCGCTTCGTAAGCGTCTCCTTACTCTGCCAGAGCTCACAATTAAATTGTATCAGGTGGAATGTCGAGGTAGTCACGTGGATTGCCGGTGCAACCCCTAAAAGATGTACCAGTATTGTTAGCACCAGGTGAAACTTCTGCGCAAGATGATCACCAGCTCATCTTTTGGGTTAAACGAGCTTATAAACTCCTAAGTCTCGATGCCTTGGGCTTAAGCTCAAAGAATCAGGACGTTTTACGTCGTCTGTACTTTGATTATAAATCTAAAAAAGCGTAGATAACCTCCACGTACAAGTCAAAGCTTGTAGAGTACCTGCTTCTAATCACTCGTCAGTACTGTTCACAAGAGTTAGCTACCGCCCAGAAGGTCAGAGGCGAAGCTCGCCTATGACCTTGCTTTCACAGCACCTAATGCTAGGAGCACTCGAAGCTTGCTATCTCCGCTTCTGATTATCTCGATTAAAAGCGTTAAAGAAGTCCGAGAAATATTGCCGGAGAACTCTTGCAAGTCATACGACTTTAGGTCCTCCACTTTGCCAGGTACTACTTACGACCCTGAGGCACTCAAAGTGATATTGTTGCTGACACAGATCGTCGATCAGCCTCCGGGGGGGGGGCGTGACCCATCAAGCCATGATCACCCCCAGATCTCCTTGAAATTAAACATCACGTGAAGAACTTACAGCGCAATGCTCTTGCTCGGTGACGTTGCACCTTATGTCGCTAGATGAGCGTGTCGATCGACACCGTCGCTCTTTTGAGCTGTATCGCTCTGAGCCCTCTGACCGCCTAGCAGCGATGCAGCATTCTCTCTCCTAGTTTCTGTGTCAAATTGACCTCCTGGTACGCCTCCAGCGTCCAATTGCACCATCGATGCCGTATTGCCCGCCCCCCTTCGGCCATGGGTTTTGCACAACCCCTCGACTTCCACCGAGGCCGGGGTGAGGTATGGCTTCAGTACACCTACATAGAACATAGGGTGTGCTCACATCTTCCTAGCAAGGTGAAGCGTATAGGCTGAACCTTTCTTGCTTGTGACATTAAAAGGTCCAATAAAGAGTGGACGTAGTTTCATCTTGTATACCGCAGGCACTGCGTGAGTATGTAAATTTCTAGAGTTTAATATAACTAAGTCGCTCAATTTAAAGTGGTATTTATTCTTTTGCCTTTGGCATCTGCTTGTTCCTTCTGAACATCTTAGGTTTGATGTCATAGCGTCTCGTACGCGATGAATCACGTCAAAACACGTTAGTAGAAACGCTCACACCTTCTTGCGCATTGCAACAGGGCTGAAATCAGACGAGCCTTTGCCATGAAGCCCTGATGGTTGCGCTATTGGTGATATGTGTGGTGAAGCGTTTCAAGAACTGGTAGGTCAGAGGACCGGTGGGTCAAAGCGAAAGGGACCCGCCAAGGAGGAGTGACCGTTGGCTAAGGGACAGAGAGACGGGGCGCTAAAAGGGATGGGGAACGACCGTTGATGAAGAATGTACGGTCAAAGCGTTCTAGTTAGCCGCCATTCAGAGGAGTTAGCCGCGGTTAGCCCGATGAACTACAGTTCCTCGAGGTGGACCCCGGTCTTTCAAAGTAGACCCTGGTTTATCATTGGTAGACCATGGTCTTTCATAAAGGTAGACCTTGGCCATTCGGTCGGTGAACCCTCGGCTTCTGTCTCTAAAGGTCGAACTTGATCCTGCATCAATGGACCTCTGTCCTCAGTCGATAGGCGTTGGCCCTTCGGTCCCCGGACGCTCGGCCTCTCGGTCCCTCGGTTCGTGGACTCTCGGCCTCTCGGTCGATATATCCTAGCCAAGCAGAATCAAGAATCAGGTCTCGGGGGTAAAGATAGAGTAAAGGAGTTAAAAGATAGGACTATATTAAATACTACTCAATTTGCGATCTACATAGCCCGTCCCGTCGTGCTTTCAAGGTACTTACTAAGTCTACCCACCTGTTCCGGGAAGGGATATATTTTGCCCCCCCCCGTCGAAGACAGTTGTGCGGTGAAATCCAAGTGCGAATAGAGCCCCAGGATACATTTGGCTTGTGGGTTCACCTTCCCAAACGACCCGCTATCGGAAGCGGTCTTCCTATCCTAGTGGTTCGGTAGCAAGTAAAGGTCAGGCGGTTAATACCCCTGAGATATCAAGGAAAAGGCCAGGGTTGAGAATCATCCCTATAGAATTTAGTTATAAGCCCACCCTCGACCTAGTCGACCGAGTGGCCACCTACCCGCCTACCGAGTGAAGTATACCCACTCGAGGCACCCCAAGGTCTACCTCTCTTAAAGTCGACATCGCATTTTCAACCAATTCCTCCGAAGAGTGCAACCCGCCAGCCGACGGGTACATAATGTGAGAGAAGGTCTATACGCGGCATCGGGGTACCCCCTCCGACAGTCGGCAGTCCGGCACACTGAGTCGCTTGGCGCCTCATTACGCAATTTTGAGAACCCACTCCACCACAATGGTGCGCGTGCCCGGATCTTTAAAAGATGCGGGATATCACCGCGAATCCCAGGAAGACGAAGATGTTCAATTAAAGATTAAGAAAAGACCGAAGTGTCACTGGAAGATCGATTGCCAGTGACTACTCAAGAAACAACAAAGTATCGAAAGACCAACCGGACCTTGGGTTGGGCCCGGTCAACATAGTCAAGGTTGAACTTATTGAAAAGAAACTGAAATACCCTCCCTATGTCCTCGTTGAGGACACCTTGGGTCATGATATCTATCATAACCCAGAGGACAACCAGTCAATCAAAGGTGAAAACCGATAGACTATTGTCCCCAAAAGTAAAAGAATACAAAAACTACATAATATATGATCGCCATGTCCAAGCCGACCAAGCTCCGGATGTAGGCACCAGGTGACACCAAGTCGGTAGGCCCCTCGACCTCAGGACCCTTGTCCAGGTCGGATGTGGACGTGACCATGGCCTACCATCGACTCAAGATTAATGCGTTTCTGAAGAGTGACCCCGTCACCAGAGCCCTCGAGATCCGACTGTTGGGTCAGCTCAGTGGACCTGCGTCGACCCTCTCCCAAGCAGAGACGGTGACAGACGCGATCACCGCGCTCGTGACCCTTCTTCGCGAGGCGGGTATGGTCGCAGGAAGGTTCGAGCCTGAAGACTTGTTTGCCCTGTGGTTGAACAGTATCAAGACCACGTTAGAGATTCTACACAAACGTCTGGGGATCCTTGTGGGAATAGACCTAGTACTACGCGACTCACCTCCTGCTACTGCTGCAAAAAAACACCGTCTGACGACAGCCAGATGACTCTGCAAGACATCGAGGTCCACCCTCGAGAGCAATGGTCGAACGAGGACCCATGGTGCATGCGAGGTCTATCACAGACCACCTTGCCTAATTATCGCGAGGGTCGCCCGTCGCTAATCACGTGGGCCGAATGCCACCAGGACCGACTGGCATGCCGCTGCTGCAAGCCCGAGCGGAGAGCGCGGACGACGAGCAGCGAGCTTAAGAAACGGCAACGCGTGTACAGGCAAGGAAAACTCGGGTTCTGATAGATCGAATTATCAACCAATCAGAATTGAGCCAAGAATAGTACCGATATACACCTCGTCACGTGACGAAGTTGCCCGGGGAGGAGTGCCTACCGACCCGGTAGGTAATTTACAGGCATACTTCGACGTGGCGATGGCAAAATTTTTACAAGAACGCCAAGTACCGCAAGCACACATCGATAAAAGTGCGGCCAGAGGTTGACAGAGGGCGCAGAGGTCAACGGCCCAGCTGGGTTCAAGTGCAGGTATGCAAAGAGCAAGAGACCAAGGGTTGACTGACTGACGTGGAGATGGGATCGACCGGCTCGTGCGAATACGACCCAGACGACATGTAACTCGATGGACCTCTGGCTAGAATGGCCAATGCCACCCTGGGACAGGTGTCCAACATGGTCCCTCGTATCAAGCTCTCAGAGACCTCGGATCTCAAGGAGTTTCATGGTAAAGACCAAGACGAGGACCAAGCACGCAGCTGGGTGACCACTGTAAAGACCGCGCTCACGAGGGACCAAGCGCCAGATGGGGAGAAGTGTCGTTTTTCGAGAACTATTGACTGGACCTGCCCAGAGCTGGCTACGTCAACTAGGTTGCTCTGTTCGTGGAAATTGGAAGGACTTGTTACAGGAATTCCAGATGCAGTTCTATGGTTTGAGGGTACCAGTGGCCCGCCGATATTACCACGCGAAAAAAAGGTTGGACGAATCCCTGCTGGACTACCGTCTGAATGTCATTGGACCTCGAGCGAAGATCAAGATCAAGGATGGTCCGTCCAAGATTCAAAAGGAACATGTTGAGCACTACATCGAGACCTTGGACGACCACAACCTGGCGGAACAGCTGACCGTGTTACGTTTGGATGATGTGGAAGAGCTGGAGGATGTGCTGAGGGCGCGTCAGCGGACGAAGGCCCGACGAGGCAAGATGTTGTTTTGGGTCAAGCAAGTTTTGCCAGCAAGCACCAATCCCCCCCTGATCGGCCAAGAGAGCTAAACTGCCGCTCTGTTCATGCAGTTCGAACGGCCCAGGAGTGATCGAGCCCCGAAGACTCCAGCTTGGACAGCTCGGACAGTAACGGTGACCTACGGAAGGTCTACCTCATGGCTACAGAGACGAAGAAGGACCTAGGGCAAAGGACCCCGAGGGACCGACCTATCAGAGTGGTCAACCAGCCTCGACCCTCGACCTAGGACCTTGGACCCCGCACGGCGTCGGCAACCCCAAATGCAAGATGTGCCCATTGTGGGTCCAGAAAGCATGGAGACTTGTTGTTGGAAGAGGATGACCTGCGATCGCTGTGGGAAAAAGGGCCACCCATCAGATTGTTGCCTGTTCGTATGTCGAGGCTGTGGAGAAACCCACGAGGTTGGAAAGTGTCCGATGGAAGAGTTTTATAACTTGATCCATCAGTGGTACAACCCGACCAAGCACGCTGGGATGTTGCCGGAGATGGTCAAGCAGATGCTAAATCAGGAAGCTTTACAGGTTTGAATCTGGTACAAGCCAAGCGTTATAATTGTTGCATCTTTGCATATGTGGAAAAGCAACACAAGGGGGAAAGGGCTTCAGGATAACTCGATGGGAAATATATCGAAGTTTGAAAGTAGCCCTGGATCCATGTTGCTTCTTTCGGTGCATCTAACGATTTTGTTTGGGAAAGAGCAGTGATGGAGTTGAACCTACTGCCGGGCGAGTCGAGGGGGTATTGGAAAGACCATACTCCTACGAAATGGTTCGGACAGGCCAAGTGCCTCTGGGAAGATTAACAATGATCGAGCAAACTTGTTGTTTGATGCTGGCGCCAAGATATCTATTTTGGATATCCCCTTTGCCTGTAAGGTAGGCTGCCAGATTGACGAAAGTGAGCGCCAAGAATGTGTTGGTATCGAAGAATCCGTGTATATCACGGAAGGACGTACCCGCATCAAGGTCACCCTGAACAAGAACTTGGTGTACATCTTTAAGGTGTGGGTGGGCCCAATGGTGGGTCAGGATAAAATTTTAGGCATGGACGTCATGGTCCCAGTCGGTATTTGGCTAGAACTGGCGGATGGGACACTATGTCTTCCCGATGAGGTTCCAGTCCAGTTAGCAGGACGAAGGGCCCTTTACGATAACCGGGTATCAGATGTGAAGTTGGGCCGATACGTGCAGATACCGGCCGGGAGGTACAAGGAAGTGCGTCTAAAAAGGTCGACCTCGCACCAATGGAAGTTGTGGGTTACAATGGGAGAACGATGGATCACGACTGTGAACCAAGGGGTAGGAAGTCGGAAGTTTCTGAAGGTAAATAATGTCAGTGCCCAACCCCTGATAATACACGAGGACACCAAAGATAGGTATGTGGCTGACGAAGGACGCCACCAAGTACCAAGAGCGCAGGGTTTTGTGTTCGTGAGGTCTCGAAGATATGCCGAATGGCTAAACCTGGTGTATGAATCTACCACCGACCAAGTCGACTATCAGGAGGACCTGACGGGGAAGGATGAAGGGCCATTGGTGGAGGTACCACAGTACAATACTCCATCTAGAATACTTCAGCAACCAAGGGTACTTTTTCCAGTAATGACTATGGCATGTTAGCCAAAAGTCAATCAGGAAGACCCTAAGGTCGATCAGAAAGACCCTCAGGTCGATCAGGTAGACCGGGTAGCCAGGTAGACCAGGTAGACCAGATAGGTCGGGTAGGCCAGATAGACCCTCAGGTCGACCAGGTCGATCAGATTGACTCTCCGGTCGACCGGGTAGACCAGATGGGAGAAGGTGCGGGGGCGCTGTTAGAGTCGCCGCAAGTGGGTGATCAAGTGTGCACGTTCAAAATTGGGGAGATCTGGGCCGAGGATGTAAGCCACGGGTGGGATATCATACCGGAGGTAAACCTTTCATCCACGAGTATCAAGCTGGAAGATATACAGATTCCTGACTTTGACGGAAACACCCCAGAGAAGGTGGACCGACTGAGACAAATTTTATGGAGAAGACGACATCTACTCATGGGAAAGGGCAACGCCTTACCACCGGCTGCTCGAGGAGCTATCTGTGACATTGATGTGAGAAATGCCAGGCCGATTGCACAACGTGTACGGAAGGTGGCTCCCCAGTTCAAAGCAAAGTTGGCCGATCTGATCAAGGGACTATTATCTGCAAAGATCATCCAGCTCTCTACCTCTCCATGGGCCAGCCCAATCATCATTATTGTGAAGAAAAATGGGGTGGATATCAGGCTGTGCATTGATTATCGGTTGGTGACTGACTTGACCCAGCTTATGGTCTACCCTATACCTCTGATCAACGAATTGTTGGAGGATCTGAACGGAGCATTGTGGTACTGCTCCCTGGATATGGCAAGTGGTTTTGATTTGTCGGCATGACCGAAAAAGCGAGAAAGATCTCGGCGTTTGTCACCCCATTAGGGTTGTTCAAATGGCTGTGGATGCCATTTGGACTCAAGAATGCGCCTCAGATATATCAGAGACTCTTGGATAATGCTTTGTATGGGGTTTTACGTATCTCCCAAGGAGTTGGCACGGAGGAGACCGAAGACTTGTTTACGATGGTGAAGCGTGATGTAAAGTCGGGTCCCTCGGTACTGGGTCGGCGATCCTATATAGATGATACATTGCTACCGGCCGACTCGTGGGATATGTTGTTCGCAAATGTTGAGCGGCTATTAGATGTGTGTGACTATTGGAACCTATCGATCAGCGAGGTCAAGAGCTCAAAGGGGTGCCGGAAGGTAGGCTACCTTGGACACCGGGTCTCGGACCAAGGACTAGAGGCCCACCAAAATGATCTCCAGTCCCTGGTCGACCTACCGTTGCCAACGACACTCAAAGCCAAAAACGTTTTTTGGAAAGTCTGAATTACTATGGTAGATTCATTGAAAATGATCCAGTTTATGCATCAATCCTCTATGAGTTACGGGAATGGATTTTCACGATTGGCAATGTAGGTTGAAGACGGGTGATAGTGTGGTGGCTTAAGATAGAAGACGAGGAGAATTGGTCCAGGGTCCAAGTAGCTTTTGATACGCTCAAGAATAAGATTGCCACTGAACCTATTTTGCGACAATTTGACCCGTCCAAGGAAGCGATAATTATTGTTTATGCGAGTGAATGAGCCATATTTGCGTCATTAGTACAAGACCATGGTGGCATTCTAATGCCGGTGACTTTTACGAGTCAGACCCTTAAGGCCAACGGGTTGAACTACAGTACTGTGGAGAAAGAAGTGCTGGCTTTATTACAAATAATGGAAACTTGTTTTACGATGTTGGTCACTCGACCACTCAAAGTCCTGACGAGGCATTCTACATTGGCGTGGCTAGTCAGGTCTACAGGATTACAGGGGCGTCTTGGGAAATGGGCTACCTTCTTGTCCCAATGAACTATGGAGATTGTTAAGTGCAGGATGGGCAAGGACCACGTGCTGGAGGCGATCTCAGCCAGTATTACTCCTCGCGAAAGTGTGGACTCGATTTTGTCGTTAATTGCCCCCCTAGAAATAGGCGCGGCAAGTAGTTGACTTACCTACACCAATTGTGGAGCCTGACAAAGCGTTATACGTCATGAGTTTTGATAAGTCAGCCCGAGTGAAACAGGGAGGTGGAACCTGTAGTGTTATTGTATGGAAATTACCTAATTGGACCATAGTCAAGGCTGCCTCAAAGTTCCTTATTACATCTACAGTGAATGAGGCCGAGTATGAGGGTATGCTACTGGTTTTCGACCTGTTAGAGCCTCTAGAACGACGGCGATTGATCATCTGTGGAGATTCCAATTTAGTAGTATGACAAATGCGGGGGAAGATCGAGTGTGAGGCTTCAAGATTGTCCCCATTACGAGCAAGAGCTTTAAATAAGTTGCTGTCGCAGCCTACCCAAGGAATCGTGCATGTTAAATGTGATTGGAATCAGAGTGCCAGCCAGTTGGCCAGCACAGCTTTGCGTCAAAAGGGCGGGATGAAGTCGATACCGGAAGAAGAATGGCCAAATTTGGAAGCGATTAATCGTTTGCCAGAGTTACTAGTTCTCAAGTACCAGATTCCATCGGCCAAGGTGATTGCGGTTGCTCGATCTCGACCTCCCATAAAGATATCAGAGGAATCCTGCAAGAGGGTGTGATACAAAGACTCCAGACAGATTGAATCAGGGAGACACAAGATCAAGAAGACTAAGGGCAAGATTTGAAGGTCTGCTTGAGGGGAGATTGGGTCGACCTGTCCATGGAGTCCGCTCACTCGTGCAGCAAGATGGCCAAGGACTACGAGATAAGTAAAGAGGGGCTACTATTGTATTGTCTTGTTCCGAGGTTCGAGGGAGACGACCGAGAAGTAACGGCCGGACTATTGATACCCGAAAATCTCCAAGCCGACGTCCTGCATCACTACCACACCACTCTGAAAGGAAATCACCATGGGGTTGGACGTACCAATCACCTGATCCGACGGTACTGCCATTGGAGAGGTTTATTCCGAAGCGCACAGAGGTATTTGGGGATAGGTGTGGATTGCGAGACAGGGAAAGAAGGACCTACCCAGCAGGGAAAGACTCTAGGAAATGTCGAAGCAACATAGCCTTTCCAGATTATAGCTATGGAATATATTCCCTCTCTGCCCAGGTCGCGTAGAGTAAAATACCGAGTTACTAATTTGGTTCGACCTGTTCACGGGATATGTGATGGCCAAGGCTAGTGCGTCGAGAACGGCCCAGAAGGTAGCTGAAGGATACGAATAATGCGTTTTTTGCCGTTTTGGTGCTAGCGAGGCAATCCGCCACGATCGAGAGCCAGGGTTTATGTCAGATTTCTTTCGGGCGTTTAGTCGCATGGTGGGCCAGCGTCAACAGTCTACCATGGTCTATCGACCTCAGGAAACGGTACCGTCGAGAGGATGGTTCAGACCCTGACTAGGGCCACCTAGATGCAGGTCTCTGATGTCGGACAGCAGGATTGAGAAGAGTATGCAAAACGACTAACGTTTGCGATGAACACCGCGCAAGACCGAGTCCGGAAGAAAACATCGTTCTATCTGGTCGATGGTTGGGATGCTAGAACCACCCTCGAGACTGCATTACCTGTGGTAAATACGCGACGTCGAGGATCTGGACCGCGCAGATGGAGATATCACATTCAGCAACATTATTAGCGGGCGAGAGCCCAAGTGAATGAGAATCTACGAGCGTCCAGTCAAGCTCGGATCTTAGCCCATAACGAAGGGGTGGTCGACAACAAGATTGAGCCGGGAACTCAAGTATGGCTCTACCTGGACCGCGTGAAAGAAAAGTACGTCAAGAAATTAGCCCACATCTTGCATGGACCATTTCGAGTTTTAGAGTTGATGGGAGAACACGCAGCACGTTTGAAAACTCGAGGCATGGAGTACAGGCTATTCCCTGTGGTACATCGTTCCAAGCTCAAGAGGGTTAGAGAGTTCCCCGACCGACCGAGGTCCATGATAAAGACGGACGGAATAGATCGGGTCGGCTTCGATGAATGCCTGTTGCCGGAGGACAGTTGGGCAGAAAGAGCTGGAAGAAGGAGAGTACGAGGTCGAGGAGATTTTGGAAGCCCGCACTGGAAAGAAAACATGTTACGGGAGACAATAACGAGAGCTTCTTGTCCGATGGAAAGGGTATGAGGACCCCTCGTGGGTGGATGCAGTGGATTTGAATTGTGGAGCCTTTTTTCGGGATTTCGAACGCAAGGAGACAAAAAGGAATCGTTTCGAAGCTATGCAAAATTAGGAGGAGTAGAGGCCGAAGCCGAGGGTCTCGGATGGTCGACCAGAGTCTATAGTGGGTAGACCTTGATCCTTCGTTAGTAGACCCTGGTCTTCCGAGGTTGAACCTGGTCCATTATTCGTAGACCTTGGTCTTTCGAGGTAGACCCTGGTTTTTACGATGGTATATCTTAGGCTTTCGAGGTGGAACTTGATCTTTCGAGGTGGACCCTGGCCTCTAGTGTGGAGTGTTATGAAGAAAGTAAAAAGGCTCGAAGGTAGAAGGGAAGCAGCGATACAAGACGAAGACTGAGGAAGATGAACGCAATTATATTATGGACATACTTACGGGGTGGGGAATAACTTGTCCCGGAGACGTGGCACCGAGTACCCAGGATGGAGCTCGGACGAAAGTCAGTACTGTGTGATCCAAGTGTAGGTGTAGTCCGAGAACCTCAGGGCTTCCAGCAGGTCGGCGAGATCCGAACCTTCCTCACCCCTTGGGAACCAGTACACCACACGGCGAGGTCGGGGATGGTGCCGGAAGAAGGGGTCGAGCAGTATGTCGATATCGCACCAACCGTCGCTTATCCCTTCAAAACGTAGGTGGCTACCCCTCGCCACGCCCGAATCGCACGACCACGACATTTCTTCCGTGTATTGCAGTACGACGAGAGGAAGGAGCTGGCGCGCACTTGATCTTTGAATATCCATAAGCAGTGAATAGCCTCCCAGATTGCTTGGCTGTGATCTTCGTCAAAACGCAGGTAGGTCGCCTACAATGCCGCGAGCCAGCCCACTGGTTGGAAGGATACAGGAGGGGTCGGGATACAAGCTGACATCCATGGTCGGGCGACCAAGAGGCTCTGGAGCATCGAAGAGTTGACCAACGACGACTTCCACTTGAAAGGTCGATCGAACTTCGCGTCTGGTAGCCAAACCAGCCCCAAGACAACTCCAGGCGGTCGACCAAGTCGCTAGGGGTCATCGTCACGATACTCAACGAGCTGACCATGTCGGCTGACCAAGGCGCCACCTCCCATAACTTTATCTGCATATACCCAGGGATGAAGTCACCCTTCGGAATTGTAGGTGACTCTCCTGGGGCGGAGCCCGCCTTGGTGACTGGGGCGGGGGGCCTTCTCTCCCGTAACCGACTCGATCTCGGAGTCCGAAGATCCGAACATGGCTCGGAATAACTCTGGACCTGGAATATTTACCGGTCGGGTGACAGAGTCGGCAGAGACAGCTGGGAGCGGCGGGTCGTTAGGCGTGGTGCGACGCCGGAAAGACCGCGAGCGAGCCAATGTCGCTCGGACCACCTCGCTGTCGTTGCTTGCATTGTCATCATCCGGGTTAGGAGAAGGTACCAAAGGTAGACCCCGTGGGGTCCCCGACTTGGGCGCCGACGAAGCGGAAGTGCTGATATTACTTGACTTGGCAGCCTTGGGAACCTTAGCGGTCGTCTTGGCCGATAGACGCCGAGGTCGCTAACCCGTCACCGCAGTGGGAGGTACTTTAGGAGCAGTCACGGGAGGAGCCGCGAGATCCTTGAATGGATTCGTGCTGCAATTCTCGTGCTCCAACTCCGCCATCATGAGCGCGTATCGGCTCTGACGGTAGTCCATTCGCCACCGCAAATGCTCCACCAGCACTCTTTCGTGCTGGGGTCCCTCTTGCAACTGAACCACGGGGTGGTTGGTGCCTCGCAGCTCTCTTTCGAGGACCTTACACCGGGTGGTCCAGTAGGCGTCGAAGGCGGGGACGTGAGTATGTCGATCTTCGCACGCCTCAAATCTTCGGCTATATGCGTCTAGGCGGTCTTTTAGGTCGCGCAGCGTCTGAGGTATGTCTACGGGCCCACCCATCGCAGACGGAGGAGCACTTGACGATACAACGGGCGGGACACAAGTGACCGTCCCCACGAGATCCACCACAGCAGGGGAGCTAGAGGTCGACCAGGGTCATCCACGTCTGGTACGCCCTCATCACCTACGGCTTCAGAAGGACCCGTTGTGGAATCCCTTGGCCCGAGCACCTGGAGAGGAGTGTCGATCGGCATTCGGTAGTGAACCTGGGCCTCTGGGCTAGCGGAAAACGCAGGAGTGACCAAAACCGACCACTATTCTTGTCTCGTATTATTCTTGGGTCGAAGTTACCTACTACAGTGGATACGTGCTTGGATCCTTTGAATTGATACCCTCACTTACCAGTCCTGTTGCGCTTCTAGTCAGGGAAAGGAGTAATGTTCAAAAGTTTAGCAATATCCCCGTTGCGGTTTCTGTTGCCATTCCACTTCGAGAGCTGCAAATGTATCAGCTCATCAGCAAGAGTTTTCATACTCTCGTCCTTTGCGTCTCGTCCTGAAACTAGAGCTTCTGCTAACGTAGTATCATTCGTGTATATACTTTATAATGCAGAGAGTAGATCCTTTGTGGAAAGCTCTTTGCTGAGCTGATAACAGTGACATAAATTAACAAAACAGGGCTATCTAAAAGCCCGACACCTTTCTCGTGACGCTTCAGAAGCGTAAAAATGTCCGTCATCCTTTTTATCCCCTTCCACTGATTAAGCTGAAACTCGAGCAGACGTGAAGTGAGAGATTTAATCAAGGGGATTCCTTCATCTAGTCCGAAAACTAGAACACTGCCCAGCATACCATTTTTCGTGTAATGACTTTTTAAGATAAAAAGCATTTCTTTAGTGACCATTATTGGTGGCTCAAGTTGTATAAAAAATGGGCTTGTGCGTATGTACGCACGTGTGAAACGTGTCAGCGGTTGACATCCTCCCTGTGCCTTTGGCGAGTTTGACTGTACCCTACGGGTTCTGGCAGTCCATCAGAATGGACTTTGTGTTTGGCCTGCCGCGAGGTGGGGCATGCAACACTGGGATTGGGCTTTGTTGACTACTGAGCAAGATAGCTCATTCAGCGGCAGTGCTGGGCCCCATTAATGGAGCAGGAACAGTGAAGCTGTTCATGGATCGTGTATTTACACAACACGTACTGCCTGTGGCAATCGTCTCTGATCGAGATCCCTGTTTCACGGTAAATATTTGGACTTGTCTTTAAAGTGCTTGACACGAGACTAGACATGTCCACGGCGGATCATCCAGACCGAAAGTCAAGCATCGGTCTAACACGTGAAGGCAGGTGGTGGAGTCAACGGAACGCGAGGATTAACCAGACCGTACATAGAAGGTAGAGGTAGTAATGGAAGTGGGTAATGTGGATCAAGAAGGTTCGCTGACGATGTTGGATACAAATACTTTAAAATAATGTTCTGCCGAATTTACGACGTCAACTCCCATTCTTGTCTGTATCGAGGGTCGCCCACGACAGCCATGCTCCCTGGCGTAGGCCAGCATTGGGATTCCCTGGATATTTAACAGGGACATGCCTTCGCTATTAAAGTAGAGACCGAAAATCCTGGTCGTCTACCTCAACCGACTGGCGTACGCCCACTGCAAAGAACGACTTCGCAAATCTCAAAGCTTTGGTTGCTATCACTCACCGTCTTGTAACCAAGGCGGCAGCGAATAGCTGGCAGCACGACCTCATGGCAAGATCCCCAGACCATGTGGCTCATCTGCATGGCCTCACGGATTTTCAATTTGGACTGCATACCGGGTCGCGACGCACCACCTAAACTTCTTTTTACATGGGTCGGCCACCCGGAAATCTGTTGCCTCACCGGGACCCAATTTGCCCGCAAAGGGAAAACGTATGAGCACCTATTCTAGAGCTGTTGGTTGGCTCAAGCGATCTGGGCACAGCTCATTAGCCACAGGAAAAAGGCACTACAGTGCAGCCTGGGCAATGCAATGTTAGAAACGCGCATGTGCGGCTCGAACCAAGCCGCCCCTTTTCGTCTTATATCCGACGAATGGTAGCTCAGCGGTACCCTGACGAACCGGATGGCCTGCTGCCAATTAGGCTCGATATTGGATGCTTCTCTGCACGGTCGCGGCCACGAGCCTCTAGATCGTGCGTGTTAATCTAGTCTTTCGCGGTGAACGGACAACGGGTAGTGGCATACTAGTCCGCAATTTACCATCGCCAGATGCGACCACCGCAAGGCGGACGCTGTTATTCGCGGCGCCACATTACAAGCGTGCATCGAGGTCCTCACCTACTCACCAAAAGAGTCACGGATACCCCATAAAGAGTGCCCTCATACCGCGTTGCGTCCTTCGACGCCGGTATTCTTACCAGCTACAATCATACCAAGAATCTCGTACTAAACAGTAAATTGACATTTTTACTCTCCTCTCTGCTTGTCTGCATGGACACCCCCTTGAGAGAGAGAGAGACCTTGGTCATCTTAAGCTCCTTTATAATCGCGAGAATTGCTGAAACTGTTCAACAATCTTGTTACTGGTCGAAGGGGTTCATAGACAACTCTTTTTTGATGTGCGTGCAGCTAATGGCGTTGGGCTTTTCCAGGAATAGATGTAAAGTAGCTGAAAAGGTTTAAGCACACAATTATCACGAGCAAGGCAAGTGATCTTTTTGAATGTACACCAGGCATCACATGTAAGAGATAGTGTAGAACTAGATATGTGAATAACAAGTAACCTTGGAACTTCGTGTCATAGCTAGTCTTACCGCCCGACGCGACGATTCAAAACTAACAAGATAAGAGATGAAAGAAAGAATCATTTCGTCGCCAAGTTCTCGATCCAAAGTCGATTTTGTTATTGCTGTCGTCGTATGACGACGTCCAGTCAGACACTCTATTTTAAGCAAAAGCACTCAAAGCCTCAAGTTTGTGCCGACACCTTTTATTTCCTCCTCAACTGAGCACACGCAGCTTCAATAACGTGCTTGCACAACCTTATGCGTTAAAGACCTCAGAGTACAGAAAGACGCACTCTGCTCGAGGCATACGCGTCCAAATACTACGCACGTTCGCCTTTGGGCATCCAGCAAATCCACGTATAATGATAAAATATCCAAAAAATGCAGAGAACACAACGACAGCCAAGAGCCACAACCGTTCCTCAGCGCCTCCCCCTCCGTCACCATTCCAGTCAGTCTAGTTTCATTTTTTCTTTCAAACCACTCCGGCGACAAAAATGACAGACCAACTGCTGCTAAAGCCGTAGCCACGGAAGCACTTGCCATACCACCTCTACAGCCCCAGCAGGTCCATCACCACGAAACCCAGATCTAATGCGTGCTTCCTCACAAACACAACCGCGCATCACCGCAGCCTCTCCACCTCGTTATTGTGTCGACTTGCTTTCACTGTCACTCAAAGCAACAGCTGCCGTCGCTTTCACAGCCGCAATTGGCGGGTCAGCCTTTACCACATCGAGAAAGTTGCGGCCACCCCATGCACCAGTCTTTGGCAAAGATTCATCTACCATCGGGACAGAAGCATTTGTCGGCGCGCTCTCAACAGTCTTAGCCGCCTTTTTAACGGCCTTTTTCTCCTCCTTGGCAACAGTTTTTTTCGAGGCGGTCTTGGACGCGGGTTGACTGACAGGAGTCGAGGCTGGAGTACCGTTAATAACAGCTGCGGCGTACCCGACTATCTTTGCAGGTACAGCAGTCGATTTACTTGCCGTAGACACAGCAACGGCCGACGTTGAAGTGGGAGCAGCATCACTTAATGCAGGCGCACTATCAGCTTGCTTGCGCTGCTCACGAGCCTCCTTCGTGTAGTCCTCACCGTACATCATGCTCTCGTAGTCGATGGATCCAACCGAAACACTTCGGATCGGCCGTCCTTGACGCATAGCATCTCGAGCCTGCTCAATACTGTAGGTGCGCTGGTTGCGCAGCAAGTCAGGGTGTGCCTCAACAGTCAGAGCAGCCGGATGCGCTGCACAGTCCATCTTTCCTTCGGGTAGCATGCAGTCCTTTTCGTCCATGTTCTTGACAATTTCCATAATGTCCTCATGAGTGTACTTGTATGTGATCGCGTTCGACGTTTCGCTCTTCTCCACAGCTGTAGGTAGTGGAGGAAAGTTTGCCGCATTCATAACGGGTTGGCGTTCTACCGGGGCAACGGTAGGCTTCTTACCACTGCCGCTTCCATTTGTCAGGTGCTGAGCCACCACCTTCGAGCGTTTGTCCTTGTTCTTACGAGAGCTCGTTGCTGCCCGCTGCTCAAAGCTGCCGCTCTTGACACGTCCTTCCTTCTGGTGGTGCAAGCCAGCGTTATTAGGCCGACCCTGTCGACTTTGTCCACGGCCAGCAGCAACAGCACCAGCACCACGCTGGTTAATACCTTCGTATCGGAAGGTTTCCGCCACGTTGTCGTTTCTATAGTTTTGATCCCAACGTGGGTTTACTGTGTTATATCGGACGCCATAGTTGTCGTAATAGCCTACATCAGGCGAAGCGTAGTATCCACGGCCGCCGTACGGCGCACTTGCACCAGAAGCAATGACGTTCTCTGCTGGTTGCGCGGGGTAAAAGGATTTAAGCACGTTTTCAGATTTCAAACGGGCCTTAATTGCGGCGCCATTGAACGTTTTACTGCGCAAAGCAAGCAGCGTGTTTACTGCTTCCGACTCTGAATGCATGGTCACAAACCACGTATCTCCAACGTCGCTACGTATACTACTAACTTCGCCACAGTCTTCAAAAATGGCCTTAACTTCCTCTGGCTTCGTAGACGACGGAATCTCACGTAAAATAATGGTCGTGCGTTCAGACTTGATATTAGGTTTGATCGCGTCCTTGAATGAGTTGAGTGAACATACCTACTCAAAATGAAAGAAAAATCAAATATTGTCAAATAATGATACGATTTAATGTTGCGTTCAAGTAATGGTTGACATACCGTCGAGTTCTGCACAGCCTCAATCAGCAATTCGGTATTGTCCGTGAGCTGCTTGATCTTTGAAAAATTGATGATAACGTCAACAGGCACGTACCTATAAAGAAAACAAAAGTTTCATAGACAAGTTAATAGGTTACTACAGACTGCAACAACAACAATATATATATATATATAGTAGTTGAATAATAGTAATAATACATAGTAAACCACATACATTTGTGAGTTCATTTGTGACACAAGATAAGCGTCATTAGCAAGATTAGCACGTGAAAAGTAAAATTCTACTTGACGTTTAATGGCCTCCTTTAATTCTTCCACGTCTACAAAAAGAAATAAATTATTCATACCAATAACAAGTCAAAGTTTAATCAACTACAATACACTGTATGGAAATGCCTCGAGAAGTCATTGCATGTAGCTAGCTAGCTACCTGTTGGGACTTTGATTTGCGTGTGGAATTCACCCATCTTTGTACTATTTAATATACTTATCAGCCACTGAAGTCTGTGATCGGGGTCTCTTAAGGCCCCGAAGCGTGTATCCGGTAATGTTTCGTCTCGATCTCTCACTCTCTTTTGAGTCTTTACACCTTAGTCAAGTTCGAGAGAGTGAGTGACAGCAACAGAACAGAGGAATGGATGGCGACGATGGTTTTGACCTTGCCGGTCGTGTGGTTGTGTATGTTACATCAAAAAGGTTGCATCTTTCAATATCATCAAACGTCTATCCGTTTAGATGTTGGCTACTATATCTACGATCTTGGAGGCAAGTGTGATTTGGTGGTCAAAGCTCATTACGTCTAACTTTGGTACATGCACGAATAGTGCAAAATGCTATTGATCATGTATAGCAAATAATACAGTCAGATCATATTGCAATAGTAAATAGAAGCAAACAACTCCCTCACCTTTGACTGGCCGCCCTTGGTCACCTCGTGATGTTTGACCCATACAAGTGATCGATAATAGACGTAATTACAAACGTAACGCCCTGGATCAGTTGAAATAGTAACTTTCGGGTGTATAGTCTTCAATATCATCAGCATTTCCTCTAGAGGTACTTGAGTTGAAATGTTATTTGGCTCGCCCTTGTGAATCACTTCATTCTTGGCAACGTATCCTTGTTCATCCGGAATCTGAAAGTCCGCTATGTTATAGCCCACCTGTTCCAGCTTGAGGGAGCACGCAATGGAACTCACTCCAAAGTGCAGAAAGATACAGGGACGTCCACGTTCCTAGCAATAGTCAGTAAATAATAATCCATCTCTCAGTCCAATTGATTCTCTCAACGATGGAAGAAAACAAGTAAAAAAAAAAAACATAGGACCTCATGTACCTCTGCTCTTGTGTACACGTCCGCAAGAGCCTTAACACAACCTGCAGTAGCAATAGCAATAGCAAACAACGATTAGTATTATTGCTTTCCTGTACTCAAGAACTAGATGAGGGGGGTCAAATGCTTTTGTCACACTCGCTGCGGAAACATTCAGGACATGCGCCTCCGTTACGTTCTGGTGCTCCACTAACTTCTGGACCAAAAATGTCGTCGGATTATCCAGGATGTCACCAAACTTGCCGAATCCAGTGACGTATACGTCACGTTTTTGGGCGTTAGCAGTGGCTTTGGCGGTGATGTAATTAGCAGCGGCATTGCTCGCCATGTTGCGTGAGAATCAGGACAAATCAGGGAATGACAATGTACAGGCTTGATAATAAATCAATCCAGTACAAACATACAACGCAGACAAGTAAACGTGTTGACATAACTTGCTACATCACTTCATAGTTCGAGTGTGGACTGTCAGCTTTACTTGTTTCTGGCAAGTGCTCGACGACGTTGAATTCCGTCGAGCTGCAAGTCTGACGGTTTTCATGACTTTGTACCTCGCCACTTTGACTGCCGATCTCGGAATCCAAGTACGTGGCGTTAATGGCATCTAGATCGATGTACAGACCGTCAGCTGATAGACTAATGTTGTCTTTGAAGTGATGGTCCACCAGGATGTCGCAGGCATGATAGGCTTTTCGAGCGACCATGGTGTCGCTGACAATGCCGTCCTGGCCCGTAAAAAGCACAACGAAGAAATGGTCTCCTGACAGCAAGTCATTTGTCGACAAATGGTAGAGAGGTGAGCTTTCGTCAATGATGTGAGTAAGAATGTCGCACAAATTGATGATGGGCCAAACGTTGCGTATCTGCATCATTGTTGCGCACAGGCAAAAGTGAGTTGGTTTGAAGGTTACTAACCACAAACACCAAACAAGAATAACAGCAACTTGATACCAGCCGCAATTCATGAATGCTTCTGTGTCCAAGGTTGCGATTAAGCATCACTACACTCATCCTAGTTTCACACAAACCCATATGTCAATATTGCTAGCCAATTTTCGTGTCAAGCGCAAATTCCTACCTGAAAGAACCTTCAAGTATAACTCCAAATTCGCGGTTGTTCGCAGCACGAAACATAACAGCGCGATGTGAATGGAACCGATTTAGCAGTAAAACATTACTGTAGAGCAGTGCTGACGCTTTTGGAATGGAAAACTTTGCCCACGTTATACCTGCTTGAAAAGTAGTGACAGTGGAGTTAAAGTTGTGAACAACATAGCGGCAAAGCAAGATAAAGACAAACTCGTCACTAATGTCGAGACGAAGACACCAGAAAACACCAAAAGGAACACGAAAAAGTTGGCAGCGTTGCTATCTTGTCGTGGACTCAGAGCTCTGTAGCCAACAGTGGATATCGTCTGGACGCCAAAAAAGAAGGCCTTTTCGAACTTTTTTGCAAAACCACTTTGCATCGGTTGCTCGAGTGGATTCTGGATCTGTCATGGATCCAATCATAATGTTAAAGCAACAGCCTTCTTTCCTATCTAAGCTTACCCTTCTTCCACGTACCGAAATGGTAATCAGTAGTGCAATCGTCGCTACGACCGACAAGTAGGCTAATATGAGAGACATTAATAGCCTTGGCCACGAAGTTTCCAGCGCTACTTGGTAAACTCCATTCAAAAGAAAACTGTGAGAGCGATTTCTGACGCGGATCCTTCTTTGTGAAAAACTTATAGAGTGCCCTCCAAACTTTTCGGCCCATTCTTCGTCGTCATCAAGATTCCGTGGCAATGAGAAATTATCTCGCTTCATCGCAAGCCCACTAATTCGTGCCAATCCGGTTGAGGAAAAACTCACATCCGATTTGTCTTCTTCGCGTTGACAGTCTTCGATTGTCTTCCTCATTGCTGCGTCATCACGATCATCGCAAACCTCGCAAAATCTGTCGTCAGCCAGCATGGGGGGATGTTTCACGATCCGCTTGAAAGCACTGAGAAAAATGTCGATTCGCGTGCTTGAAATCAGCATTAGTTACTTCATTGCACGATGTCAACAAATCGTGCTCTTCCTTTTCAGACGATCTTGTCGTGTTTGCTATCACCAAATGCTCATCGAACAAATTAATTGGATCAGGAGCTACTGCTGATATTTTGCCCAGGTCAAACTTAATAACTCTGTGATGACTATCCCACTCAAGCGTAGGTATAAATCTGGTACCCCATCTCATTGCTTCTTGACTGTATTCCTGTTTCTTGTAAATCATATCGTGGAGGTTTTCGTCCAAGCCGGAAGCGAGTAGTATCAAAACGAAATCTGAGCAAACGAGATCATTCTCCGTCATATTGAATAATGGACTGTTGTCAGAGATAATGTGTGCCAGTTCAACCTCAAGCCTGCAAACAAGACCAAAATCGCGAAATGTTAACGAAAGTAGAATTTACGTCTTGGAGGAGACTCAGACAACGTACCTTAACGAAACAAGACGTGGAGTATTTAGCTTCAAGTCATAATAACACAGTCTCTTTTCATCTTGTCTTCCAGTCTTGTAACGAATAGCAAAATACTTGTGGAATTGGCTGAATGAACAGAGAAGTCCAATAAAACGACGATTCCATTAATGTCTTACCTCGATCCGTATGAGAATGAGCTTGAAGCCAATGTTGATAATATCACCGTTGCTGGCACGCGGAGTTTCATTTGCCACTCGAAATCTCATTTCCAGACGGTTGTTTCGTTGAGACACAGTAAACACCTGATGGTGCTCAAGTTAGTAAGTTGCCTTGGAGTTTAGCAACTGCTTGAACACTTACGTTGCTCAGCACAAGTTTTGGATGAGGCCGTGCAAACTTGACGAAAGCCACACCGGTTACGAAAGAAGTGAGTAGCATAGAGACAAATGACTCAAGCACACCAATCCATCGCGAGCAAGTGGAAGCTGGGTAGAGTGATCCATACCCTGCCACCACCAAGGACAACAGGTACGTTGATCATAAACAATGTGTGTGTTGGCTTCAGCTATACAATTGTCATGTTTGCTAGGTTGCATTTTGCCACTGAGTCAAACGTACCAGTACTTGCAAGCGTTTGTAGACTCAAGTTAAAAAAGTTTCGTGGAGTTCCTGGACTTTCTGGATTCATTCTAGCAACAAAGCAACGTTATTCCACACCTGTACACCAGTGATTTGCACTAGATAATACCACATGAACGTCTTTACCCATTACAAGCTGCAAATAATAGAGCGAATAGTCCAACGACACTGATATAGACTCCAACAAAAAGACACAGCAACGGTATCCAGCTCATCGAGATTAACTGGTACCAATGGGCTATACAGACAGTCAAGATCAGGAACTCGAGCATGCATATAAATGGCATCCTTCGCTGCAGCTGTTGTCTACAATATCGTGTTCGTACCTGGAAATCGACGCTGCGTCCACTGTTTGTATGTGATTACAGGTAAATTAGGGCGAAGCAAACGTCTTCCAGACCAAGCTAGCTCATCATCGAGTTTTATACCTTGCCAAATATCAAGTTCGCAGATCCCGATGCTGCCTGTACGTGACACGCACGGGCATGGACATTTGGCGGAGCGCTGTGCGTACATGGGTTTTGCTGCGCTTTTTGGACGGTGGTACTAACTAATGAATGAAAGATGTGACAGCCACAATTGGGACAAGGCCCGAAGCAAATTAACAAAGCTGTCACAAGTATTACCCATAGCAAACCTATAAGTTTATGGACTGATCTTCCTGCGTAGCTTGGCGACAACAGGTGCAACGTAGCCCGTGACACCCAGTGTCGCTGGATACAGCGAAGAGCTTAATACAACTGCTGCGGCATACCCGCCAAGTGTTGATCCGACTTCTTCCACACCGAAAGAGGCGAGAATAGGCATTAAGTCTACGCCTTGCTTGATTAGCGCATAGAGAGTACAAACCACACCGACGCCAGCCAGACGAGAGCCCATCATATATGCAGCACCGTAATTGTCAATCACGTTCTTGGCCATGTCCATAGCTTTCGACATAATACCAGATTTTGATATTGCCGTTGACGCTGACGCACTTGCTCGACTGGATCAAGTTGAGAAACCACACAATAACATGGTCAATTCTATAGACATCACAACTTGTTGCTATGAAGAGTACAACACTTGTACGCACTTTGGCAACGCCCGAGATAAATACGAAAGCCGCACTCGAGAAAAAGCAGGAAAAACTTTCGCCACACCAGTAGCAACGACCAAATCCAGCGGCAGACGAAAGCGTCGAAACGGGCGACTAGCTGCAAACGCTAATGCAAATTCTGGAGAGAATTCAGACCCCGCAATAGTAATTGCGCTATACATGGCTCCAATGCTGAGGACATCCGATGCAAACAGTACAGCGACGGTCTCACCAGGATGTTTCTTGATCGAATCGTTGAGTTTGTCTACTACGCGGTCCAAGATCGCTGTTTGAGGCTTCAGGTCCTTCAAGTTAGGCGCAGAAGCTCTCGTAGAGAAACATATAACATTACCCAGCTGATTCGTTTGCTGCAGCCTAACGATATGATTAATTCTTGAATAGCCCCAGCTACTGCGTGCGCGCAGCGAGAAGACAGAGGCCGCGAGCATCGCAAAATGTGTGATACGTAGTGCGGAATGGTACAGTGTACCACAACCCATATGTGACATGTTACACCTGAAAAGTCAATCATTTTAGTTGGGGTTGAACAAAGAGTGAAGGTCAAAATGGGAGACACCGCGTTGGTTGGACATGGAGTGACTAACGCCAGTGGCAATAGGAATCAAAACTCCCCCACAGTATCACTTCCAGACACGGAGTCAAGTCATCGTTATTTTCCTATTGACCCAGTACAACAAGTCAAGAAACAGGAGAAAAGTATTGTTCGTTCGAAGCATTCATTCCTGAGTGGGACACCCGTTGAAGAGTTTATAGCAAAATACCAAGTGATAAAAGTATCGTGGAAAGGAAAATATGAGCGTATTCTGGCACTCTCGCCCACGCGCTTCTGTACGATCGACCCTAAGGACTTTGAGGTTACCAATACATGGTCATTTACGGCGTTACTAAGCATCAGTCTCGACGTTATGGATACCCAGGGCTTTTCTATCATGTTAAAAGGACCACAGAAGAATGAACAACTTCGATTGCGCTGTCGTTTTCGATCCAAATTACTGTCGGATCTCTATCGTCTTAAAGAGCAGTATCAGCAATGCAATGTAAGACCCGAGACGGGGTTTCAGTGCTCTAAATGGTCACGGAAAGGGGAAACTCTGAGCTGTATATTGAATGTAAGGACGGACGGAGTCACCATGTTGCAGCAAGGTATTGTACGCTCCAAGTATTTATACACAGAGATGGAGCACTTGACATTGCTCACAGACTCGCAGGATGGATTTGCTATTGGATACACAGGACGTAGTAGACTGCTCTTTAGTCAGCAAAGAGGAGACATTTACCAACGCATTCAGGCAGCGGCCGAAGAAGTTGGCTGCAAGATACAAGCAAGAGTCAATACGACTGCGGAGAAGATTCAGAAAGAAAGAGCGCAGTATGGTGTGAATAAAGGTGAAGCGTTTGTGCAGTTTCATGTGAGAAAAGTGACACCAAAATGCAGTAAACCATGCTCGCGCATTCTTTCACTCCACGAGAAGGTTTTTATTGAGTTGGATACGGACAAAAACGTTATTGCGTGCTACAAATACTCGGACATTTATTTGCTAGTGCGAGAGACGGCAAATGCAGACCAATTTAAGATTCAGTTTTGCAACGAACAGCTGCGGACGTACATAGCCAAGGACCGAGATGGCGTTTTGAGCGCCTTGTATGACATTTGTGTGACGTGCGAGGAAAACTCAGAGTTATTCATCAGCGGTGTTGTGAACCAAAGAGGTCTGCGGTTGCTGCCCTTTTCTGCCGTAGAAGATACGACTGAAACGCACTCATTCTTCAATGACTCTTCGATTGGGAACTGGTATCTTCAGCGCATGGTATCAGTGGGGAAGCTTGGGAATTCCTTGAAAGCTGGCGATAGGAGGTACGTGGCTTCTATGTGTACGTAAATTGCTCAGTGACGTTACAATTTTGGTTGATGCCCAGCTTTGTCGAGATTGTGGCCGAGTTTAATGCAAACGTACCTGCAAGCGGTATTCCTTACAATACAAAGGATTCGATCGTTGGGGATGCTTTACGGCCGATGTGTGCTCAACTTTACTACGTCGCTAAGATAAAACCCGTTCCGGAACGCTCTGCTGTAACTCTTCTTGAAGCATTATTCCGTATTTCATCGTCTTACTACGGTTTTCGTGAGATTGGACAAGCTGGTCAAATTTCGGAAACTATCACGAATCTTTTAATCAACGGTGACGAATTTGTTGTGTTTTGGACAACGCTTCTTTTAAGCCGAATGACAACACACACGCCCCTGACGTCAGATAGTGAGTTTGAATGGATGTTGTTTGTATGTAACTGCCAACTCATTGAGCATTACCTTTTTGTCTATAGATACCTCCTTGAGACATTGCACGGAGGTAGAAATGCATAACAAGAAGGTGTTGCTTACGAACACTTATCTGACGCGGTCTCTTCTCACACATTTGGAGGATATTGACGTGGATCCAGACTGCAAGAGCACATCTCGCCGGCCTAGGGCTGGCTCTCTCGTTATGATGGGAGTGCTACAGATTCTTGAAGGCTGTCTTTGCTCTCGAGCTACTACAACTGGACCTGTTGAGCTGAAGGCTTTGATTGAAGGAGTAGCGAAATCTTACAGTACGCTGCTGAAAGTGCTTTTTCAGTCTCGATGTGCAACCACTGTCGAGGCGTGTACGTATTTCTAGCCTTCATTCATTTACATGCTATTTCTCTCGAAAATGCTCACATAGTTGGTACTTCTAGGTACTCTGTTGCTGAAGACCACGCTCGAGGAATGTGACCCTGTTGTAGCTTCGACCATACGAGATAAAGCACTGACAGAAGGCATTGTGCTGAGGCACTTTTACCAGGGACTTTTCGATGAATCGTTCGATCAGCGGTGTGTAAGCCGATATTTAGTGTCGCTTTGGATGAGCAATCACGATGCATCAAAGCAACTGCTGTCACGAATCATCCCTTCCGGGTTTTTTTTATTTGCTGAATGAACCTCCCAGTACTCCGGCCGAGGTCGAGGACTATGATCGACTTGAACGTCAAGCAATGGAAGCAGAAAGGCACGAACGTTTTGGAGAAGAAAATGATGACCGCGTGTCCTCCACAAGCCGTTTAACAAATCAAAACGGGTCAATTGGTTGGTTGTCTCGTGGTCAACCAAGCAGTCTTGCAGATTCAGACGCTTCCCGAGAGAAACCTTTTCAAAAGAGTGATTTGACGGAAGATATGGGCGATATAGATGAGGAGATTCGCCGCCTATCAGCGACAAACTTACCAGCCACAGAGATTTGCTCATCAATTTTGGGCGAGCGATCATCACTGGCAAGAACGGGTGGCAATGGACGAGATTGTTTTGATACACCGATTGAAAATGGTCGGTCGAAGGCTCGGATGTTGCGCAAGCTGATAAGTTCGGTTGATGGAACAATCGTACGCTTTCCAAGCAGTCCAAGGCACGCAGATATATTGCGTAGCTCCAGTTACGGCTCCACACCTCGTCTCCGAAAGAGAGATGTTGCCTTGAGCTTTTTTGGTACGCTTGGTGGCAAAAAGACACCTTACCGTGGGCACAATTTTTCGAAGGCGAAACGTTATGCAGTGCCGCGCTCTGGCCGCGTACAAGCGAATTTTCGCCTTCTCTTCTATATGATCAGTCAAGACCACGAGACCGTTGACCTCATTTGGAATAAGAAAACTCGTGAGGAGCTTCGGATAGCTCTTTACAACGCAGTCAAGCATTTCACTCGGTTTCAAATCACCCTCGGGGGCATGAAGGCCCGATGGAACTTTGAAGATTTTAGCGTGTCGTATCCAAGCTTAGCCAATGAGGTCATGGTTGGTGGGTGTTACATCGGCATTTTAGCGCACCTACGCAGCAAGATATCATTCTTTGGGACAGTCACAGATGAGGATGAATTTATGGCTCTGACTCCGGAACAGGTCCATGTTAGAAATCCAGCAGCAGTCTTGGCTGCGCTTTATGTACGAATGCTACGAGAAAATAGTCATGCTGAGTACCGGGAGGATTTAGAGACGTCGATACTGTGCATCAAGAGCATAGGAGTTGTAGCTGCTGCACATGCTGGAAACAAAAACGCCGCGGACTTTGAGGAAGTTGGGTACCTGTGGGTGCTGATGAGCGAGACGGTGCATGCTTCCATGCTGGAGAATTTTCTCCATACGGTACGAGCATTATGCCTGCACCCTGGAAATGCGCGGCGGGTGTTAAGCGATGATAACAACCTAGAGCTGGCAATTTGGCTTCTCCAGTTGGTGCACGTAACTCGCCGCAATGTGTCCGACATTGCCAACCCGAAGAAGCTTTGGGTCCTCGAAACACAGCAAGGTGAACAGCTTGGACCTTTTGGCGTGAACGAACTCAAGCACAAGCGAGATAATGAATGCACCGACATGAGCTCATTTTGTGTTTAAACGTCTAGATGATCCGTCGTGCGAGTCGTCAACGACCAAGGGAAAGCTGATGGATATATCCCAACTGCGCTGGGAAGTGGGAATGTTCGGGGTGCTGCATCCACTTCAGATGGCACACGATGCAATTAGTATTTTGCTCTCAGTGGCGCGCTGCAACTCGTTGCTAGGTGACGGCAGCTCACACGGTGGTAACCTAGCATCACCTATTTTTCCTCTGCCTCGGGGCCAGACGACGCTATGGAGATACGCCAGACAAATTGTTCCTGTTTTGTTATGCAGCAATCATCCTAAGCTTTGGAAGAAGACGGCGACACTACTTGAGTTTTTGTATTCTGATCGGCTGTCAACTGCTACAACCGAAGAAGATGCCACCAATTTGGGATCGTTATTTTGTTGGGGTTTGTTCTATTTGGCATTCATAGGGGAAACATCCGATTTTAGAGCAATGGCTGGCCTGCTAAAAGCTACACATCGCCGTCAGATCGGATTCAATGGAACCAGTGCATTGAAGAGAATTCTTCCTGAGGACATGATAAACTTACTGGAAAATTCATCTCCGGCTGCGTTCACAAAAGTCTTTTGCGAAGGAGAGCAATCACCTCAAGTAATTTGGAGTGTCGAGATGCGAAAGCACTTGCAGACTTTATGCCAAGCCCACTTACAAGATTACGCTGAAGTTTTGGTCGAAGATGTGTCTCGTGAGTGGAGATTTTGCCCAATGGCACCTGTTGCATTTAAGGAACTTTCCAATGAAGTATGGTGTGGTGGACTTTACTTGGGCCAGTTCTGTGAGAAAGAAAGCTTTATCTCGGACCCGTTAAATTTTATGGCACAGCTGACGATGCAGTGGCGAGCTGAAGCAAGTCGACAAGATGCTGTCATTACTGTTGCTCAAGCACGACAAACTTTGGGTGTTTTGGATGAAGAATGTCGTGTTGCTACTCTTCGTGCTGGGTTCAAGGAGAAAGCCAGAGCTTTAGAGCCGTCAGACATTGCCTACACCGACAGGTACGAGGTAACGATTGTGTCAGTTGGTCCAATAGCGATGCTGACTATATTTTTTCCACTACAGGTTGAGTAGTCTGCGAGAAGCGTATCGAGTTTTGACATGCCCAAGGCCGACTTTGCTGTCTGCTGGACATGACCCTGAAAACTTGCTACATGTGCTCAATTCCTTGGTCGTCATGTGCAATCGCTATCCGAAACAACTCGTTGACTACGAATTTGATGCGTATGATCTCCTGCTTCCGCTCTTGTTAGCTCATTGCTCTGCGGAAGGAGTTCCCCTAGAAGGCACGACCATAACCCAGGCCCTTGAGATCTCAGTCTTCGCAGCAAAGCTTGTTTACAACACGTGCGCTGTATCGGCTGTCAATGAAAGATTGCTGTTAGAACAACCAGGGTTGAACACAATAGAGAAGGTGGTGAACTTTTGCGTTAACTCAGTCGTGCGCTGTGAAGCCACACAGAATTCCGAGTTATTGGAAGTGTGCGTCTATTTGTTTCAAACTATCACGGGGCTTTTGGCCACCCTTCCGGGTCAGCACTGGATTGCGGAATCGTCAACATTGCAGGTGGACATGGTTCGTATTCTGTGGCTTTGGAACCACGCCGGACGAAAATCATGTTTGCTATCAAAGCTCACGCAGCAAATTCTAGAAGGTGCTTTCTGTTTTAATACTTGCAACTGCTTCAATGTGTGTTTTGTGAGTTTGACTTTAATGATGTTGTAAACTAGGCATATCGAGAATGGCAGAGCTAGAAAAAAACCAGAACCGCCTTGTCAAGTCTGGAGTCTTGTGGCAATTGTTCGTGATCTTCTCGACGTATGATGTAGAGCTCGATAATACAATTGCCGATGCACGATTAAAGAAAAGCCTTGGTTGCAAAGAAGAAGAATATGCAGCTGTGACTGGAGAGGTTCAAAATCGATTAGCCGTCATGGCAGTTCGTGCACTATGCAGGCTTGGTGGGCTGTTTGCTAAAGAAAGTGGCCTTCAATTCCCGTCTAACCCAATCGTAAAGAACGTTGCCGACGCGCTAATGACTCCGAATTTGTCTGAGCTTCTTTCGCTAAGCAATTATTACGAGTTTCTGAAGATTTATCACGGAGAATGGGAGTCCTACACGCTATTTTGGAATCGTGAAATGCGCCAAGAGCAGATAAACTTTGTAACGCCAAAAGCTAGTATTGAGCCTGACATTTTTACAGACGAATACTACGTCGACGCTATTCAATTCCGGTTCATATATTTGGCAAATCGGTTTTATGTCGGTGGTCTGTATATTGAAATGCTCATGGGAAGCTTACTGGTTATTAAAAATAACCTAGGACCAGCGCCAGTAGCTGAATTTGGTCTTACTGAAACATTCTTTAAAGAACTGTTCTCTTTCATTGACAGCGCAGAGCTTAGCTACCCAGAGTTTGTGAATGAAGAGGGGAACGTGCAACAGCTTGCACCTTATGCTGGCTGGAACATTGATGAAGAGCAGCGGACAACAATGGATCGAGTCACCGCCCTCAAATGCTTGTCAATCGTAACTTCGGTAGCCCCGGGACTGGTCGAGAAAAACATGGTCACAAACGTCACCGCTATGAAGATGGTGTTGCGTCTTTTATTTCCACCCGATAACGAAGTTCACCAAAGCGAAGACGCCAGGAAGGTTTTAGTATTCAGCCCGCAGCTATATGCTCCATGCCGGTTGCACTGTATTGCAACATTAGAAGTGCTATCGACACTAAAAGATTTTGGAATGACCGCTCTCGAATTTGGCATTTGTGATGTCCTGATTGAATTGGTGCATGTATCCCAAGGCGTAGGAGCGGAGGCACTTGGGATCATCCGTAATCTATGTGCAAATGAAGCAGGAGCAAAGTGCATTTCAGAAATTCTTCAATCCGGAGTATACTTGGAGTTCATCGGCTGGTTGTTGCTTGAAGAAGAAATCAGCATTGACGATGACTTTAAGTCTGTCGAGAATTTGCGCATCCCATCAGCAATGATTTTGTCAGAAATGGTTAAGGACGGAGCACCATTAAACGTTGAATCAAGGCGCGCACTCTGTCGCTTCTTTCCTCCTGCAATCGTTCGGACAATAGCTTCAAGCCCTGATACGATCGTGGAGTATATTATGGCAAGTTGCACAGGCTGCTGCTGTTCCATTCGTATTCTGACCTGTTTTTATGCTATTTTCATAGAGTGACCATATGACACCAGAACTTGTGTGGAGTGCTGAATTCCGCAAGCACCAGAGAAATAGCATCACCAGCTTCCTCGATATATACTTCTCGTCGTCATCGACGACTGAGACGGAGAATGAAGATTTCATATCGGTGGTTGACTCGTTCGAGATTGATTACACTAGTCTGTACCCGCACCCCGTGGTTGGCAATGTATATCTCAGGTTGTTCATGGACGACCCAACGTTCAGGTTGCACGATCCTATGTACGTCCTCAACGCTTCGTGGTGAAAATGCTTGCGTTTTTGTCGTAATGGTAGTATTCATACTATTTCGTCAACTGCAGGTATTTTATGACGTGCTTGTGGTCTGAGTTTGAGGTTCTGTTCAAGCAACTCGCTCATGTTACACCTGCTCTACGCGCAATGATGGCACAGACAGATGACGAAATGATACAACGTGATATTGACCTGATTAATTTGGTCGGGTCGTCTCTAGTGTGTCTACTGCAGGTAATATATGGCTTAACATCGTTGCTTGGTTTAGCATAATAACCTTGCTATTTGTTGGACATGTACACTTAGGTTGAGACATCATTGCTGGACAGAGTAGCGAAGATGCAAATTCCCGCAAAGTGCTGCGACTACCTGAACGACACAGTTCGTTCTCAAGCGAGTGAGGCATGCGTTGTCAACGTAATACGGATCTTCCGAGTTTGCACAATGTCTCGTACCTGTATCGCATCGATGCAGTCAATATGCTCCACGGCGTTATTGTGTTTGATGGCAGTTACTAACCCAGGTCGAGGAGGCCCACTGCATTTCGAGAGTGCTTTTGTTCTAGAAATTATGCGGCGAATGATTGTGAAGTGTCTAGAGCACGGTGAGCGAACTGCAAACCCAAGTATCGTATGTCACGCTAGTCGTCTGGATCTGTTTGGGTTTCTCTTGAACATCCTCGATAATCCTAATGCTATCGGTAAAGTAAAGGAGCCACACGTCGTGCGCGCCGAAGCAATCGAGATTCTAAACTTACTCGAAAAGGTGCAAAGTGTATTGCTGGACATGCTTATTGAATGAGTTGTAACTCGGTTCTGTTGTTAACACTTTCAGGACCGTGTCCAAGGAAGCACTGCCCACCAGATACTAAAGAAATACAAGAAGTGGCAGAAGAGCTACCGTCACGAGTCCACTGATGCGGTAAAATCCATGCTCACCGAAGACCCATTTTTGAGGTCCTTGTTTCCTGAGGCAGCTCGTGTAATACGCGCGTATATGCAGATAAACCCTACAGATTACAATTGACCAGGAAGCAATGTATCCGTATGCCATGTACAGACTATTGATGTTTTGCTAATGCTGAAGGTCGCGAGCAACAAATTCTTGGATAACATTCATATCACCTACGACTCTTATTATTTTCGGAAGCCATCACGTTGATAGCAGTCATTGCAGATGAGCGTTGTCTTTTTTGTAAGCAGACAACAGACACAACTAATGCCTGAGCAAAGTCTTTCTTCATACGACTACTTTCAAAGAAAACAGATCTATTATCTTGATCAAGAAATCGATTAGCAATTACAGCAAGCGCATCATTGGTTTTGCAAACGAATTTTGCACACTGCCAAGCTTTTCCTGTTGCAGTAAAAAAACTGCGCAACTCCGATTGTTCTTTACCGAGCACGCGATTTTGGAACCGTACGAGAGACCGTCGACACACCATCAACGAACTTGGTACGGAAGACCACATTCGCGTTGTTGAACATGCCTTCTTTGAGTGATACTACAATGAACTGTGAATGCGAAAAGTGTGAGCGAATCATCTGGCCGATATTTTGGGTGTGCGACAGATCCAGAGCAGCATCAACTTCGTCCAGAATGTACATTGGGGCCGGCTTGAAAAGCAAAAGCGACAATATGAGAGACAGCGCTAGTAGCGAGCGCTGACCACCACTCAGCTCTGTCAAGCTTTCCTTCCACACGCCACCAAACGAAACCCGCACTTGAAGTCCATCAAGAATGGTTCCTAACGTGAAAGCAACAAAGTCAATAATAACTTAATTTGCCATAGTCAGCAAGCACACAGAAAATTACCATTTGTAGGCGGGTCCAGCTTTGCGTGCGTTCCAGGCAGCAACGTGCCGAAGATGGAACCAAAATCCTTGTTCACCTTCACCCATGTTGTCTGAAGGGCTTCGTTTTTCTTTGCATCGAGCTCCTTAATGACCGACGTAATCTTCTCCTTGTCGTTCTCAATGATATGCCGCTTATTCATTAAGCCTTGGTACTCTTGCTCAGCCTTCTCAATCATCCCCATGACTTTTTTGTTGATCTTCTTAGACAGGGCACCCTGAGTTTCCTTCAATTCTAATAGACGACGATTCGCGCTCAATGGATCTCGTCGCTGGAAGTCATAATCAGTGTGCTCGCGTCCAAAAAACTCCTTCTCAGTGGCAATCCACGGGTGTGCTTTCTCCAGCTTCTTTACCGTCATCTTTGCATCACTTTCGTCCTTTGTCATCCGAGAAATTTTGTGCTCAGCCTTTTTGCGTTCAATCTCTAAGTCACTTCTCTTTTTTGAGAGAGCACTCTGACGAGCACTAAGCTCCTGAAGCTGCTGGTCACACAAAGTCAAGTCGCTACGTCGCTCTTCCAGCTTCTTGGAAGCCTTCTCGTAAGTATCCTGGATTTCAGCTAGCCTGTCTTCCATCTTTTTTTCCTCTTTACGAAGCACAGCAAGCTCTTTTTGAATACTAGCTACATTTTCGTTATTACCTGCAAGCTCTTGTTCAGCGGATTCTGATTCCAATACCAGCTCAGATAGTTCCTGCTGAGCAGTCTTGAGATGCACACCAATCTTTTGGGTCTCTTTTTTAGCCTCTGCAAATCGTTTCTCCAGCACAACTATCGTTGATTGTCGTGACTCCTTCAAATCGGCGATGTCATCGCCCAGGATCTTTATTTCATTTGTCAGCTTTACAACCGCCTCCTTTTTAGTAATCAGTAGCTCTTTATCCAATACGAACTGCTCTTCAGAAGCAGCGACGTCACGTTCCAATTGAGCAAAGACACTATCGGCAATGCGCTCGTCAAGCAAGTGCAGTTCGTGCTCCTTCAATTCAATCTGGTGTTTTAACTGACGGAAGTGACTGGAATCCTAGACAAACATACATCCATCAGTGCTGTCACTACCAAATATGTACTTAACATGTTAGGTCAAAGTCAACAAACCTGCTTCATATCATCCAGCGATCGAGAACAGTCCTGGTACTCGCGTCGCATATCGCTGAGCTCTCGGGTACGGTTAATCAGTTGATGAAGCTTAAGAAGGATTGGGATACCACTCGATGGTGCAGAGCCTCCTTGAAGCGTGCCCGCTGGGTCGTAAGAATCGCCATCGAGAGTCACCGTCTTAACCTTAATGTCCCTGTGAAACGTAACGTTCTTCGCAAGTTCGCTTGTTTCACAAATTATAGAAGAGCCAAAAGCGTACTGCATCGCTGGAAGAAGGTCAGGCTTGAAGTGAATCAATTCCATCGCTTCCCAAACTTTCCCACCTTGCTGTTGGGCAACATCTCGGGCCTTGTCCATTTTACGAGGGTCTACTGTTTTGCGCGAAATGCGGTTAAGCGGAATGATTGTGACGCGGTTCATGAGACGGCCAAATTTGAGAATGTCCTTTGCGGTCTTCTCGTTGTCCACCACAATCTGGTACAGTTTTCCACCTGCCGCAATTTCTAAAGCGAGTGCGGACCACTCGTGCTTTGTCTCGAGCAGGTTTACCAATACACCCAGTACGCTTTCGCGGTTAAAGTTACGGTAAGGATCCGTGTACTTGAAATCCAATCGGGACGATAGCCCTGATGATATCTCATCCACACCTCTCTCGCCACGAGCGATCTTATCTTGCAGCTTACGAACGCGGTCGTGCAGCTCGCGCTCGTCGTCGGGGTTGAAGCTATTGGTAAGCTGATCAACTTTGCGCTGCATATGCTCCAGCTCACCAATCTTGATCTTACGCTCTTCATCCATACTGCGGTTGTTCATGCTGGTTTGCTCGATCTCACGACGCTTTTGCTTAATGCTTTCTTCCATATGCTTCAACTTTAGGTTAATCTGTTTGATTGCAGTGCTGTTCTCCTGCAGCTCTCGCTGCTTCGACGCAAGACGCTCAGATAGAGACTCATCGCTGTCTCCAGTTTGATCCATACCAGCATTCAGCGCCTGAATCTGACGCTGGTAGTCATTTGTCTCCATCTCCTTGGCTGTGTAAGACTCTTCAATTTTGTTTACCTCCCCCTTGGCTTTTTCAATATCCTTGGCCAGCTTCGCCATGGCCAGTTCGGTCTCGGCTTGTTGATCATTCATACCTGCTTCCGCGCTCGTGTGTTGCTCGATCGAAGCCTTGCAGTGTTTCAATTTAGTGGTGAATTTGACCACTTCCTTGCTAATCTTCTCCACATTATTCTTCAACTGCTGAAACTCCTTGCCCATTTCCTTCTCCCTTTGTCGATGAAGTGCCTCAACTTCCTCTTCCACTTTTTCAATTTCCTGTTCAATCTGTGCTTCCTGTTCCTTGGCCGTTCGTTGAGCCTGCTGCATCTTTTCTACATGCTGCGCAGTGTTATTCAGTGCATCCTGCGCCTTCTGGTAGTCGTAGGCGACACAGAATCTTTGTATCCGCTCCATCTCTGTATTATTGGCTGCCCACTTTAAGTAATGTGTTTTTTCAGCTCGCAGTTTCTCGAGCGTGGGGGTGATTTCATTGGCCAAGATGCTGTTAATCTCGTCCACTTTCTTTTCCTTCTTAGTCATGGTCTTGAGTGCAGCTAGTTTCTTATTCTCGTACATCCTTGTGCCAGCCGCTTCCTCAATCATACCAAGAATCTCCGGTGGTTTCATGTTAAGTACTTTAGTAATCCGACCTTGCATGATGAGAAAATGTGGATTATTGACATTCAATTGTACTGAATGAAAAAGATTCTGCACTTGACTTACTTGAGCCGTATGACCATTAATCAAGTACTTATTACGGCCACCAATCACGACCTGTCGTGCCACCGAAATCTGTTCGTATTGCTCGTAACCAACAGGTGAAGCTTTGGCATCTTGGTTATTAAATACGATTGTAACACTAGCCTTTGTAACACCTGCTTGGCCTTGTTTGTATACAAGTTCCTGTAAATTATTAGCGCGCACTTGTGACAAGTTGGTAATACCAAGTACAAAGCAAATGGCGTCTAATACATTTGACTTTCCACTTCCATTTAGACCCGTGATAGCATTAAAACGAGGATCAAATCCACTGACAACAGTGCGTGTTGCATAGGACTTGAAGCCGTCCAAGATAATTTCTTCAATGTGCATGGCCACGAGGATTCGCTTGGCTTGTGTTTCTCTAAGGTTTATGGTTGATATTGACTTTTATTGATAATGTAGGCTCATTTGTTTTATTTATTACGCAATATAGCCAATAGTGAGGGAATATTTCATGAACTATATTGTTTCGAAATAAAAGACACGTATGAGAGTGATGGTCACGGAAGTTGAAGTTAGTTAATTTTGCCTGTACATTGATGAGGTGTTGTGTCCTTACGATCGATATTTTTCGTTCCTTTTGTTTCCTTTGTTGTGCGGTAGGAAAACATAGTGGTGTAGATGACAGTGAAGCACAACGACAAGACTGGGCACTTACTTTATGAGGTGCACAAGTAGATTCCCACGACACATGGAACAGAATAGAACGATGCTAGTGGGCTACTGGAGATAAAGAAAGATCAATATACTCGCTAGCTGGAGAAGGCTAGATACAGTATGACTAGCGATACTGTAACGATATGTTATTGGCATTGAGAGACATGCTCACGCCATGAAGCGAAAGAAATACCGCGCCATGTGCTGTGGGAATAGCATTCGACAAACCGTGCGCAATATCGTGTTGAAGATATGACGTAGGGTCAATGCAATAACGCGACAGATTTTTAAGGAGGAATCAGCGCAGATGAGTAGATTTTAAGAATGATGTGGTGACAGAGAAACATGGTGGCCGTAATACTGTTATGATGTTGAAACTACTAGCCGAGCTAGTATCATCGAGAAGACCTCATCTGAAGCGTGAACTTCCGATCTCTTCTGACATTGTATAACACTGCCCAGCTTTTAACTTCGCAGTGAACTGCTAGCGGTTGGTAGCAGTTCGATTTTTACGCCAAGTTTTAATGTGCCGACTGTAAAAAACAAAGGCAATCATTCTTAAGCGCATGTCATGCGGTCACAATAATCAACATCACTACGGTCTTAAATGCACTTGTGTGTGTGGCTCAAATCATATGCTCACCATTTGAATTGGATATCGAACTGAATGATTGCTTGATATTTTGTTGATCACACAGCATCAGTTGCCAAAAACGCTCACTACTTGGAGCTTTAGCATGCCAAGTTGAGGAAGGTGCGCACGAACTTTGGTGGCAAGACTGTATACCTTTACGACACGTGGAAAACTGATCTGCAGAGTTTTTGCTCTAACCCCGACATATTACAGCGCAATACGCAGAATTTCTTTCGAGAGCATGCATTGAAGACTCCGCAAAATGTCATGTGACGATGCCCAAGATTTTCCACCACACACCAAAACAGGTCAACGTAAACAATGGCCATCATTTACAAAGAAAGTCAAGCCAGAGACAGGATCAGTTTCTGCAAACGGACTTTCTCCAGCAAATACGTCGACCAACAACGTTTGTGTTCGGCTCGTGTCGTCAAGATCCGCTTCCACACGCTTGTTAGCTCTTTCATCACTGCTGATGTCGATGCGCACCCACGAGCTCAAGGTCCATGATACTTTGTCAACGGGCGCCTTCAAGCCACACCCAATCGGTTGCATTAATCATATTCTTATTGTCTCGTCGTCAAATAGTGCGAGCAGTTGATGCGGATCGGAAGATGGACGACTACTGAAAGTATTATATGGAACAAGAGAAAGACCGGGCCTGATCCTCATACATACGATACCCATGTACGCCTCAGCTCTGATACGATGATAGTAAGCTGTGATACAGATAGGAAAATAGAGCAAAACAAAAGCTTTTATTTTAGTCTAAAGGCGTGACTTATTGGCTGAATGATGTTTCTGGCTGTTATTACCACTTATTACCGACTTTTTACACATTCCTATATATTAGCAAAATAGGAATTACTATTACAATACTTATATATTTATTACTTTTACAAGTAGTAATACTACTATTTACAAATATGACTGATCATGTCCTGAAAAACCTCGCTTAAATACTATTATTTTCTAGCTTGTTCTAAAAATCATATTTACAACTGTACGTTTCAAAGCCACACATACGTGTCGCTCTCGTAGCCTTCCCCCCTTGATACGTTAGAGCTCATTTCTCAAAAAAGTTTAAAGAGCGAAAAAGAGGTAGAAGAACGGATCAAAATGCGTTTCCTGCACCTGATCCGACCCGTCATGTGTGTCCTGCCTGAAGTGGCACAACCAGATCGAAAGATTCCATTCCGTGAAAAAGTTTTATGGACAATTATTACGCTTTTTATCTTTCTCGTATGTTGTCAGATCCCACTTTACGGTATTCAGACGTCAAAATCATCGGATCCACTCTATTGGATGCGTGTTATACTTGCTTCGAACCGTGGAACACTGATGGAACTTGGTATTAGTCCTATTGTTACATCAGGACTTGTCATGCAACTATTGGCTGGCTCTAAGATGATTGAAGTAGACCAATCACTCAAGGAAGACCGTGCATTGTTCAGTGGTGCTCAAAAGCTTTTTGGTATCCTCATTACGTTGGGAGAGGCTGTGGCCTATGTGGTCTCGGGCATGTATGGTAATGTCTTGGACATTGGAGCATTTAATGCTATTCTTATCATTGTGCAACTACTGTGTGCTGGTGTGCTGGTTATTATTCTGGACGAGATGCTACAAAAGGGATATGGTCTTGGCTCAGGTATCTCACTCTTTATCGCTACTAACATTTGCGAGAATATTGTGTGGAAAGCCTTTTCCCCCACAACAATCAACACAGGCCGTGGTACGGAGTTTGAAGGTGCTATAATCGCTCTGTTTCACTTGTTGATTACCCGTTCGGACAAACTGCGCGCGCTGAAAGAGGCCTTCTACCGTCAAAACCTGCCCAACATCACGAATTTGCTGGCCACTATGTTTGTTTTCATTGTGGTTATCTACTTTCAGGGCTTTCGCGTGGACCTCCCGGTCAAGTACCAGAAACTGCGCGGTCAACAGGGCACGTACCCGATCAAGCTCTTTTACACCTCCAATATGCCTATCATTCTGCAAACAGCTTTGGTATCCAACCTATACTTCATCTCGCAGTTGCTGTACAAAAAATTTAGCGGCAATTTTCTCGTGCGCTTGCTTGGCGTGTGGCAGGACGTGGAGGGAAGTGCCGGTCAGACAGTGCCTGTAGGTGGAGCCGCGTACTACATGTCTGCTCCCAGCAACTTGGCGCAGATCCTGTACGACCCGCTGCGTTTTGTCCTCTACGTGATTTTTATCCTCGGCTCGTGCGCGCTCTTCTCCAAGACATGGATCGAGATCTCGGGCTCGTCGGCTCGTGACGTGGCCAAGCAGCTGCGTGACCAGCAGATGGTGATGAAAGGCCACCGTGACTCGTCGATTGTGCACGTGCTCAACCGCTACATCCCCACGGCTGCTGCTTTCGGCGGCATGTGCATTGGCGCGCTGACCATGGTTGCTGACCTGTTGGGCGCTATTGGCTCGGGCACCGGTATCCTGCTGGCTGTGACCATCATCTACCAATACTTTGAGACTTTTGCACGGGAGCAAGCCGAGATGCCGCTCAGCGGTCTTTTTGGGTTTTAAGTGCTTCGCTAGGATATGCAGAGTAATCTGCACAGTCAGTTGACAACGACAACGATGATCGAAGAAGGTGTGCTTGTTTCCGTTTAAGAAGCATTATCAGGTGCTCTGCTGAAATAAAGGAATTAGAAAAGAGCTTCTTATTTGAAGACAAGCGAATCGGACGTTATCATTTTTGCTGCTCCTTAGTTTGCGGTAGGTAATAAATACGTCCTTTGAGACTTCTTTGGGGAAGTTTAAGGTTAGAGGGGTGACGATGTGCTTGGGTGACGACGATGTGCTTGGGTGACGATGTGCTTCGATGCAGATCAGAATTACATTAAGCAATAATTTGTTTCCGAAGGGCAGTACATTTGCAATTGGCTCAAAGCGAAGAAATGTTGAACGCAGCGTCTTGTTTTATCGACTATCTCACAGCGCTCGGCGGTCTGGGTGGGCAGGTGGACGGCTGAACTGTCGACGCGCACTTGAGCTGCTGTCTGGGGACTCTCCAGACCCTGGACTATAACCGCGGTAATTGCTGCTGCTCGTGAACGAATTGCTGGGCCCACCACCATTTTGTACGAAGCTGTTTGAGCTGCTGAAACTACTTGCGCCATTGCTACTTTCGCGACTCTGACTAAGCTGTTTTGCCTTTGCACCAGCTTTTAATGTCTTGTACCACTTGTCGTACTTGGCAATGCGATCATCCTACAGCACGCAAGATGGTAAGTCTCAACCAACTTGTATCGTAACCGAAGCAATAAGTGCGCACCTTAATCTTTGCATCTTCCATGAGCTTTATAATCTGCTCCTCTTGTCTCTTGATTCTACCTTCCAAGACAGAGTTGTCGCTACAATAAAAAAGCAGTAGTGAGTTGCCAGGGCGATGCTAAGGCGCTTGTACCACGACATTGGGACTTACCCTCCTGCACTGCTTGGCTGTAAAACAACTTGGCCTCCGCTGCTCCGCTGGCGCCGCCATTCCTCTAAAGCCCTCTTGATCATCACCAACTAAAAGCATGGGTGTTGTTGCCACTTTTCAGTTAAGTTTCAGTCATCAAACCACTAGAAAACAACATACCTTCTGATTGTAGTCTTTTTTAAACAGATCCATAGAGCTACGAATTTCGCGGTTTTCAACTTGTATGTTTGTCAATGCCTCGCATTTCTGACATAATTGTTTCACTATAATCAATTACTTTTACATTAGAAAACTGAAGCAAAATACCCAGCTTACCTTTACAAGCTTTGTGTTCTCGCTGCTAAGTGTCTTCACAGTATTCAGCAATCGCACAATCTCCATTTTCTGGTAAGCAACCGCCTCCTGCAATTCATTCAATTTTTCTTGACCACATAACGACTTTTCGTCACTAGCACGCCGTGCTTCCTCATACCGATGCGGCGTCAAACTATTATCTTTCGTTGGGGTACCATCGGATCTCCGCTGACCTATCGGGCCTCGACCACCAAGCTGCTGCTCCATTAGGCTGCAGGTCCACAATATCGTTTATCAAGCCGCCATCGTAAAACACAACACAGCAGTCAAGATATCATACCGTTGACGCTGATTCCTCATTCTAGATGCGACCGCTGCTCGCAACGTCGACCCCCCATCCACCGCAGTCGCCACCACTCCCACTGTCGCCCTAGACTCAATGTTAGATCCATATCATCCGACACCAATTCATTAGCACCATTATAGCTCCTACCTCGTTTTCGCTGGCAGCAAACAAAATGAATCTCCTAATGACGACGACAAATGCCGTGACGACATCAGCAAGTTCTGCAATACAAACAAGCAACAGTCGTTAGCATCCATACATATGAATGTTTCCTTCTCTTTCGCATTTTCGATGTGTCCACCTTGTCTGCTGATCCAGGACTAGACAGTCCAATCTCATTCAACCGCCTCCAAAGCTCCTCCATCTCTGCTGCCGCAACATGTAACTGTGTCTCCGATCTTTGTCTCTCCTCTGGATTAAGATCACCGACTACAGACTTTGACTGCCCCTGTTTTGAAATTGTATTGCTCGTGTCTTCAGTATACCGAAGCATTTTGTCCGTATTTGCTTTCATCGTCATCTCTTCTACTGGACTGGGGTTCCTTGCACGAGCCATCTTAGCTCTGTATTCATAATTCTCAGCCAATAGCATCAAAGCATCAATCGTATGCTTATCTGAGACGTGTTGTGCCGCAAGAAGGAACTTTTCACTCGCCAAATGACCTTCTTTTTCAGCTTGAACATACTATACAGAAATATGACAAATATGGAAAACGCTAGTGTTATTTTCAGTGCAGAGATACGCGTTGGATATAATAACAACAAAGCTCTAGTACATACATCATCTCGACGTAGAGCTTCCTCAGTTTGTACGGCGTGAAAATGTGCCTGAACAGCAGGCGCAGAGCTCTCGTATTCTTCGATTTCTACAGCTTTCCACCCCATGCTGATCTTAATCTGAGTATAGAACTACAAGAATGAGATAATGCAATTTGAATCGTTATAATTCGTATTGATTGACAAATCAAGAAGCGTATCTCTTTGTGCTCTGTGACATGTGCAAAAATGTGTAGCCACATAATTCCAAGCATCCGAAGACGGTGATCAATCGATTTAGAAGAAGTACTAAAGCAGTCCACTCAATCACAAAGCCAAGACATTGAGGATGAGGACTGGCTGACTTTTCTTCACACATGTTTCTACTATCTACACAGAGCTGCTGTATCTCGTGTCTCAGCTCATCACTTATCTGACGTACCTTGGCATTAGATACTGTCGATAAACCGCTCTGCCCGAAAGTAAGGGTACGTTCAATTCCACGCACAGACAAACCTTGAACGACGTTGCTATAAGAGTAAAACCAGTATCAGGTGAAGTAGTGTGGACATTCTGGCTACGAAAACTCATGGGATCTCGAAGTGCCTCTAGGCTATAAAATTGCATTGGTTCGCAGCACTGTGGCCCACGTCAGAGAGATAGGAGGTGCGTGGCTGCAATGATGTATCGTTAGGATGGAATAGTTCGCACGCAAGGATAGCTAGCAGACTCGGACAGAGATATAAACACACACCCATACAATTTACTTTTTGGTTTGCAATCCCAGCCGTAAGCTCGTCTTCACCTCGAAACGTTAGTCAGTATGACACAGCCCAGCCAGCGGTCATCATAATGATGTGTAGCTTTATATTTTAATTGATTGTCTGCAGCTCTATTTACAGCATATACCGTCAATCTAATGGTCTGCTATGAAATGTAAATGCATAGAATAATGGAAGAATACAAAGCTATGAATCCTGCTGCAACTAGTCTTCAATCGTGTCTTTGCTTTTATTAGCAATGAATGGGACAAACTCAGCGTCTATCGCTCGAGAATAGTGTCAATGGAGAGACACGATATGCTATCTAGCAATTGAACACTCCCCACATACATACGGCTTTAGTTTACGCATTGCAAAGATATAAAGATTTACGTGGTATGTCGTAAATCCGCCGAGTCGCTACATTCTGCGAACTTTTCCAGTGGATTGCAGTTGGAACCAGAGATGCTAGTGATTTTTCATGTTTCTCCATTCATCGTAATTTTGTATCAATATATAATCACTTTTAGTTAATACAATTGACATGAGTGATGTTCATGAACAGGATAGTCCGCTATTTAGAATCCTGATGTTCTTTTTACGGATGCACCAATGATGGAGTAGGATGACATCCATCAACATGGTGCTACGTTAGTCGTCACCATCTATCGTTTTGCTACTTTCTTAGCAAGTTTATCTTTCGGGTTAAGCTTATTGTTTAAGCAGTTCATCTTTTATCAGTTTTGTAGCAAACAAGGACGAAATAAATGCTTGTATTCCAAAGGTTAATGCTGCTCTTCTGCGTGTTTCTTCTCGTGGTGGCAACTTCGGTACAGGCGTCATCTCGTTATCGTTACAGCAATGGATATTTTGTTCAAGGAAATCGTAATCTGCTTATCCCAACGACGAACCCGCTTCGTATGGGTCTTGTAGAAGGGAAAAGCTGGCAGCACGTACACGATAAAATAGACGAGAGGCAGCGAAATGGGGTTCATATGAAGCTTATTGTCTTCTTGCGTCATGGTGAAGGAACGCATAACGTTGCTATCGAGAAGTATGGTAGTGAAGCGTGGAATTCATACTATTGCAAGCTACCAGAGTATTTGGACGCACCCCTGACAGATAAAGGAGTCAAGCAAGCAGAAGAAACATCGAAGAAGCTGAACGCCGAGATTGGAAATGGTTTACTGCTTCAACACGTGCTTGTCTCGCCGCTTGAGCGTGCGCTGCGAACATCCATCATCGCGTACCAGAACCAGACTACCAAGCTGAGCATAAAATCAATAGAATTGCCCCGAGAGGTGCTGGGTGTCGATACGTGTGATAAACGACGAAATATCTCTGAGAAAAAGCTCGAATACCGGGAGGTGGACTTTAGTGGTTTCGAATCCAATGAAGATCCATGGTGGACTCCAGACTATCGAGAAAGTGACGTCGAGCTGGAGATCCGTGCAACCAAGTTCCTGGATTTCATTTTCTCAAACTCATCGGCAAAAAGTATTGGTGTAGTTTCGCATAGTGTGTTTGGTGCTGCACTTTTGCGCGTAGTCGGACATCGCGAGTACAGCCTTGGGACGGCCGAGTTATTGCCACTTCTTATTGAAAATTTACCAGAAAGTAAACTTTGACACATAAGAGGATGTTACAGGAAACCGTTACAAGCAGCAAGTATCCACATAGATATGTGAAAACAAATAGCCGAGTCGATCTCTCCGTTACTTTTCACTCATCGTTTCACCATTCTTGCTGCAACTGCAAAAGTGTTATCTTCATATAAATGTACATCAGGGACAAGACGTAACAAAATCAATCGAAACATTTCCAAGATAAAAACTAGACAAAAGCCAGCTAAACTTTTTTTTTGAAGAATTTAACACAGTGCTTTTGCTTATACGCTTTCGCAACAAGTCGTGCATAGTCCGCTTCTTGGCAAACACCTATCTGCATTCGACGGCCCCGATGCATGAACAAGCAAAACGTGGGTGCCGACAATTGGAACGAAAGCGCAAGCTGGTGGTTATCTGCATTGGATCACGGGCTGCTCGCGGATACATGGCCGTTGGCTAGTCAAAAATGCGTCGGTAAGGGTTAACTTCAGTGCTACTGGTCATCGGGCTTGATTGGATAACTGAAAGATCGTTTTAGTATGTTATTGAAGGACAAACACATTGAGGCGTTCGACATCATCTCTACCGCTGACTGGAGGGGAAAGCGAATGTGGCGTATTAACAGGCAGGTGGGAAATCACTCGAGGGTGACCGATTATCCATGAGATGTCTCCTTTAAAGATCCGTTGAAGTCGACGGGTATCGATCGCAGCATCGTGTTAGGCTGTCAAGCCCATACGATTATAGTCACTATGATTGCACAGTGACCTTAATGACGTCATCTTGCGCCAACACAATGCCGCAACTTGTTGAACGGCATTATAAATATACAGGGCAGCTACAAATTGACCCCGCCCTGACTCCGTTCGATGCTGAAGTCGATCGAGCTGGTAGCTAAACATTGTTGATGACATATAAAAACCTCTCACCTCAGCTCCACGAAGCGCTAGCTCTTGAGTGGCGACGCACATCACCAGACATAACGCTTTCAACATGTAACAAATGCTCTTGTTGTAGCTCGATTTGTCGTCGCGTTGCCGGCGACTGATACTACATGAGGAATAACTTGAGACACAATAAATTTATCACGTCAAAGTTGCTCCTATGGGCTTGCCGCATCAAATAGCACCCAATTACTCCTTGCTCGGACGCATAAAGAAACAAAATTGCCCCGAAAAATTCTTACCATAAGCTGTTTCCTTGTATTGGGCCCCATGGTGAAAAAGATCCAGCAACGACTCTTTGCAGATGCCTGAATTCTGCATATCGAGATATTTTGACATAGGTGGCATCGTGGATGACCTGCGAGAACCAGTTGATTGCATCTTTGCACATAAGCAGCACAGCAGTACCCACGATAGCAACTATCGCTAGTGGCTGTGCAGTTATGTTCGGGCCAGACTAGTGACTAAAGACTTCAGTAGTACTCAAAACTCGGTCAGCATTTTGTTCTAAGAGCCACTACAGCATCCTTGCAGTATTGCACATAACTCGTCGAAATGCGTCGGGATATGGTCGAGCCGCAAGCAGAACGTCAGTCGTCAGTCGACCAGGTCGCAGTCGAGACCAAAACACCACCCAACTCGCCCACGACGTTGGCTACAAATTGTACAAACCAATTCAATTCCTTCCACGCTGCTCCCTCGTGTATCTTAGACACTTTGATTGTGACTTGAATGTAGTAGTTGAAGAATGCTGACTAAGGTTGTCAATTCAGAACTGAATTACTTAGTTCTGTCTCGTTTCGTTCTAAATCACTTGACTTCTTACGACTTGCGAGTCGCCCACGTCGGCTTCAACCCCTAACCTGGTTCTATCGCTCTTACAGCGTCCAGAATGCTCTAAAACCGTTTCTTTTTTTGTGCCCAAACAGTTCTTTTGCTTCCTTCTCTGTTCGTTGTCACTGATTTTGTATCGATTTGCTACTTCCTGACCTGCCATCAACTATTTCTGACCATGTGGTAAAATGAATCATTTTTGTGATTGGTCAAGATGCTTCAACTTCCAGGTATAGTTTCTAGAACAAGTTAAATTGGTTCAATAGCTAGATTAGCATTAATAAATATGCTACCTCCTTCGAGCTAGCTCATAACATGACAGCACATAAAAACTGGATAGTCAATGTCATCAGATCAAGTGAATGAATAGCTGGTGCGGCGGACGGGACATCAACTGTATTCTCGATATCTTTTTTCAGCCATTAAATTGCGGGTCTTTGAGCATAAAAAGCCAGACTCCACATGACTTATTAAAGCTGCATTTAACATAGCATACTCGTAGTCAGTAAGTAGCTCACGTGACGACATTGCATTGTATGTTCAGTCATTCTTTAGAACAAAGTCTTTTAACGACAGTGGTTTCCTTACCGACGGACGGACATTCTTCATAGCGAAACCGAGTCATTTGACAATTTATTATTAGTCTCGGATTTCGCGAATTCTACCGGCCCGGTTATATTCTCGGAACACTGTTTCAATCTGTCTCGGGCAAGCTATCAAGTGTCAAAGTAAGGATTTGCCATTGTTTGCAGTAGAGCTTCGATCAAGCAGCCCATTTGTATCTATTAGACACTTCTGTCGTACTCGTTTTCAGTTGCTAAATTGCAGCAAATGCAGCAAGACCTCCAGTCGGATACAACAAATCAGAGCCACACAAAATACCCCTTCGTCACACGATTCGGAACAGTTCGACAGGAAGAGACCGACCACGCTAACGCCTCTCAAGGTAAATCACTACCTATCGATTCAAGCATGCAATTCTTTCAGTGGTACACAGTACGCATATGATAGTTGGCGGTTGTGACGCTCCGGAACTGAGAAATTTTGCTGATATAATCTGCTGCAGAAGCTCTGACGGTAGCTGTTCTTTTCTCAGCCCATTCTCATCCGCTTCTTGTTTGTATTGTGATTATGACAGACGAGCAATCTCGTTCTACAACCGACGAGCGGGAAGAGACTTTGTACATCGAACAGGTACGCATCTTCGATTGCTAGCCTTCCATTTACCCACAGCTGGTATTTGAAATCTCATGCCATGTTCAAGGATGCAACGAATTTGATGAAAGGACAAAGCAGCGATGACGACCAGATACATGTAGAAGCAGCAACAAGCTCGCACGATCTAGCGCATAGGAGCAATGATAGGAGCGATGAGAATTGCGCTTCCATCGTCCACTTGATGGAGATGGATGGTGTTAGGATGGACCCAGAGAGCAATGATAACGTTGCCAGAAGGGCGAAACAAGCCTTCAAGGAACGAGTTGATCAGTTGGAAGCAGCAACTGTGACTGCCCATAAGGAATATTGGGACAGGTTACAGCACGTGTATCCTGCCTCAACCGTAAAAAGAATGAGGTTGACGGCGGTGGAAAACCTACGTACGACTGTGACAACGCAGCCTCGAAATGACCATGAAGCGTTGGATACATTAGCCGTGGCTGCTGCTTCTGGCTTTCAACACGTTGACGAGCAAGAAATAATATCTACAGATCCTGTAGCGACGACAGTGAAAAAAGCCAAGCGAACATATAGCCCACTGCACAATTCACTGCCTCTGGGCAACAGAGCAAGTAAGCATTTTTTCAATTGCGTCGCAAGTATTCACCATAACTAACTAACTAACAATTACTGCACCATTTACTGCCCTTATCCCATAGGTGAAGGCACAGGTAAGGAAGCACGTATATGTTTCAGTCGTGACACTTTTTTTTATCGAAGCTAAGTAAATTTGTGATTTGATTGCCTGCCTTTGGGCGACGGAGCAGGTAAGCACCTTTTATTCAAATGATGTTATAATTCTTTTTCTTACAACCGTGCACGGTCCTTTTGTAGACAATGAGCAACATCCCGTACAAGTTCACGACCCGACATTAACCGAGGCAGTGGACAAGCTTACGAACAAGTTAATGCAGCTCGTTGTTCAGCTTGAAGCAGCATCAGATGCAGCAGCAGCAGAATCTATCATGGCCGCTGCAGCGCTTATTGCCGTTGAGGCAGCGGAAATGGGGCGGTACGAAGAGGCAGCTTTGGCACGCATTATGGAGATCGAGGAACACCGCTTGGAGGTGATGCAAGGGCTTTTGGAATACGCAAAACGAAAGCAAAAGCGTAAAAATAATAATAATAATAAGGAGGAGGAAGAGAATAAAGACGGCGCTTTCGACTTGATGCCACGTGACTCAAGTGCTAAGGACACGGAAGTGGATGAAACGCAGTTGTAAGGCAGTTTAGCTAGCTATTCGAATACGCTTGCACCAAACAAGGTATAAACTGTTCGAAAGTGGCGTGCAATGATGATAAACAAACAGTAGTATATTGTTGATATGTTTTCACGACGTAAATAGAATTCATGTCTGCCACATTACAATCCATAGTTTCATTTTTCATTCTCATCGCAATGGACAGTAAAGCTGATGAGACAGAGAATGACGTCGACATGACGAATCCCAATGCGTCACAGGATACAGAAGATGAGGATGAGAGTAAGACACTTGTAGTGCGAAATGGCGATGTGACGACGGATGATGAACCGCAGGAAAGCACCGCCGATGAGGATGAAGAAGAAGACGAGGACGAGGATGACGACGAAGAAGACGAAGTAGACAGCGACGAGGACAAGGTGAAGCTCTCAGACAGCGCATCAATGCTTCGTATGATGCAAAATCTATCAGCAGATGAGGCGAGACGACATGAGCATTTTCGTCGCTCTCATTTTGAGCGTGGAGCTATGAAACGGGTACGTCGTGCTACTTAACTAGAGGCTGTAACACTGGACACTTTTTACGATTTTGTGTTTATTGTTGCTGTTACAGTGTATGGCTCAAGCAATTCAAGAGTGCACAGCTACAGATAAGAAAGTAACGAGTGTGACAAATGTCATGGCGATTGTTATGGCTGGTATGACGAAGATTTTTGTTGGTGAGATCACGGCAGAAGGTGCGTGGAATTCATGGGAATAATCTTTGGTCATCGGCCGGGCTAGAGCAGATTTATCTCATGCAGTTTTTGAGTAACAGCACGACGAATTATGGAGAAGAATGGTGAGACAGGGCCACTGCGTCCACGTCATCTCCGTGAAGCGCATCGTAAGTACTACAAGCGTCGACCATTGGCAAGAGGCCGCAATATGCGGCGTCTGCTTCGGTAAAAGATGCACAGCAAAAATTAAAATACTGGTGCAATGAATTGGTTTAAGTCTATTTTAGCGTCATAAGAATCTATTGTGGCCGCTTTTCTTCATTCAAAAGATGATCGTCTTCTCGAGGGGATATGGCTTCCTCTTCTTCGTCGCGTTCGTAGGTTTCATAGTTACTGCTGCGGCGTGGCGATGATACCGGTGGCATTGCTTTGACACGATCCTGACTGCCGCAGCAGTGGCCAAACGATGCGGCAGCGATTGTAGACATAGAGGAGGAAGCTGGAGCGAGCTGCGAAGACTGCACACGCTCAGGAGTGTCAGAGTAGTAATACCCCTCTTCATCCTCAGCAAACATAGACAGTAGTCGCTGGTCCTTTAGAATTTGACTGATCTCTGGAAAAGAAGGACGCATATCCGGGTTTTGATGCCAGCATGACCTCATTAGACGTGCCAGTGCTGGCGGACAGTTAATCGCAATTACTGGCCGAAGACCATTGACGACTGCCGTCATCTGCGTATAACACAAAATACAGGTGTTATATGATTTTCGGTCACTGAGCAGCAGCGTGGGATGAGTAACGCCTAACGTACCAGCTGGAACGGATTCATGCCTTGGTCACCGTAGGGCTTACTACGAGACCAGGTGGAGTAAAGCAAAATGCCAAATGAGTACACATCACCCTTCGTAGAGCACTGGATGCCACCCATGGTAGCCATCTCGGGTGCCATATAGCTTGGCGTTCCGACTTCTGCGGTCATTGTCGTAGCATCAGGCTCGATAAGCCGCGACAGACCAAAGTCGCAAATGTTGACATCTTCTGTTTCCGAAATGAGCACGTTTGCAGGCTTTAGGTCGCGATGTACCACGTTGCGGCTGTGTAAGAAGCCCATGCCGCTTACAATCTGGCTAATCACCTTCATAAAAACAGGTTCCTCCAGAGGGCCTTTGGCTGCTGGATTCTCAATGAGTGCACTCAGTGACTTCGGACAAAAATCTGTTACGATATACAACACGCGGTTGTAGTAACTCACACCATAGAAGCGCACGACATTGGGGTGGTGCAGACGACTCAAAATGCTAACCTCACGTCGGAAAAAGCTCTGGAAATATTCCTGACCGGTCACAGGACTATACAGCCGTTTAACGGCTACCACAGAACTGCCGCCGCCACTGTGCAACAAACTCCGGAAAACCTGACCAGATGTTCCATTTCCAACCTCGCACTGTAAAGATAGTGAATTGAACGGGATGAGCCAATCGCGGCTGTCGTTGGAAACAAAGTATTCCAGATCCGCCATGTCCGAAATCTCAACGTACTCAGACTGTGAAAAGCTGTTTCCACGGTTCAGGAATGGCCCTTGCAAGGCATGTGGCTGGCGAGCAAGGCGCCGCATGGTGCACATGCAGAAACCCAACGTTGAGAGTGCAATGGTGCCCAGAATGACGACCATTGCAAACGGGAAATCGTACGACTCACAGCCGTCGCCACCATAGCGAGCATCACAGTTACATACTGCTTCCGTTCCTGACATGACACACTGACCATGACCGCTGCAAGCTACCTCGCTTTCCAAAAACGCTGGGCACAGCTGGCAAGTGGGTCCTATATAGCCTTCAGCGCAAGTGGTACAAGGAAGTTTTCCTTCAAGTTTCCAACCTTCTTGGCACAAACATTCCCCAGTCCCGTTGATTCCACTGGAGCAACTACCGTGGCCACAGTCGTGTGGGCATGGTTGACAATTTTCACCAAAAAATCCTTCTTCACAATCGTAACAGTCTGTGAGCGAGTCCCAGCCACGATGGCAATTGCACTTGCCCGTGCCGTACAACCCGTCATCACAACGTCCTTCACCACACTTGCGACAGGAAATGCAATTCTTGCCGTAATAACTACTCATACAGCCCACGCAGTTGTTTGAATTAGACCACCCAACATCGCAAATGCATCGCCCGTCTCCATCGACCCCAGAGTTGCAATGTCCATGCGGGGCACAGATCGGACACGACCGACAATGAGCTCCAAAATGCTGTGGTGCACACTGACATGACATTGTCATTGGATTAAAATCCCAGCCGTCGTCGCAAAGAGAGCACCGACTTTCAGGAGTGTAGCCTTCATCGCAAATACAATCTCCGTCGCCACATGTAGTGTCATTGCAGCGGCCATGGTCATTGCATGTGCGACATGGTGCACATGATGGCCCGTAGAAGCCCTTTTCGCACTCAAGACACCGTGACTTGGACGAAAACCCTTCAGCACACACGCATTCTCCATCACCGAATAGACCGTAATTGCACTCGCCACCATCACAAGGTTTGCACGGCTGGCATGTAGGTCCAAAAAATGTGCTCATACACTCCATGCAATTGCTATGTGCGTCAAAGCCAACGGCACATGAGCAGCGACCGCTGCCTGCTAGACCGTCATCGCAGTTTCCGTGCGGAAAGTTGCAATCCGGACATCGCTTGCATCTATCGCCGAAATATCCGGGCAAGCATGTAGCACATCGGGTATCCGAGTTAAAACCTTCGGGACAGACACATTTTCCTGACCCAAGCAAGCCTGAATCGCAGCGGCCGTCGTTGAGGCACGGCTCGCAGGTTCGCTTGCAGTCCTTGCCAAAGAATCCACTGGCGCAGTCGCGGCAGTCTGGAGCAGCATACCCGTTCCTACAAATGACATCAGTATTATCACGGCGATATTGTCAGTTTACCACTTATCAAGCTTTGGTGCTCGTATCGTATCGGTCCTTACACGCATGAGCAGATACGTGGACTTATATCGTTTGGGGCACAGACACAATCGCCATTACCAAAACAAGCCGTATGTGAGGTGCCATTCCATCCTGGACAAACTGCGCATCAAGTAGTAAGTAAAGTAAAGATAGCATATGCACGAGCACGAGTCAACACCACTTGAAAACTGTACAAGATCGCACCTGTGTTTTCCTGAGCCTCAAGATAAATATTGATTTCCGCATAGCCTGCAATGGAGACCCCAGACATGGAACATACGGGAAAATCGTTGTGAGGACCGTTCCAGCTATAGTGAATCGATATCGGCAGGTTGTCACTTGTAATTTCTGGAATAATAGACTTGCGTCCTTGTGGTCCAACAATTCCATTTCCCCAGGGTGGAAATATGTTAAACATATCACCACAATGTGGATAGTTAGCTATGAAATAAACCTGCGACGGGTACACTGGAGACTGTAGCATCTCAACACCATTGATTAGTAGGCTGTCGACGGATCCACGTCCTCGGGCGGACGATTCCCAATCAATTTGCTTAACTGCTACGGACAAATCTGCCTGCCAGCACATACATCACAAAAGCTCATTAGCCCAACTAAAAAGCCACCACTGTTATATCACAAATTTATGTCCATCTGATCCAATTCAATCATTGATACATGTTTTCATACCTTACACACCGTCTGTCGTGTTAGTTTTAATCCTGTAAAGTGAATAGGCTCTAAAGGCGAAAAGATGCATGAATTATTTTCCCAGTGAAAACATCGTGCAATGATCTGTGTCTGTTGAACAAGTGCAAGAGATGGTATCATCGCTACCATTGCAATCCAAAGTGCAAACACATGGATCAACCATCTCCTGAATCGATTGGGTATCCTGCCATCTTGGCTTATCCGATGCTTTTTATAATTCTGTCCTGGCATTTGTCGTTTAATCCTGCGTATTTCGGTGCCAAATGACACGCTTGAGTCTCGACCTCTGAGCTTAATAACGCTCGTGCTCATCGATAAAAACGCGTAAGCTGATCGCTTCTTGTTGATTGAAGATGAAGAGCACCGCAAACTAACTACTAGTGTTTATATTGCTAGCTTGCCAAGAGCTTTTCAATTGCTAGTGCTTTGATACCAATAGCTTTAGGTGTCTGTATGTATGTAGTCCTTCTGATGTTTTGTATGCAAAAAAGTGGCAAGATTTGATCAAAAACTGTGATGATCCTATTTTTTACAAGACTTTTTACGGATCACCTGTAGTCTATTTTGAGCTTGGATTTATTAAGATAGCATCGTGTATTACTTTCCAATTGTTCATTACAATAGCAACGACATCATCGTCATTATTGTAGAGCAAGTGGCGATGTATATCTTTACAATAATGTAGTTGAAAAATGGATGCCACTCGGGGGGTGGGGGTAGCAACACTAGTCAGTAAGGGATCAGTTCGCTTGACAATATATACTTGACACGATGTGAATGAAATGTACAGAAAAACAACAATTTCTCGACGACTTTTCTCGTCTGCGTAGCCAATTACGGTTACTTTGTTGGCGGACATGAACCTCGTGGGGTTTGTTTTCTAGGCTCATCGACTTGACATTTGCGGAAGAAGTCGTAGATCTTTTGGCCTCGTGCAATCGAATTATAGACGGCGCACCGGGTGTCATTTACTTATTGGATGACGTACATCCACTACTTCTACAGAGGAAGCGTGGCGGTTAAGGCAAAGTAGCTTGGAGATTGAATATGCTCAAATTACCGCTAAAAAGTTGTAGTTTAGCCACAAGCATCTTTCATATTGACAATCTCCAGCTCTCGTTCGTAGCATTTCGTTCCCCATCGAAGTGGATTTCTTCGTTGAAAACATAGTTGTCTTCGGTCATAGTTGGTTTCCTAACCTAATGAGGTTGGTACGTAACAGAGGAGGGACTTGAGAACAAGAAAGTAATCGAAAAGTAAATGAGCTTTAAGAGTCTTACATATGCATTTAGCTAGCTGCTTCAACTTATAAGAGCAAATAAGATTTCGCTGATTGTTCTTGGTTCCCAACGCTTAACAGCAATTTGAGATTCGATCGACTGTACGAACCGATGACGATCAACTTAAGGCGACGCTTAAATTTTCTGAGTTTTCGTCTAAAACAGTCCTTACGTGTTCCAGTTCAATTCCACAATCCTGGATAACAAAGTGTTAAAACGAGCATTTCGTTCTTCGAAAACGTAACTAATTCTAATCTTTCCTATCACCGCTACAAGGTGCATAAACTATATTGGCGCAAAAAGCTAGCTATCGAAGATACAGACAACGTAAGAAATGCATTCTCACGATCAGCCAACCGTCAGAGGTGGACTTTGAACAGGCCTGCTTTATGACTATTCGGCTTGGAGCTGATATGCTAGAAGTTCTCATAGCTTTCGTTTTGCTTTAAGGAATGAAGCTCGCGAAGAGACGGTGTTTGTAACAGGGTTACAAGATATGTTATGGTGTGTAGGGCACACACAAGAAAGAAGTACACAATGTACACCATACGCGTTACAGCCGTGACATTTATTACATAACTTTATTAGGGTAAAATTGAGCTGGCCCATTAGCGATGGCCGCAAGCAATCATAAGTTCAGTTTACGCTTTAAATTAACAAAAGTAAAGCCTTTTGAAGGCATATCTCTCTTGGGTCTGTAACCGTTTATTTCTTGTGGAGACTTGTGCGTGCGTCACTAAGTATATTTGTAACAAGTACCAAACAGTTAGGTCCCTAGTTCACTACCCTGTGCAACACCTAAGCCTATCCTTCTACGATCCTTCTACAAGCTTTATAGTGACGTCATCTAATGACTTCATACTGAATTTATATATCAAATATAAATTCAGCTGTGTTATCCTAGCACACCAGGTACGTGCTCTGTCGCGCAGCACGTACCCGACGGACTGACATCTCCCCGGACTTGACTTCTCGTGGGCACCTGTACTAATCTCTGCCAATGCAAAGCGTAGCGGATAGTTATTTCTCGCTTCCAATAATTATCACACTCCAAGAGGCCGTTCTATGTTACAAAATTTTCTATGTGCACCCACAACTTTGTATTTGTTGTTGCTGGCCCAGCTCCTATCCTCACTTCTGCCGGTTCACTCACTGGCAATACCACATCGTTAATTGTAACCGTTTGTATCTGTGGTGGATTGAGTTTTCAAAACTACGTATTGAGATCCCAAGCCACTCACTGTGCCGGACTGCCGACTGTCAGAGGGGGTAGGTCTACCAATGATAGACCAGGGTCAACCTCAAAGGACCAACGGTCCATCTTAGAAGGCCAAGATCTACTCCCATAGACTCGGGTCTACCGTCCCAAGACCTCGGCTTCTGCCTTTAGCCTCACGACTTTGCATCGCTTCGAAGCAATTTAACCTTGTCTCCTTGTGTTCGAAATCCCGAAGTAAAGCTCCACAATTCAAATCCAATTCATTCACCCACGAGGGGTCTGCATACCCTTTCCATCGGGCGAGGAGCTCTCGTTGTTGTCTACCGTTGCGCGTCTTCTTCCCAGTGCGGGCTTTCAAGATTTTCTCGACCTCGTACTCTCCTTCTTCCATCTCTCTTGCCCAAATGTCCTCTGGCAACAGGCATTCATCGAAGTCAACCCGATCCATTTCGTTCGTCTCCAACATGGCGCTCGATCGATCGGGGAACTTCTAACCCTCTTGAGTTTGGAGCGATGTACCGCAAGGAATAACCTGTACTCCCTGTCTCGAGTGTCCAAACGTGCTGCGTGTTCTCCCATCAACTCTAAAACTCGAAATGGTCCATGCCAGAGGTGGGCTAATTTCTTGGCGTACCCTTCTTTCACGCGGTCCAGGTAGAGCCATACTTGAGTTCCCGGCTCAATCTTGTTGTCGACCACCCCTTCGTTATGGGCTAAGATCCGAGCTTGACTGGACGCTCGTAGATTCTCATTCACTTGGGATCTCGCCCGCTGATAGTGCAGCTGAATATGATATCTTCATCTGCGCAGTCCAGATCCTCGACGTCGCTTATTTATTATAAGCAAGGTAGCCTCGAGGGTGGTTCTAGCATCCCAACCATCGGACCAGATAGAACGATGTTTTCTTCTGGACTCGGTCTTGCGCGGTGTTCATCGCAAACGTTAGTCGTTTTGCATACTCTGTCCCAATCCTGCTGTCCGACATCAGAGACATACATCTTGGTGGACCTTGTCAGGATCCGAACCATCCTCTCCGCAGCCTGTTGACGCTGGCCCACCATGTGACTAAACGCCCAAAATAAATCCGAGATAAACCCTGGCTCTCGATCGTGGCGGATTGCCTCGCGAGCATCAAAACGGCGAAAAACGCATTATTCGTACCCTTCAGCTACCGTCTGGTCCGTTCGCGACACACTAGCTTTGGCCATCACCTAACCCGTGAGCAGGTCGAACCAAATTTGTAACTCGGTATTTTTTTCCTCTATGAGACCTGGGCAGAGAGGGAATATGATTCCATAGCTATAATCTGGAAAGGCTATGTTGCTTTGACATTTCCTGGAGTCTTTCCCCGCAGGGTAAGTCCTCCCTTCCCTGTCTCGCAATCCACACCTGTCCCCACATACCTCTGTGCGCTTCGGAATCAACCTCTCCAATGGCAGTACCGTCGGATCAGGTGATAGGCACGTCCAACCCCATGGTGATTTCCTTTCAGAGTGGTGTGGTAGTGATGCAGAACGTCGGCTTGGAGATTTTCGGGTATCAATAGTCCGGCCATTACTTCTCGGTCGTCTCCCTCGAACCTCTGACCGGGACAATACAATAGTAAAGGTACGAAGGGTCGAATCGTGGCAGCGAGCCACAATACTTAGTTTAGTATGGTGAATATGTATGTCTGCATATTAATAGACTATAGAGCCAGTAAATTGTGACTAGCACTTGAGTAGGTGCTTGTATATTTATACTAGAAGGTAAACACAATATAAATTAATCTCAAACCTGCTCTGAATAGCATACGTGCTAGAGCGTTCTCTTCCTTGGATGAAAGGAAGATGTATCTTTGATACTAGTCTCTTGGAGACGTGGTTGTTTGCAACCAAAAGACATCAGCTTGTGAAGCTAGCCTTGAGAAGGTTAAGAACCCTAAGACATATAAGCTCTTGGAGCTTGTCTTCCTCTGCACATAGTCATAAGTATCTTGGCTACAGTAGCTCGGCTACACTGAAATTCTTGATAGAAAGTTTGCCTCCTTCTTTGATCTGCATTAGCAGCTCCACTTTTAACGATTGCAACTCGTATCAATCATTCATGAGTGGAATACGCAGTTTTGGAGCCAATTGCTTTACTCAAAGTTAATTCATGCCGGTTTCGTTCATGTATTACAGCAATGTTAATGAAGTGGCAGTGGTAGTAGGCGTCTAAGTTGATGAGCTTTTTGTGACTACAACTAACACCTGAAGCGGTCGACCACTACTTTGTGAGTATGAAGTTGCTTTCGATCAAATATCTAGTCATGATAGCAGTTTCTAGTATGAGGAACATATGGCAACAAACTGTACAAAGAAGAAGCGATCAACGATGTTCCTTGCGAATAGCACAGGCTTATATGCAGCCAAAATCTTTGTGCTCTGCACTTCAAACGGTCGCAAATTTTCTTCACCAATCTTAATCTTAACCGGAACGCTTGAAAACATCGTTCAAAATTTTCTTCCTTCTCAGCTTTATCGTAAGCGTTCCGATTATCAAATGTTTTCCAGGTACACGTCATTCAACAGCCACGGCAAAAATCACTTTCATTGTACTCATCTCTGCAAATGCAGAATAATGTCGAATAGTCAATGCCAAATGACGTTCATGTCACAGCGACAAGATGTGTTTTTCGGTTTAATTTGTTTGCATTCGTGTCGGTTTCTGTCTTAAAGTTGTGGAGAAGTGATAATGGGAATGTTATCTTTTGGGGCGATTAAATGATACATTCACTGTGATAAGTCCGAATATTGCGTGTTTGGTCGATAAACGGATCGGATGATGCGAACTACAGAGTACTGATCGCGATAGCGCCCAGTAGCTAACGGATAGAATCGCGCGGTGTGGACCGCATACCTCGGATCATAATCAAGATTGAAGCGGCGCGTAGCAGTAATTCTTGTCAAGAATTAGGCAAGCTGATATTTTTGGTATTTATTGATTATAAATAGCATTAAATTTGCCAGGTTGCCAGAAGTATTGAATTCGCCAAGTTAGCCAGAGGTATTGATTTGCCATAGGGCTCGTAATTGGTATACTACCATCGATAGTGACTAGTACATAGGTAACATTTGATCGTACACGTGTTCTTATCTCTTCTGCGTTGAGCCGTTGGCCGCCTCTTGAATAAAGGTTAGTTCACGTAGGTGCAGCAGATTATCTCTGGAAGGTTTTTTGGCCAGGGGTTCAAGTATACTAAAACAAGGTCAGCTGCGATCTGACGCATTGTTCTAGCATGGGAACTCTACGAGACGGCTTAAGTGGTTAAAAGATCTACTAGACGGCTTAAGTGGTCAAAAGATCTACTAAACGGCTTAAGAGGATAAACAAGAAAGGGAAAGAGAAGATCCAGTGCGGATCAAGGCAGCTTTAAGCACACCTGTTTAGTACTGCAGTCGCGTAAAGAACCTCCACGCAATCCACCACATTTGATCCAAACCCCATCACGATCAAGATCGGATCAAGTACACCTAGAAGAGTTTAACCTGCCCAGTCGACGGGCACATAAGGTGAAGAAGCACAAGCATATGATATCGGAGTATTCCCTCCGTCAGTCGACAGTTCGGAGCTAGCTGTTGTCTAAAAACAGGTCAAGTAGCACCAGTGGAAGGTCAAGATCACAGAATTTTTATGTGATAATCGCTCCACCACAACGGTGTGCGTCCCCGGATCTTTTGGTTGCTCAGGATGCTGGCTGCCACGTATTCATAATGAAGATCAAATGATCAAGATGGAACTTGGGGGCGAAGTGTCAGCGAAAGCTTGGTTGCCGCGCAGGAAAATGAAGAAACACCGGATTAACCGACAGGGACTTTGACGACTAGAAAATTAAAGAGAAGATCAATTGGACCTGAAAAGAAAAATTTCTAGCTCCTCCACATATCCTTGCAGAGACCCCGCGGATCACGTTAGAAGCGCGACTCGCTAGGCGAAGATTGATCGGTTAAGACCAAGAGATCTTCATTTAAAAATCCTTCAAACATTTTATTCAAGGTCAAGAATTCGAAGGCTTTGCAGAAGAAAAGGTTGCGAGCACCAGGATCCGATCATGATGATTTAGTCAGGTCATCGGATACGGTGTTTCAGTCAATTCTTGGATTAAGATGATCAATTGAAGTCGCTGGATCATGCACGTCCGTCTATTCAGATGTTTGGATGACGTCAACTCTATCAAGTCAAGAGAATGGCAGCTGGATCAGATAGTCTACAAATTAAGTTGAATTTGCTGTTGCTAAAGGATTCTGTGCCTAACATAATGGAGCCAAAGGTGATCGAAGCGTTGAAAGGCCCAGCATTGACACCGGCACCGTTGAAGAGTACGTTAAACAAGATCTCGAGCTGATAAAGCTGTTACCAGACCCTGAATTTATTCCTGGATCTTTTGAATACCACAAATTACTCAATTGAAATCAAGATCAGGTGATCAAAGCAGCGGGTTTGCTGTATGAGAAGCTAGATCCTGCTACTGGTGTGAAGAATTTGAAGGGTCACACGGACATGCAGACAGAAAAAAGTCCTAACGAGTATCATACTTAATCGTTGCAGTTCGCCTTGGCAGAATCTGACGCCTACTCGTAGAGTCGATTAAGATCGAAAGAATGGCGCTAGTAACTACTGGTGCAGCATTACCGCGCGGTCGCAAGGTTAGATCAAGGTCGAGCACCGATCAGATGTCGAAATTATCTTAAAAAATATAAGATTGAAGGGGACGATTGCTTAAGACGATCGATCAACATTCCCCCCGCATCACCGATCGTACATTTCGTATATTGAGATGAAATCAGTGAGATTAGGTGGTAGTCGTTCGCACGAGTATGATCCGGACGATATTGGTCTGGATGATCTTCGACGACCTATCTTATAGCGACTGCAGAGGTTACGTCGAGTGAAGGATTTACCACATAGCAAATTAGGGTGTCTACGATCTCAGTCTGAAAAAGGTTACCAGACGAGAAAAGGATGAAGATTGGTCAAGAACTTGGATCAGCTAAGTCAAGTCTGCGGTATTATGCGATCAGGCACCCAATGTGGAAAAGTGTTTGGTTTTCAATGGTTTGCTTAAGTACCGGTTCGATGATAGCATGCCCAGTTGAGCCGATCGACGCAAATACTTGGAAATCACCCTTGGAAAGTTTTATGGTCCAGTACGGAGGATATGGTGTATCTGCCGGACGGCACTACTATCGTGCGTGGAAGCTATCAGATTAAACTTCTGTAGAGTATATTTATCAATTGAACTTGGTAGGAACGAAAGCGAAGGTTCCAGTAAAAGATTGATCACCAACTGCACGTCGTGAACATGTGAAGCATTCATTGAAATTTTGGATGATCGCGATCTGGCAAGGCAGTTGACGCTATCAAGATTGGAAGATGCCGATGCCATGGAGAGACAGTACGTGCGTATCAACGTACGGAGTCCTGAAAACGTAAAGCATCCACGGGATTGAACAAGTTTCTTCAGCGATCCGCGATCTAACCCAATTCGACTCCATCAAAACCTGCCCGCACAGTGCGATCGATCCATGCCAAATGCAGTGATCGTAAATTGGATTTAAACGTTTGTGTCGCTGATTCAGCGGATCGCACGAATAGCTGTTCGGGTCAAGCAAGTTTCGCTAGAAAGCATTGATCCCCTTTGATCGGCCAAGAGAGCTAAACCGCCGCTCTGTTCATGCAGTTAGAACTGCCCTGGAGTGATCGAGCCCCGAAGACTCCAGTTTGGACAGCTCGGACAGTAACGGTAACCTACGGAAGGTCTACCTCATGGCTACGGAGACGGAGAAGGACCTAGGGCAAAGGACCCCGAGGGACCGACCTATCAGAGTGGTCAACCAGCCTCGACCCTCGACCTAGGACCTTGGACCCCGCACGGCGTCGGCAACCCCAAACGCAAGATGTGCCCATTGTGGGTCTAGATAGCATGGAGACTTGTTGTTGGAATCGGACTACCTGCGATCGCTGTGGGAAGAAGGGCCGTCCATCAGATTGTTGCCTGTTCGTATGTCGAGGCTGTGGAGAAACCCACGAGGTTGGAAAGTGTCCGATGGAAGAGTTTTATAACTTGATCCATCAGTGGTACAACCCGACCAAGCACGCTGGGATGTTGCCGGAGATGGTCAAGCAGATGCTAAATCAGGAAGCTTTACAGGTTTGAATCTGGTACAAGCCGAGCGTTATAATTGTTGCATCTTTGCACATGTGGAAAAGCAACACAAGGGGGAAAGGGCGTTCAGGATAACTCGATGGGAAATATATCGAAGTTTGAAAGTTGCCCTGGTCCATTTGCTTCTTTCGGTCATATAACGATTTTTTCGGGAAAGACAGTGATGGAGTTGGACCTATCGGGAGTGAGGGGGTATTGGAAACACCATACCTACGAAATGGTCGACAGTAATCTCTGAAGTTAACAATGATCGAGCTAACTTGTTGTTTGATACTGGCGCCGAGATATCTATTTTGGATATCCCCTTTGCCTGTAAGGTAGGCTGCCAGATTGACGAAAGTGAGCGCCAAGAATGTGTTGGTATCGGGGAAGTCCGTGTATACCACGGAAGGACGTACCCGCATCAAGGTCACCCTGAACAAGAACTTGGTGTACATCTTTAAGGTGTGGGTGGGCCCAATGGTGGGCCAGGATAAAATTTTAGGCATGGACGTCATGGTCCCAGTCGGTATTTGGCTAGAACTGGCGGATGGGACACTATGTCTTCCCGATGAGGTTCCAGTCCAGTTAGCAGGACGAAGGGCCCTTTACGATAACCGGGTATCAGATGTGAAGTTGGGCCGATACGTGCAGATACCGGCCGGGAGGTACAAGGAAGTGCGTCTAAAAAGGTCGACCTCGCACCAATGGAAGTTGTGGGTCACAATGGGAGAACGGTGGATCACGACTGTGAACCAAGGGGTAGGAAGTCGGAAGTTTCTGAAGGTAAATAATGTCAGTGCCCAACCCTTGATAATACACGAGGACACCAAAGATAGGTATGTGGCTGATGAAGGACGCCACCAAGTACCAAGAGCGCAGGGTTTTGTGTTCGTGAGGTCTTGAAGATATGCCGAATGGCTAAACCTGGTGCATGAATCTACCACCGACCAAGTCGACTATCAGGAGGACATGACGAGGAAGGATGAAGGGCCATTGGTGGAGGTACCACAGTACAATACTCCATCTAGAATACTTCAGCGGCCAAGGGTACTTTTTCCAGTAATGACTATGGCATGTTAGCCAAAAGTCAATCAGGAAGACCCTAAGGTCGATCAGAAAGACCCTCAGGTCGATCAGGTAGACCGGGTAGACGGTAGACCAGGTAGACCAGATAGGTCGGGTAGGCCAGATAGACCCTCAGGTCGACCAGGTCGATCAGATTGACTCTCCGGTCGACCGGGTAGACCAGATGGGAGAAGGTGCGGGGGGCGCTGTTAGAGTCGCCGCAAGTGGGTGATCAAGTGTGCACGTTCGAAATTGGGGAGATCTGGGCCGAGGATGTAAGCCACGGGTGGGATATCATACCGGAGGTAAACCTTTCACCCACGAGTATCAAGCTGGAAGATATACAGATTCCTGACTTTGACGGAAACACCCCAGCAGAAGGTGGACCGACTGAGACAAATTTTATGGAGAAGACGACATCTACTCATGGGAAAGGGCAACGCCTTACCACCGGCTGCTCGAGGAGCTATCTGTGACATTGATGTGAGTAATGCCAGGCCGATTGCACAATGTGTACGGAAGGTGGCTCCCCAGTTCAAAGCAAAGTTGGCCGATCTGATCAAGGGACTATTATCTGCAAAGATCATCCAGCTCTCTACCTCTCCATGGGCCAGCCCAATCGTCATTATTGTGAAGAAAAATGGGGTGGATATCAGGCTGTGCATTGATTATCGGTTGGTGACTGACTTGACCCAGCTTATGGTCTACCCTATACCTCTGATCAACGAATTGTTGGAGGATCTGAACGGAGCATTGTGGTACTGCTCCCTGGATATGGCAAGTGGTTTTGATTTGTCGGCATGACCGAAAAAGCGAGAAAGATCTCGGCTGTTAGTCACCACATTAGGGTTGTTCAAATGGCTGTGGATGCCATTTGGACTCAAGAATGCGCCTCAGATATATCAGAGACTCTTGGATAATGCTTTGTATGGGGTTTTACGTATTTCCCAAGGAGTTGGCACGGAGGAGACCGAAGACTTGTTTACGATGGTGAATCGTGATGTAAAGTCGGGTCCCTCGGTACTGGGTCGGCGATCCTATATAGATGATACATTGCTACCGGCCGACTCGTGGGATATGTTGTTCGCAAATGTTGAGCGGCTATTAGATGTGTGTGACGATTGGAACCTATCGATCAGCGAGGTCAAGAGCTCAAAGGGGTGCCGGAAGGTAGGCTACCTTGGACACCGGGTCTCGGACCAAGGGCTAGAGGCCCACCAAAATGATCTCCAGTCCCTGGTCGACCTACCGTTGCCAACGACACTCAAAAGCCATAAACGTTTTGGAAAGCCTGAATTACTATGGTAGATTCATTGAAAATGATGCAGTGTATGCATCAATCCTTTATGAGTTACGGGAATGGATTTTCACGATTGGCAATGTAAGTTGAGGACGGGCGATAGTGTGGTGGCTAAGATAGAAGACGAGGAGAATTGGTCCAGGGTCCAAGTAGCTTTTGATACGCTCAAGAATAAGATTGCCACTGAACCTATTTTGCGACAATTTGACCCGTCCAAGGAAGCGATAATTATTGTTTATGCGAGTGAATGAGCCATATTTGCGTCATTAGTACAAGACCATGGTGGCATTCTAATGCCGGTGACTTTTACGAGTCAGACCCTTAAGACCAACGAGTTGAGCTACAGTACTGTGGAGAAAGAAGTGTTGGCTTTATTGCAAATAATGGAAACTTGTTTTACGATGTTGGTCACTCGACCCCTCAAAGTCCTGACGAGGCATTCTACATTGGCGTGGCTAGTCAGGTCCACAGGGTTACAGGGACGCCTTGGGAAATGGGCTGCCCTTCTGTCTTAATGAACTATGGAGATTGTTAAGTGCAAGAAAGGTGATGACCAAGTGCTGGAGGCGCTCGCAGCCAGTATTACTCCTCGCAAAAGTGTGGACTCGATTTTGTTGAAAATTGCCCCCAAAAAAACAGGCGCGGCAAGTGATCGACCTGCCTACACCAACTGTAAAGCCCGACGAAGCGTTATACGTCATGAGTGTTGATGGGTCGTCCCATGCGAAATAGGGAGGTGCAGCCTGTAATGCTATTGTATGGAGAATGCCCAATTGGACCATAGTCAAAACTGTCTCGAAGTCTACCGTTACATCTACAATGAATGAGGCAACAGGTTTCGACCTGTTAAAGTCTCTATAACGACCGCGATTGATCATTTGTGGGGATTTCAACTTGTTGGTAAGCCAAATGCGGGAGAGATCGGATGTAAGGCTTCAGTATCGTCCCCGTTACGAGCAAGAGCCTTGAATAAGCTGTTGTCATGGCCTACCCAAGAAATGTACACGTAAAACGTGTTTTGAATCAGAGTGCCGACCAGTTAGCCAGCACGGCCCTGCATCTGAGACTCGGTTGTTGATACCGATAGGCACAAGCTTACGAGCTAGCCTAGGAGGGTTAAACACCCTAAGACGTAGAAGCTCTCTGAGTTTGTCCTTCTCTGCACATAATGCATACGTAGCTTTGCTACAGTAGTCTGACTACTTCTTCTGCACATAGTGCATCTGCGCATAGTGCATAAGTAGCGTAGCTACAATATCTCGGCTGCAAAACTAACCAAGTACGTGGCACTATGTGAACCCATTGTACCTTAGGTGCGGTCACATCAACTCCAAAGTACAGCCACACCAAAATGGTGGCAGATAAAATGGACACTTTGTGTAACCCACTCAACTTTACTTTCACTCAAGCTTCGTCTGTAGTTGAAGAGTGTTTTCGTTTTCATTGCAAATTTGCTTCTTTCTTATACTTGGAGAGAAACAATTATTCCATTTCTTAAGACAGTAAAACAATAAGGTTGAAATATTGACAAGCATGACGCATCTGGGAGTGAATATTGTGAGCTGATGCTGTTGAGGCTAATGGTCGTTCAGTATCTCTATCATTTATGAAGAAAGGAAGGAGACACAGACTATGTGGTGGTTTTCGTGTTGTGTTACAGCCGTTTATTTTTTTAAGGCTCGTGCTACCATAGAATGCCAATGTCACGCGTCATAACGCCTATGTTCTCGTGCTAAATTGAGACCACACAAGTGTTGTCTAGCCATACACTTGCAATGTGTCGGTGCGGTAAGAAGTACAGGTTGCATATATCATTATCAGATTTTGTAAAGAAGCAGGCAGATATTATGAAAGCGCTTATTGTGGACGATGAAAACTTTTCTTTAAGCGTCCAAAACGTCACTTATCCTAAAGCATCAAGAGACTCTACAAATGAATGAAACACACCTCAATGGTTTAAAATGCAATTAATACGAACAAATGTGTCTGCTTATTCACGTCGGACAGTGCAAGTAAACCCAAAGGTAATCCTTGTACGTAGGACCGCACGCTGCTGCAAGGAGAGTCGATACTAATCACTTTTTATCAAGTGTAACCGGATTACACAAAGGTGTGTATTGTACATACACACCTGCCAGAACATTATGGTGTGACTGTACCTAGTGTACAAGAGTAGGTTGATGTGACCGTACCTAACGTACGAAGGGTCGCATCGTGGCAGAGATCCACGTAGTTACTATATATAGTTAAGTATACTGACTATACATGTTTGCATAATAATAACAGGTTATAGAGCCAGTAAATAGCGACTGGCACTAAGTATAGAGTAGGTGCTTCTATATTTAGTGTTAGAAGATCAACATAAATACAAGACAGTTTTAAACCTGCTCTATAAGCATCACTGATGAGCTTTCTATTCCTCATGAGAAAGTGTATCTTTGATACTAGTCTCTTTGAGACCAGGTTGTAACAACCGATAGGCACAAGCTTGTAAAGGTAGCCTAGAAAGGTTTAAGCACCCACAACCCAATATTCTTCACAATGATCACGATTGGACTGGCCCATGGCGAGATAGAGGGTTGGGTGATCTTCGCGGATAACATTCCCTTGATCAAAACAACAAACTTCTTTCGTATGCGAGGCCACTTTCCGTATGCGATGTGCAATCGGCCTTGCATTTCCCACATCAATGTCACATATAGCCCCTCGAGCGGCCAGTCAAGGTCGACCCCGGTCCCTCAAGGTCGCCCTGGTCCCTCATCAGTCGACCTCTGTCCATCAAGGTAGATCTAGGTCCCTTAAGGTCGACCATGGTCTCCCAAGTCCAAGCTACCCCTGTCCAATCAACATAAAGAATCAAGGCGGTTAACAGCCCTGAGATATGAAGGAAAGGCCAGGGTTGAACAAGTTTTCCTGAAAAATTGGGTTATGAGCCCAACGTCGACCTAGTCGACCGAGTGGCCACCTACTAGCCTACCGAGGGAAGTATATACATTCGAGGCACCTCAAGGTCTAACTCTTTCAAGGCCGACATCGAATCTCCACCAAGTCCTCCGATGAGTGCAACCCGCCAGCCGAAGGGTACAAAAGATGAGAGAAAGTCCATACGCGGCATCGGGGTACCCGCTCCGACAGTCGGCAGTCCGGCACAGTGAGTGCCTTGGGGTCTCATGACGCAGTTTTGAGAACCTACTCCACCACAATAGCGTAGGAACTCTTTACACACCGCGGGTGTTCTTGGACGCTCCTGTCGGAACGCCGCGATCTGTCTTTATATCGCTTGTTGTCTACATGATCTTGGCTGCCGATCTGATGAGATCCGATCCTTCTGGACACTTCATTGGTCTTTGAGGCCTTGATATACGTTCTTGCTGCGTCTGGTCGCATTCTAAAAAGTCTTTACAAATGACTCATCCAGGTATCGATTAATGCCTCCAGCGACAGCTCATAATAGCTCATGTTCACTTAACCCACCACATACAATCAAACATCAATAGAAGCAACAGTACCGTCATAACTCTATCTTATTCAACAATCCAGGTCAGATTGAATAGGTGGATTTTTGAACGATTGGTGGCCAAAGTACCCGCCAGGGCAAATATTAACTTGCTGCTTATTTAAGGCTATTAAGCTTTGCTTCATATTAACAAAGATCTATATTCGATGACTATAACTGTCTCGATGCAACGATTTGCTAACCTTGTCATATCGAAAAAGATTGTCTTTTTGGGCCACGTGTCGTCTTCATTGTGGTATCCATCTACTTGTATAGTGAAATTCTTATCACATAGGACCCTAGCCTCAGCAGCTGATTGCGATTTTATGTGGTCGGTATCGCGATCAAAAATGTATGCAATCTCGATGGTGCCCAGCGTTTGTAAAAATTATCCTTTTGATTCCATTGCCACTTTCGCATTTGATTTCTACCAATACATCAGTCTAAGCGCACATACTGGCACAATGTGCGGCTTCTGACCGCCATTGTGTGTGGCGCTCTTGCTGCCTGACTATTGGGTACTATTCCTCGTGCCATACTCATTAAATATATGTGCTTACTAGCACTAAGTGTGCAATGGTGAGGCCCATACACAGTCTCTAACCGATCTGTTCGCGTTTGAGAGATCGCAACGGAGGTGAAACATCTGCGCAAGAAGGTCATCAGTTCATCCGTTGGTTTGAACGAGCGTGTAAGCTCTCCAGTCTTTCTGACTTGGGCTTAAGCGCTAAGGTGCAGGATATTTGGTACATAACGTCGTCTTCGTTTTGATTCCGCAAAGCTCAAAGCTAAGCGTAAATTATCTTCCACATACAAGTCAAAGAATTGTAGGGATACCTGCTTCTGGAGCTTTTTCTGTACCCCTCACGCAAGTGATGAACCGGCGTTGGCTTCTTCAGAAGGTCAGAGGCAAAGCCATCCTACTGACCTTGTTTCCACAGCACCTAGTGCTAAAAGCGTTCGACGACGGCTGTCGTCGCTTATGACCGTCCTGGTCAAACGCGTCAACGGCGTCGGGGCAATCCTGCCGGAGGAGTACATCGTATTCCCACAAGCCATACGACTGGGAATAACCCATCGACCTCCACCAGGAAACGTGTGCAGCTGCTACTGCAGCATAAACGTGAAAGGGGTGCATAAGTCGGAAAACGCGAGCAGTACCGCTTGCGCAAATGCTTCTTGAACGGCGCGAAACGCTTTTGTGTTACTGAGTCAAGCCATTCACCAAACGCTAGTCGATACATAGCCTGACGTCTACCCCATTATTCTTCACAATGATCACGATTGGACTGGCCCATGGCGAGATAGAGGGTTGGGTGATCTTCGCGGATAACAGTCTATGTAAAGTACACTTCTAGTCGTTTTTGAGCTGCGGAACTATCAGCATCACGTGAATCTGGTTACTATATGGCTCCGGCATTTTGTTCGTGTCAAACAACCAATACGTAGAGTTTTTGTCGCCTTTAATGTTTTCCCTATTAAACATTTTTTACATTTCCATATGTGTACTTCCTTCTTTTAAATTCAGCGCAGCAGGTTCTCCGTCCGATACCCAAACGCTTGCGTCATTCTTTGCCAGAAAGAGCTGCAGTCTGTGTGCATCGACCGTCTTCAATATATTCGATTTCTTTGCTTAAATCGCGTCCTTCAAGTCGCCCACAGACTGATATGCATCGATATCTACAGAGCACACGCTCCACTGTACACCAACAATTGCACATAGAAGGTTTACCATTACCAATGAACAGGCAAATTCTTGAATAAGAGAAACAGAGAAAATTGATGCTATCGTACCTAAATGGGAATGACCAATGGTTAAAATGTTAGTTGGTTTTAAATTGACAGCAACCTTGCACCCCTAAATATGCAAAAAAGACGACGATCAAACGAAAACGTGTCGCTAGAAAAATAACGACCGTCAGGAAGACATCCATCAATTGAGTTATCTGCTCGTAATTCGACTGTTTAGTCCACGCACTGGTGACAATTTAACTGTAAAATTCTGTACTACGAATCATCAATGCTTTTTCTCAAACGCTGTAAAAAATATGTCATCTATTTCTCTCATTAGCAAAGCCATTCGTTTATGTACACTAGTAACATTGTGTATTCGTTTATTTCTTCCTCAGCTTTTTTAAACAATAAATCCGGTCGCAACCATCGCCCATGTTGCCATTAAGATTTTTATGAACTTTTCCGGCGGATGTAGCAGCTAGAGTTTAAGGCAGGCTTACAATTGTAACGTAGTCCGGTCAAAAGAAGCTTACCCTGTTGAAAGATAAGGTTTCCTGTAACAGCAAAACACAAACTTGTTGTGTCACCGTCACGTACACGCATCGCCCCAGACAATTCCGGGCGCATGCTGTGTGACAAAGTGACAACTGCAAGCATAGCCAGTATTGCCTCCATTACCATGTTCAAAGAGGCTGTGTTGGTACTGGAAAGTAATCGCGATTCAACCCATTTATCGGTGTGAAGTTTTCAACAAGCAAATCGAACGAGTACTGGCGGGTGCCGACATTCTTAAAATAATAACAGGTTGCCGACCTTATATTGTCTTGCAGAGCTGTATGATCGTTTTTGTCCTGTGCGCGTAAAATCCATCTTTAGTGCACATCTGTAGCGCGTCCGCGGCATGTACTTCAAAATGACCATCTGGTCCCAATACAACGTGATGCTGCTTCAACCCTGCACCACGAGACCACGATCACTACTAGCAGCAATTTCGGCTGAATTTCATTTTAATGAAGGCCTAACAGCAGCTCAGCACGCTCGCATACGCTTAAACACGTTTGTGAGCGACAATTGACGAATGGTACAAGCAAATACCAACACATGTCTCAAGGGGAGTACGATAATAATGCAGTGAGAAGGGACAAGTTTATGGTGATTATAAAGCCACAGCATACTCGGAATCAACAGGTCACTCATTAACGTGGTATTAGATACATATTAGACTTCCAAAGTATTGTATGTATGTATGTGAACGCTTTACGCGAGCCGTCTTGCCGCCGAAGTGGCTCAACTTCCACATGCGTCAGGTCATCTCTCCTTCTCTACATTTCTCTCTACTCTCGCCCGGGTCAAGTAAGCGGCGCGTGCTATAAGCGCCGCACTGGTTGCCGTCCAGACTGCTCGATCCTGTGTACATTGGCGAAGGAGGTACAATTCTGGGTCCAGTCGACGGCGGTGTCCAGCGTGGCTTCTTGCTTGATTCCTTGGATGTCTATCTTGTCAACAGGGCTCCTCGTTGCTTGCACCGTAAACAAGAAGGACGTGAGTGTACCTAAGCGGAGATGCCGGGACTTTAGGGCTTTGGCGTGGAAGTGTACATCGTGGCGGCTTGGCTGGCGGCTGGGGGGAGAGCGACAAGCGAAAGGTGTGTAAAGGGAGAGAAAACCCGTCCAAACTGACGGATGCCGCGAAGCACCGTCGGAGCCTGAGCTAGCATCAGCTAGCCCAAGCCTATCAGGGCGTCACCCCTCCAAAGTAATAGAGCAGTAATATATGTATATCAAATAATAGTGGATAGCACAGGGAGCAAAATTACACCATTACCATCCTTATGCTTTTCACTTTAAGTATTTTGTGGTATGTTAATTATGATATCGCTGCTTCATTGGTTTCCACTTCAAGTATTTTGTGGTATGTTAATTATGATATCGCTGCTTCAGTTGAAGCAGCGACGTAGGAAATCACCTAGTTGACCATTAAGTTGCGGCCTTGAGCCGAATTTAAAAAAAGGAAAAAAAAAAAAAAATGATTAATCATTTTTCGTTGATTGTCTCACATATTAAAATAAAGCCTGGGTAATATGCCGTTCTTACTGCCCAAAGCGTGTCGAGTAAAATTCAATAATCGTCAGAGTTCACTAAAGTGTATGGTTCTTGGCCATGTGGGGCTTCAGTAAGGCAAAATAATTTGCACCACGCTTCAGCTCGCGCGCCGTTAGCGCCATATTGCTCTGTCTTTTTTAGAATTCTGCTGCAACTGAGCACAGCTGTCTCCTTACGACAGAAAGCCGCGATAGCAGCGCCGCCGACGGTGTCGCCAATGGTGTCGCCTGCAGCACGTCCGCGAAGGTCGTACCTTCTATCCGTTCTATTCTATGACCTTTTAGTTGTATTAAACTTGGACCCACGCGTTGATGCTAATGCTGATGCCTGCTACCTAACTTTAATTTTCCTTGTCTACAAGACCAGGCGCAGCTTCCTCATTTGCATGAGGGTCTTCAAACAGTAGTTATGTAAAGTTTTGTCTGCGAGCGGCAACACAGCTACCTATTCCTTCTTTAAGTCACCTAGTCTGAAAGCAGCTACGTCCTCGCAATATTTGGTTGCTACGCCGCACATCGATGGCCACCGACAGATAGAATTAGCCTAATACGTATAGCTTCTTCTTATTATTGGCCAATAAATTGATGGGGCGCATGTGTCACATGGTATTAGGCCTCATCCATGGTCTTCACTTCGTCCATGAGTAAGCGCCTTGCGGCTCAGAGACTCGTGCTCGTCGTTTGACATTACCATTACTAAAAAAATAAAACAGTCAAGTTGTAGTACTGACTGCGATTCGCGTCAAATTCAAAATGTTGGGGTTGCGTATCCGTATAGATTGAGCCGAACTTTTTTGCGGTCAGGCAAAAGTTGCCGCGCGCGTCAGAAGTATTATTTTTAGAAGTGATAGATTTGCTAATTACATACACACCTGACACAACATTGTCGTGTGGCACATTGGTGGGTTGATGCGACCGTACCTTAGGTACAACGGGTTCACCTAGTGGCAAAGTTACGTACATGTTTTTAACTACAATGGATGCATACGTGTATATTACAAGGCTACAGATCCAGTGGATAGTGAATAGCACATAGTATAGAGTAGGTGTTTCTACATTTTTGCTAGACGATGATCACTAAATAAATCAGTTTTGACCTGCTTTGTATAGCATTTGTTGCAGCACTACCAAGATCTACCTTGATGGACAGAGGTCGACTGATGAGGGACCAGGGCGACCTTGAGGGACCGGGGTCGACCTTGACTGGCCGCTCGAGGGGCTATATGTGATATTGATGTGGGAAATGCAAGGCCGATTGCACATCGCATACGGAAAGTGGCCTCGCATACGAAAGAAGTTTGTTGTTTTGATCAAGAGAATGTTATCCGCGAAGATCACCCAACCCTCTATCTCGCCATGGGCCAGTCCAATCGTGATCATTGTGAAGAATAATGGGGTAGACGTCAGGCTGTGTATCGACTAGCGTTTGGTGAATGGCTTGACTCAGTAACACAAAAGTGTTTCGCGCCGTTCAAGAAGCATTTGTGCAAGCGGTACTGCTCGCGTTTTCCGACTTATGCACCCCTTTCACGTTTATGCTGCAGTAGCAGCTGCACACGTTTCCTGGTGGAGGTCGAGGGGTTATTCCCAGTCGTATGGCTTGTGGGAATACGATGTACTCCTCCGGCAGGATTGCCCCGACGCCGTTGACGCGTTTGACCAGGACGGTCATAAGCGACGACAGCCGTCGTCGAACGCTTTTAGCACTAGGTGCTGTGGAAACAAGGTCAGTAGGATGGCTTTGCCTCTGACCTTATGAAGAATTCAACGCCGGTTCATCACTTGCGTGAGGGGTACAGAAAAAGCTCCAGAAGCAGGTATCCCTACAATTCTTTGACTTGTATGTGGAAGATAATTTACGCTTAGCTTTGAGCTTTGCGGAATCAAAACGAAGACGACGTTATTACCAAATATCCTGCACCTTAGCGCTTAAGCCCAAGTCAGAAAGACTGGAGAGCTTACACGCTCGTTCAAACCAACGGATGAACTGATGACCTTCTTGCGCAGATGTTTCACCTCTGTTGCGATCTCTCAAACGCGAACAGATCGGTTAGAGACTGTGTATGGGCCTCACCATTGCACACTTAGTGCTAGTAAGCACATATATTTAATGAGTATGGCACGAGGAAGAGTACCCAATAGTCAGGCAGCAAGAGCGCCACACACAATGGCGGTCAGAAGCCGCACATTGTGCCAGTATGTGCGCTTAGACTGATGTATTGGTAGAAATCAAATGCGAAAGTGGCAATGGAATCAAAAGGATAATTTTTACAAACGGGGCACCATCGAGATTGCATACATTTTTGATCGCGATACCGACCACATAAAATCGCAATCAGCTGCTGAGGCGAGGGTCCTATGTGATAAGAATTTCACTATACAAGTAGATGAATACCACAATGAAGACGACACGTGGCCCAAAAAGACAATCTTTTTCGATACGACAAGGTTAGCAAATCGTTGCATCGAGACAGTTATAGTCATCGAATATAGATCTTTGTTAATATGAAGCAAAGCTTAATAGCCTTAAATAAGCAGCAAGTTAATATTTGCCCTGGCGGGTACTTTGGCCACCAATCGTTCAAAAATCCACCTATTCAATCTGACCTGGATTGTTGAATAGGATAGAGTTATGACGGTACTGTTGCTTCTATTGATGTTTGATTGTATGTGGTGGGTTAAGTGAACATGAGCTATTATGAGCTGTCGCTGGAGGCATTAATAGATACTTGGATGAGTAATTTGTAAAGACTTTTTAGAATGCGACCAGACGCAGCAAGAACGTATATCAAGGCCTCAAAGACCAATGAAGTGTCCAGAAGGATCGGATCTCATCAGATCGGCAGCCAAGATCATGTAGACAACAAGAGATATAAAGACAGATTGCGGCGTTCCGACAGGAGCGTCCAAGAACACCCGCGGTGTGTAAAGAGCTCCTACGCTATTGTGGTGGAGTGGGTTCTCAAAACTGCGTCATGAGACCCCAAGGCACTCACTATGCCGGACTGCCAACTGTCGGAGCGGGTACCCCGATGCCGCGTATGGACTTTCTCTCATCTTTTGTACCCTTCGGCTGGCGGGTTGCACTCATCGGAGGACTTGGTGGAGATTCGATGTCTGCCTTGAAAGAGGTAGACCTTGAGGTGCCTCGAATGTATATACTTCCCTCGGTAGGCTAGTAGGTGGCCACTCGGTCGACTAGGTCGACGTTGGGCTCATAACCCAATTTTTCAGGAAAACTTGTTCAACCCTGGCCTTTTCCTTCATATCTCAGAGCTGTTAACCGCCTTGATTCTTTATGTTGATTGGACAGGGGTAGCTTGGACTTGGGAGACCATGGTCGACCTTAAGGGACCTAGATCTACCTTGATGGACAGAGGTCGACTGATGAGGGACCAGGGCGACCTTGAGGGACCGGGGTCGACCTTGACTGGCCGCTCGAGGGGCTATATGTGACGTTGATGTGGGAAATGCAAGGCCGATTGCACATCGCATACGGAAAGTGGCCTCGCATACGAAAGAAGTTTGTTGTTTTGATCAAGAGAATGTTATCTGCGAAGATCACCCAACCCTCTATCTCGCCATGGGCCAGTCCAATCGTGATCATTGTGAAGAATAATGGGGTAGACGTCAGGCTGTGTATCGACTAGCGTTTGGTGAATGGCTTGACTCAGTAACACAAAAGTGTTTCGCGCCGTTCAAGAAGCATTTGTGCAAGCGGTACTGCTCGCGTTTTCCGACTTATGCACCCCTTTCACGTTTATGCTGCAGTAGCAGCTGCACACGTTTCCTGGTGGAGGTCGAGGGGTTATTCCCAGTCGTATGGCTTGTGGGAATACGATGTACTCCTCCGGCAGGATTGCCCCGACGCCGTTGACGCGTTTGACCAGGACGGTCATAAGCGACGACAGCCGTCGTCGAACGCTTTTAGCACTAGGTGCTGTGGAAACAAGGTCAGTAGGATGGCTTTGCCTCTGACCTTATGAAGAAGCCAACGCCGGTTCATCACTTGCGTGAGGGGTACAGAAAAAGCTCCAGAAGCAGGTATCCCTACAATTCTTTGACTTGTATGTGGAAGATAATTTACGCTTAGCTTTGAGCTTTGCGGAATCAAAACGAAGACGACGTTATTACCAAATATCCTGCACCTTAGCGCTTAAGCCCAAGTCAGAAAGACTGGAGAGCTTACACGCTCGTTCAAACCAACGGACGAACTGATGACCTTCTTGCGCAGATGTTTCACCTCTGTTGCGATCTCTCAAACGCGAACAGATCGGTTAGAGACTGTGTATGGGCCTCACCATTGCACACTTAGTGCTAGTAAGCACATATATTTAATGAGTATGGCACGAGGAAGAGTACCCAATAGTCAGGCAGCAAGAGCGCCACACACAATGGCGGTCAGAAGCCGCACATTGTGCCAGTATGTGCGCTTAGACTGATGTATTGGTAGAAATCAAATGCGAAAGTGGCAATGGAATCAAAAGGATAATTTTTACAAACGGGGCACCATCGAGATTGCATACATTTTTGATCGCGATACCGACCACATAAAATCGCAATCAGCTGCTGAGGCGAGGGTCCTATGTGATAAGAATTTCACTATACAAGTAGATGAATATCACAATGAAGACGACACGTGGCCCAAAAAGACAATCTTTTTCGATACGACAAGGTTAGCAAATCGTTGCATCGAGACAGTTATAGTCATCGAATATAGATCTTTGTTAATATGAAGCAAAGCTTAATAGCCTTAAATAAGCAGCAAGTTAATATTTGCCCTGGCGGGTACTTTGGCCACCAATCGTTCAAAAATCCACCTATTCAATCTGACCTGGATTGTTGAATAGGATAGAGTTATGACGGTACTGTTGCTTCTATTGATGTTTGATTGTATGTGGTGGGTTAAGTGAACATGAGCTATTATGAGCTGTCGCTGGAGGCATTAATAGATACTTGGATGAGTAATTTGTAAAGACTTTTTAGAATGCGACCAGACGCAGCAAGAACGTATATCAAGGCCTCAAAGACCAATGAAGTGTCCAGAAGGATCGGATCTCATCAGATCGGCAGCCAAGATCATGTAGACAACAAGAGATATAAAGACAGATTGCGGCGTTCCGACAGGAGCGTCCAAGAACACCCGCGGTGTGTAAAGAGCTCCTACGCTATTGTGGTGGAGTGGGTTCTCAAAACTGCGTCATGAGACCCCAAGGCACTCACTATGCCGGACTGCCAACTGTCGGAGCGGGTACCCCGATGCCGCGTATGGACTTTCTCTCATCTTTTGTACCCTTCGGCTGGCGGGTTGCACTCATCGGAGGACTTGGTGGAGATTCGATGTCTGCCTTGAAAGAGGTAGACCTTGAGGTGCCTCGAATGTATATACTTCCCTCGGTAGGCTAGTAGGTGGCCACTCGGTCGACTAGGTCGACGTTGGGCTCATAACCCAATTTTTCAGGAAAACTTGTTCAACCCTGGCCTTTTCCTTCATATCTCAGAGCTGTTAACCGCCTTGATTCTTTATGTTGATTGGACAGGGGTAGCTTGGACTTGGGAGACCATGGTCGACCTTAAGGGACCTAGATCTACCTTGATGGACAGAGGTCGACTGATGAGGGACCAGGGCGACCTTGAGGGACCGGGGTCGACCTTGACTGGCCGCTCGAGGGGCTATATGTGACGTTGATGTGGGAAATGCAAGGCCGATTGCACATCGCATACGGAAAGTGGCCTCGCATACGAAAGAAGTTTGTTGTTTTGATCAAGAGAATGTTATCTGCGAAGATCACCCAACCCTCTATCTCGCCATGGGCCAGTCCAATCGTGATCATTGTGAAGAATAATGGGGTAGACGTCAGGCTATGTATCGACTAGCGTTTGGTGAATGGCTTGACTCAGTAACACAAAAGTGTTTCGCGCCGTTCAAGAAGCATTTGCGCAAGCGGTACTGCTCGCGTTTTCCGACTTATGCACCCCTTTCACGTTTATGCTGCAGTAGCAGCTGCACACGTTTCCTGGTGGAGGTCGAGGGGTTATTCCCAGTCGTATGGCTTGTGGGAATACGATGTACTCCTCCGGCAGGATTGCCCCGACGCCGTTGACGCGTTTGACCAGGACGGTCATAAGCGACGACAGCCGTCGTCGAACGCTTTTAGCACTAGGTGCTGTGGAAACAAGGTCAGTAGGATGGCTTTGCCTCTGACCTTATGAAGAATCCAACGCCGGTTCATCACTTGCGTGAGGGGTACAGAAAAAGCTCCAGAAGCAGGTATCCCTACAATTCTTTGACTTGTATGTGGAAGATAATTTACGCTTAGCTTTGAGCTTTGCGGAATCAAAACGAAGACGACGTTATTACCAAATATCCTGCACCTTAGCGCTTAAGCCCAAGTCAGAAAGACTGGAGAGCTTACACGCTCGTTCAAACCAACGGATGAACTGATGACCTTCTTGCGCAGATGTTTCACCTCTGTTGCGATCTCTCAAACGCGAACGGATCGGTTAGAGACTGTGTATGGGCCTCACCATTGCACACTTAGTGCTAGTAAGCACATATATTTAATGAGTATGGCACGAGGAAGAGTACCCAATAGTCAGGCAGCAAGAGCGCCACACACAATGGCGGTCAGAAGCCGCACATTGTGCCAGTATGTGCGCTTAGACTGATGTATTGGTAGAAATCAAATGCGAAAGTGGCAATGGAATCAAAAGGATAATTTTTACAAACGCTGGGCACCATCGAGATTGCATACATTTTTGATCGCGATACCGACCACATAAAATCGCAATCAGCTGCTGAGGCGAGGGTCCTATGTGATAAGAATTTCACTATACAAGTAGATGAATACCACAATGAAGACGACACGTGGCCCAAAAAGACAATCTTTTTCGATACGACAAGGTTAGCAAATCGTTGCATCGAGACAGTTATAGTCATCGAATATAGATCTTTGTTAATATGAAGCAAAGCTTAATAGCCTTAAATAAGCAGCAAGTTAATATTTGCCCTGGCGGGTACTTTGGCCACCAATCGTTCAAAAATCCACCTATTCAATCTGACCTGGATTGTTGAATAGGATAGAGTTATGACGGTACTGTTGCTTCTATTGATGTTTGATTGTATGTGGTGGGTTAAGTGAACATGAGCTATTATGAGCTGTCGCTGGAGGCATTAATAGATACTTGGATGAGTAATTTGTAAAGACTTTTTAGAATGCGACCAGACGCAGCAAGAACGTATATCAAGGCCTCAAAGACCAATGAAGTGTCCAGAAGGATCGGATCTCATCAGATCGGCAGCCAAGATCATGTAGACAACAAGAGATATAAAGACAGATTGCGGCGTTCCGACAGGAGCGTCCAAGAACACCCGCGGTGTGTAAAGAGCTCCTACGCTATTGTGGTGGAGTGGGTTCTCAAAACTGCGTCATGAGACCCCAAGGCACTCACTATACCGGACTGCCAACTGTCGGAGCGGGTACCCCAATGCCGCGTATGGACTTTCTCTCATCTTTTGTACCCTTCGGCTGGCGGGTTGCACTCTTCGGAGAACTTGGTGGAGATTCGATGTCGGCCTCGAAAGAGGTAGACCTTGGGGTGAATCTGAGTGTATATATGGTGTAGCGTTCCAAGAACTGGGACGCAGTAGGACCATTGGGCCAAAGAGAAAGGGGCTTGCCAACGAAGAGCGACGGTTGGGTCAGATACAGAGATAAAATCGCGCCAAAGGGAAAGGTAAACAACCGTTGGATGGAAAGAATTTACCGTAAAATCCGCTATTTGGCCACCTTTAAAAGGAGTTTATCGCGGTTAGCTTGGTGGACCGCGCTTCCTCAAGGTGTACCCCAGTCCATCAAGATGGACCACAGTCCTTCAAGGTGAACCCCGGCCTTTCAAGGTGGATCACAGTCCTTTCATGGTCGACTCTGGTCTATCATTGGCAGACCTCGGTCTTTCAAAGTCAGCCGTGGTCTATTGTTGGACACCTTTGTTATTCATCAAGGCCTATCTCAATCTTTGTCGATGGACCCTCTACCCTGGTGCATGGAGGTTTACCTTGCTCCTACGTCAATAGAACCTCGGTCTTTCGTCGATAGACCTCGGTCCTTCGCCGATAGACCTCGGTCCTTCGGTCGATGGACTCTCGGCCTTAGTTTTTGGAGGCCGACCTTGGTTCAGAAGTAGAGCTACCCTAGCCAATCAGAATCAAGAATCAGGTCTTGGGGTAAACATAGAGTAAAGGAGCTGAATATAGGAAAATATTTAGTACTACTTAATTTGTGGTCTACATAGCACGCCTTTGTCTTGCTCTCAAGGAACTTGACCAAGTCTACCCACCTGTTCCGGGAAAGGATATGTCCCCCTCCTCGAACACAGTCGTGTGGTAAGACCTAGTGGGAATAGAGCCCCGGGATATATTTTGCCTGTGGGTTCATCTGAGTAGCACCCCCAATCAACCCACTATGTCGGCCTTGAAAGAGGTCGGCCTTGGGGTGCCTTGAGTGGATATACTTCACTGAGTAGGCGGGTAGGTGGCCGCTCGGTAGACTAGGTCGAGGGTGGGCTTATAACCAAATTCTCCAGGGAAGATTCTCAACCCTGGCCTTTTCCTTGATACCTCGAGTTGACGAAGCGGGAGTGCTGGTGGTACTCAACTTGACAGCCTTAGCGGTCTTAGTGGTCGCTTTAGCTTATGGTCGCTTTAGCTTATGTTCGCCGAGGTCATTTGCCTGACACTGGTGCAGGAAGCACCGTGGGGGCAGTTACTGGGGGAACCACGGGATCCTTGAGCGGGCTAGTGGCATAGTCCGCATGCTCCAGCTACTCCACCAGGAGAGAGAATCGGCTCTAACGGGAGTCGATCTGCCATCGCAAGTGCTTCACCAGCTCTCTGTCATGTTGGAGACCTTCACGCAACTGGACCACGGAGTTGTTGTTGTTATCGGAAGCGGTCTCCCTGCCCTATTGGTGCGGGAGAAAGTAAAAGACAGGCGGTTAACACCTCTTTGAGTCTGGGACCTCCCGTGGTCTACCTTCTACTCCTTCGCCTGACCCGGACGATGCCACGGGAAGAGAAGATAACGAGGTATTCTGGGTAACCCTAACTTGGTCGCGGTCTTCAAGGCGACTCTCCGCACTAACAAGTCAATCGATCCCAGCTGCCTTTACCGCTTATGTCCCAAAGCCCGTTGCTTGCCCGAGTTTAGCATTGTTCCGGGACATATTTGGGTCTTCCGACTCAGAGACCGAGTCAGTTTTGGACAAGAAGGCTTCCGTCACGGTGCAAAGGCAGACTCCGCCCCAGGTGGGTCACCTACGCGTCCGAAGGGTAACGTCATCCCTGGGTATGTGAAGGTGAAATCGTTCACTGCTGCGGAAGCGGCGCCTTGGTCAGTCGACCTGGTCAGCTCTTTGAGTATCGTGACGATGACTCCTAGTGACTTGGTCGACCGCCTAGAGCTGCCTTGGGGCTGGTTCGGTCCACCAGACGGGAAGGTCGATCGATTTTCCACGTGGAAACCATCACTGGTCACCTCCTGTATTCTCAAGAGCCTGATCGTTACTTGTCCAAGGTTGTCCGCACAAGTCTCGACCCCACCTATTTCCTTTCAGCCAAAAGGATAGTTTGTGGAACTGGAAGCGGCCTACATGCATTTCGATGACGATCACAGGCAGGTGATGTGGGAGGCTACTAAGGGTGGAGGGTCCACTGACGAAGTACCAGGGTCGCTATGCTAGTTAAAAGCCACTAACTTCGAGTCGTTTTTATCGTGCAAGAAACGGTATCGTACCTACGTGATCCCATCACCTTATGATGATCTTTTTGATAATTGTTCTTACGCACTGACAGCTGCACGGCAGCTAAAATGTATCATACGCTTACATTATGTTCAAGGAATGAGTCTCGAGCGATGACCAACATCCGACAAAGATGTGCATCCATATCCAAACACATGCGGTGTACCTTGTCAACACTGAACAGCCTCACAAGGACCGTTTTGCCAGCACATTGATCTTAATCAGACGATAGAGACTGCAGCTAGCTGCTGTTATCATGAAATCAAGGATGCGGATGATAGCAGGATCTGTGTTAAATGGAGTACGGGTGTTGTGGTTGCCGTTTAATTTGAGGAACTGGAATAGAGAGTTCAAGATTTCAATAGCAGCACAATATGGTTTAACTAGGCTTTAGATGTAGCAGATAATACTGCAGACTGTGCTAGCGTACTTGTGCATTCACATAAACATGTAGACGATATTCTATCTTGTCTTCTACTCAACAGTTGCAAACTTCGTGACTAATGTGGCTTTGCTGTCATTGTACACTTTTAAGAATTCTGTCAAACCAGACAAAGGTTGTCTTGAAATATTTTTAGCGGTGCCAGTTTCAATTGCAATGCATGCGCAGGGTTGGTATGCTTTTGCTGGTGCTTAGGGAGCTTTGTTTTATTGACATGTGGGTCGAGATGGGTGGGTCAGTTTCATGGTACAACGATTCCTGCATACCCATAAAACCCCTCTCGTCTTTGCCATCATTTGTGAGCTTGCGGCCTCTCTAATGTCTCTTGGTGGGGTCTTCAGATCGTTCAAATGGGTATACAACCTGACCTAGTGATGCCTGATGGCCCTACACTAAAACTATCACTCAATAGGCAGTGAGCAAGAGCCACATATGACGGCGGTTGGAAGATACATGATGTGTCAGCAGATGCGCTTAAGGCTGCAATACGGGTAAGGCAAAATGCCAAGTGGCCTCGAATTGGCGGAGATACGGATACTAAATCAAGTTCCGTCAGATGGAAGTAGCGAAATATTAGATTTGATCGCAGTTGCTGCATGTGTATGAAACATCATACCAGGCTAATCAATAGTAGAAAGCTTAAAATAGGTTACAGAAAAAAAAGTACAGAATGTGGTTCGTATTGTAATGTGTTCTTATGCTTGCACTGGGGTGCTTCGTACTAGGCGCTATGCCTGTGTTGGTGTTTCTATTGTTTTCTTGTGTGCTATTCTATTTGTATCCGTCTATGTTTCCATCATACCAAGTCTAGCAGCATGTCGAAGCACTCGTCGGAAATCTCTCGAATGTGCTTGTTCCAATGAGAGGTGGCATTCTCATGCAGCGCGGACGCTATTTTCTCACGCAGCGCCTGGTCGCATGATAGGTGAATGGTCATAAGCTGGAAGTTCATACACATGTTGAGCGCCTCCTTTGCTACGAGGAAATACGCTGATTGGATGCAGACCTGGATGCGCGTGAAGACGTGGCGCACGACATCTACGGGAAACATCAAGCCAAGCTGCATGAAAAGCGAAAGCAGACCCGCTGTATACCTCACAAACAACAACTGCAGCTGAACATTACGGTGAGGCCATTTAAGCAACATCCAACGCAGGAAGTTCTCGCCGTGCATTGGAGAGAACGTGGCCATCCGATTCACTAGCTCCCCCATATCACGAAATGTCGTCGCTTGCGCCGAGTCGCTACATTCTGCATACTTTTCCAGTTGGTTGCGATTCGAATTAGAGGCGCCAATACCTCCAGGATAGCTTCGAACCAGCAGTTGGATCGCGCGCATGATGTGGCCACATAACTGAGTGATAGCGTCGCAGATCTGAGCATCGCTGCTGCCAAAGACTTCAGCATTGTATCGTGCGTCTCTTTCAATGACATCCATTGCTGCCTTCAGAAATTCAAGAAGACCTTTAATTGTGACAAGGCTCTTGCCAGAAGTGCGAGGGACAATTTCAACCAGGCCTTGATGCTGAAAGATTGCGAGGGCAACGGACGCTGTTGCTTTCATAAGACAAAAGCGTAATTTTGGAATCGTGCGAAAAATTGCGTTTATCACTGCAAACCGGTTGTACTGAGCAACGACGTCGAGCTTCACCATAGTAAGCACCTCGTGTGCGATCCATTGTGGCGTAAGATACATTTCTTGTAGAGTTTCTATAGATGTGCCATGAGCTGGCAACTCCTGGATGGACATGTCCGAGTCAAATAGCATGGTCGCTAGTGCGGCTTGAAAGTTGAGCATATCGATGTCTAAAACGCTTTTTTTCAATTTAGTATCTGCCGGAACATTCCCGATAATGTCGTCTTCATCAAAAGGAAAGACGTGGTCGTGCTGGGCACCGCCAAGAAGCAATAGATTTAGCTCCTGCGTCACTTCCACATCTGGGAGCAGAAGACACATAAGCTCCAGCACCACCTCGTCGGCGTTGAGAGCGTCTACTACGTTCACGCGCTTGTTTTCGAGTTTGTGACGCCCTACCCGGCGCTTGATCTTGCGCTTGGGTTTTCCCTCGCCAATCATTTCTGGCGACGACCTCATTTCGTCAAGGTTGCCATGGCTGAGCAATTGGCCGGACTCGTTAAAGATGCGTGCACTTTCAATCAGCGTCAGGGGACGCACCTCTCGTCTGTAGACGTCCGACCTTTCTGCAAACGGAGGCAGCGGTGCCGATGATGCGAGCAAGATTGTGGACATGCCGCCCATGACCTCTTCAAGCTCCTCGATGACTGTCTTTGCCGGGGGCCACGAGGTCGCGAATCGGTCGGAACGACTCAGTTGCCAAACGTTTGCCTGCCGCAGTTTTTTAGGGATGCGGCAACGTGGACTCTTGGCGGGCGTAGGCAGCCACGCATTCCTTTCAGTGCGCATAACATGGGCTCGGTGTTGATGTTGCAAGTTATGCCTACATCGGGGCTCGGCGCGGCCTTTAGCAGTACGGCGGCCAACGTCACGCTGATGGTGCTTGAGCTTGCGCTGAAACTTCCAGTCCGTCTCAATCATAACGTGCGATGGAAGCATGGAAGCTGTAGGGGACATGGCGATAGGTTGGGGTAATGCGGAGGGAGGGGGACTGCTGAGTGCGTGTGAGCAACGAGCAGCAAATGTGAGCAGAAGAGATGAAACGATCGAATGACGACGCCAACGATGATGCGTGCAGTGTTTGATGTAGCCATTGTGGCGTGAGCATGGCTCTGCACTGTCCTAATTGATTTTTTCATCTTTTATAGTATGCGACATAGCAACTTTGACGTCTGATTCGTCGTGAAAATGGCAAAGTATTCAAACTTGATCCAGTTTTACCACTTTGATTTTAAATAAAATACCTACGGTATATCGAGCGAATCTGTGAACAAGAACGATATGAATCCGATTTCAGCCTCTTTCATGCTACACTACACCGTGACCAAATGATCACCTTTCGATTACCAACAGCTAGTGCTTTATGGTAGTTAAGGCTCGCAGTAAGATGGCAGCTTGGCTCTAAACGCGTTGCTATGGAGCAGGCAACGTTCTGCTGAATCGAGCAACGCTCTTCAGGCGTAGCGCTGTCGATGGAATCCCATACTTCGATAGTTAGTATATCTAGGCGATTACGATGACGGCGCAGACGTCGATCGATTGCGCACGAAGGTCATGGACTGATTAGGACGTTTTCTGTCATTTTCTCCAGCTTCACTTCAACTTGTCCCGCCGTTCCTTCTGACAATCGTCGACAAGGACAAGATTTGCCACGTATCAAGATATACTGCATGGACCAATATGTCTCATTAGAAATATTTAAAATTGTAAATGCATACAACATTGTCCGGCGGCTGTCACTGACTGTGCCAAATCACTGCTGTCAATAACTACACTGCACATGTTCAGTATGCCATTAGACGTGATCCGTACTAAGAATTCTTATACAGTCTACAAATTAGTACTAGTAACAACAACATTACATCTTGCTTGCGACTTGATGACGTTTACAGCCACAAAAAAAGACCTCATGTAACAACATTCGTGTTACCCTCATGGACTTCCTTAAGGGCCTCTGTCTTGTCTAGTCTCAATCCTCGTGACCACAGCAGTAGTATGTGAAATTGATTCAAGCTCAGTGCGTGGTACGGTATTGTCTAGAAAGGGTCGTGTACGCCGTGCACGGTACAAAGATCCCATTTAAGACAGTTGTATCGGCCAATGCTACGCACCTTTTCTTTTTGATATACTTGTTCAAGATTCAATGAACCTCGTAATCTAAAGCCTCCATGTTTGCAGCATTCTTATCGTCGTCGTTCGTATGGACCATGTACTTTTTAGCAATGCGCAGCAGCTCGAATGTTGTTTTGGGCACAGTACGACGGCGTTCGTTCCAGTGTCCTTGACACACAAAGTTATGGCAAACGTGAGCTCAAAAATACGCCTGATGGGCTGTGTGGTCCTTACGCCGGCACTAATACCTGTACTGCTGTTCTAGATTGAAAGCCAATCGATGAAAAGAATGTGGGTGAGCTGATCTACGTACAGTATTTTTTTGCAGCTCAATAGCGCTCACTTCTGACTGAATATTCGTGAGCTCGTTTGCCTGCCTCTGCGTTGCTCCAGATGCGCATGTTAAGCAATGAGGAGAGCACATTGATGTCCTGGTTACGACAAGGTAAAGCCATGAGATTGAGATTGAGATTGGTGAACTTCTACGTTCTTACGAACGCATCAAACTATCACAAAGTATCCGATGCTAGAAGGTCTTTTTATAACCCTGTGATTCAAGATTAGGTTCATGCCTTTTACGATCAGACAGACACCTTGTGTTCGCCTAATCGAAAGGAGACTCACATGTAGATCGAAATGGAGGGTAAAGACAACAAGCGAGCGTTGAACGAGAGGATACAGTGTTAACGTTAAATGATATTAATCTTTATCAATATTTTTGCATACACAGCGCGCGAGGTTACTTGGTATATAAGTTCATCTTACTCCCCACTATGTAACACGTATGCGCAAAGCAGGTCGCTAGAAAATTGTCCGATGAAAATGAGTGTCATCGTAGCGAAAGCTACGACCGTATGGTGCCAATTTGAAAACACCTCTAACGTAGAGAGGGTCTCTGCAGCCACGAAGCTTAAAGGATCCCGTTGAATCGTATCATAAATTCCCTTAGGCACTTCAACGCGTTCAATGGCAAAATTTTCGTCGCGTGATACAATGATCCCCAAAGAGCTCTAATGCGCGACGACACACCATAACATGTCAACAGCGTAGTTCGAGAACATCTGTGCAATATAATTACTCTACCTTATCAGGCATGTGACGGAATACATTAAAAGCAATGTCTCCAGCAGCTAACCTACACACATCAAGTCAAACAACGTGTACAACAAACAGTAAACCCCGCACACGCAACCTACGAGATGAGTGTGACGTCTTTGGTCTCGCCTTCTTCCATTAAAGGTGGAAGATTCTGATTCCGGATCCACTCGGCGTTCAAATACACCCACTTCAATGCACGACTCACTTCGTTGCTGGACGTTAGCACTTGAGCTGGATCCCTATTGCATCGAATGGATCACATATTAGAAGTATAGACACAATAACAGCTTTAACGGGTGTTTCAATGTGTACCTGGCTCCAACGATTTTTGGCAGCATAAGTGTGACGGCCTCATACACCAGAGATCGGGCACGGTTTCCCATCCGATGGCTAATGCTAGGAGCTCGAGAGCATCCTCGCCAAACAGAGCGGTCTCGAAATGTTCGTCGTAGGCTTGCGTGCAACCAAAAACGAGCAGATTCAGCTTTCAGCATGTTGTTAATCTTGTGGCACGTAGCTCGAGCAACCAAAAGATCCTCCGCGGTCAAGAAATATGCCACCTCAAACTGAATTTCGTACGGTAGACTAAGAAAAATGCTGTCTTTTTGTGAGCTGCAATGATAAAACACACAAAATGTTAGCCAAAATTCAGCCCGTTTCCAATATAACTCACTTACTTGTGCACTAATCGTGCTGAGGCATCTTTTGCTATCAAACAACGTTCGGCTTCAGCGACAAACTCCATCGCAAGTTCTCCACAAACGCACATAACTATTCCAATCGTGGTCCCAAACTGAATGGCGATAAGAAGATCACCCGGCCACAGAAAAACATAGGAAATATACCAGCCACCACACAGTGAGACCACCTCTATCAATGAACGCCACGCATGACTGGAAAAGTTCGGCTTCAAATACAATAAACGTTCCTGAAGAATCATTCCAACCTTGCGTGTAGGCTTCCAGATCACGAACATATCGCCAACCAGAGCAAAAATGATTCCACTTGTTGTGGCAAGGACGAATGCTACCTCAATGCTGTGAAGGTGCGTATAAATAATATTGAATGCTACGGCCCCAACAAGGCCTAGCAGGCTCATTACAGGAAGCGGGAGAATCTGTGTTTTTTCTACTTCTATCTTCTTGGATTCTGTACAACACAACATGATTACTATTAGTATAACAATGCTGGCAAAGCTGTATAAAACTTTACCATTCATCGGCAAAGCCCGTGCACAACTACGCACTTGCTCCCCACCGAGAGTCACCAACATGCCAGATAAAGTACCCACTTGGACTGCAACGACCAAGTCGTGGTAGATCGCGTAACTACCGTAGATAACACCCATAAAGCAGCCAAACTCGACAAACGACCGCACGGGGTACACATACCAATTGTGTTTTACGTTAATGAAACGGTCTTGCAAGATCACTCCCGCCCAACGAGTCGGCTTGAATAGCACAAGCATATCAGCAAAGCATAAGAAAGCAATACCGGCGATGGTGGCAAGCAGGACTGTGACCTCAAGACTACGCATATTCTCAAAGATCCACTGAAATGTGCCCGAGCCAATATATGCAAACAATAACATCGCTGGAAGTGGTCGAGCGCAATCCGGTTCATTCAAGTTGCAGCAAGGTGCTTCAAGCAGCGATATAGGTGCAGTGATCGCGTCGCCGTCAGCGAGCAGGCTTTGGCCCCATGGAATTAGTTTTGATCGTTTCTTTCGGAACAACTCTCCTGAAAGCGTGACTGCAATTCCTGAGAACGTACCCAGCTGAAGTGCCAACAAAAGATCATCATACATTGCGAATGACCCACATATAACTGCAAACCAAGTGAAAACCTCTACAAAAGAGCGCAGCGGCTCCAACTGCCAGTTCTCTTTTGCGTGCGTGACCCGACGTTGAAGCAGCAACCCCACCTCGCGCGTTGGTTCCCACATTAATAGCAGCTCGCTTGCCGCCAAAAAGAAAATTCCTGCAAGTGATGCAAGACAGAATGCCGCCTCAATACTGTTAAAGTAGTGATAAATACACAATAGTGACACCATCGACGCATAGATTATGAAGAACGAATAAAAGAGCAGCGCACATGTTGCTGTTTGCTGCATGTGCATGCAGTTACCAACAGTAAGGTGGAGCCGCGAGCATGCCGAGTGGCCGCCAACGGACACCACAACACCCGAAAGTGCAGCGAGAGTGAATGAGCTGAATACTGTGGATGAAGCAGCAAAGGTGCCAACAAAAACTGCAATGAAAACCAGCGTCTCGACAAACATTTGAAGCGGTAAAATAATCCACTTGTTTTTAAACTGTTTCAAACCTGTGTGAAGCAACACAGCAGGATGTAGCTCATACGGAGATGGGCTTGTCAGGTATCCCACTGATGCCGAAACGACGACGTTGATTGCAGAATACTGCGAAAGTGAGAGCACTGCCTTGCTGCAGTTGATCATCGCAATACCTGTCGAGCACACATCACAAATCGACACCACCATGACGCCCATAAATGCCCATTTTACCCGCTTGTGAAAGTGAGGATATCGATCTTTTACGACGCTCAAACCCTGAACATACCATGGCGGTGGATCGCTACTAGGAGAGTCCGCATCCATTGTCACGGTTAACCAAATGTTAGCCGCTTCTGGCGAGCGGTCAGCATCTGTGACCACTTGTAAGTGGCCTTCTTCATTCACTTCAATATCATCCCAGCATTCCCTCGAAAAAGCAATGCAAAAAGCCGATAGCAAGCAAGAAAACACAACTCCGGGTAGTCCGTGAGAAACCTGAGGTGCGATAAGTGCGATCAAACTAACGCAAATCTTGGCTGCAAACTGTCTTCCACATCGAACTAGCTCCATCCAAGATAGCTTTCTGCCAAAAAGTGCAAGAATAGAATGTGCGACAGCAGCCATGACAAGAAAGGATAGCATAAACACCGACGAATTCGATGGCGCATTTGCAGCATGCACAATCGCAGCATACACTTGGAAGGAAAAGCACAGCACCATCACAACCACTGTAACAAGCTTCACCCAGTGAAGTTCAGCAAGCATTTTCGTGAACTTCTGAAGGCTTGGCGGACTGACAAAGTGTCGCCGGATCGCCAAAGCCGACAACTTACTACGGAGGAGAAGTAGGATGCCACAAAATGTTCCAAGCTGCAATGACAGCAGCATATCTTTTGACATGCAATAGCAAAAAACTGTAACACTAAACGTCCCTGTGGCCTTAAGTAGTGAATGCATTGGATGCAGTTCCCAGTATTTTCTAGCTCTGATAACTCGCCCTTGGAGTGCGAGACCAACTTGACGCGTCGGTATGCACAGAAGCATCAGTTTACTTGCAATAATGAGTGCCGCACCGAGCAGTATTCTCAGCAAGTAATTGACAGTCAGTTGGTCCACTGCCCACGTCGGCTGCAATTTTTTTTCCTCGTTCTTCTTCTTAAACACGTAGCCATGTAGCTTCATTCCTGTCTCCGAGATAATGGACCCCACAACTGTGTAAGATAGCGCTAATTTTAGCCACATCATGCTTCTGATGCCGCTTCTCTGCTGCAGATTTAGTCGCGTCTGCAAACGATGTAAATACGACACCAACAAATCACTTCTAAACGTCCACACAAATGTCGCACTAGCTCCAGCAGCGCCTACAGCAATCCACTTTGAGAACCCTACCGTATAGAGCAGCATGATACTGATTATACACGTACAACTCTCAAAAAATAGTTGGTTTTGTATTCTCGGCCCTGAGTGTAGGTCAGAGCGGTCTAGCAAGAGATCAGCGATGTGTGCAGTCCATGAAATACGACTCAATACATGACAGATACCCATATAACAAGAAACTGCGCAGAAGACGAGCAAAACGTCATCTACGAGTTCATACAAGCGCATCGGAAGCTTATGAAGCAATAGAACACGCCATGAAGTTACTGAGAGGAACCAAGTCGTAGTCATTAATGACGTCCTGGAAGTCAAAGTAAAGTCTCCACAAAGTAACAAGAGATACTTTCCGCACTGAGGTTGCACAAAGCGACTGATCTGTTGTGACTGGCTGTTTTAAACTTTAGCAATTAATTGGTAAATTTTTTATTTTCCAAGTAAATATTGTGGGTTCAAGTCCCACTAATCACAAGATTTCGTATAAAAACTATTTGAGAAGGTGAAAGGGACAAAATAATAAAGACGAGTGTTTTGTAAGAAATATACTCGATGGGTGGTTGAATGAAACTTTGTATGCCTACTGTAAGTTTTGATCGATGTTTGTGCTAATAGCGATTCATACCTTTCGAGAGAAGGAGTGTGAGGGAAGGGAGAGCGTAAGCTTCTTCTTAAAGTAAAAGTAGGAAATGAAAGCTCAAGTTTGGAATTGTATAACTGTCTTTTTTCCCTCGGTTTGCTTCCTTTTCATTGTTGTAGTGAGTGTTATAAAGAACGATGATGATGATGGAGGAGAAAACATTTGATGTTTCGAAGAGGAGGAGAGACATTTAAGCCACGAGCTCGACGCTCTTACCGCTTGCATTGGACCATTTAAGTAGCGCATCCAGCATCACATTGACGTCGGCATCACCTTCGACAAGAATCTGCTGCTTGTCTACGTCGCATTTGACGTCCGTGACACCTGATAGACAAAAGAGCTCGTATTTGGCAAAGTTAGAACTTACTAATGAGGCTATATAGAGTGAGGAACACACCTTCAATCTTGGTTAAAATGCGCGTGCAGGCGCTGGAACAGCCATCACATGTCATGCCAACCTTAAACTCCGTTACTTTTACCATACTATTGTATATTTATGGTGTCTTTTTCGAATCCGACTCCAACTGGTTGTTACTGAATTGGCTAATTGAGTTATGAGGGGGAAGAAAGATCTTCTTGTTTCTCAGCGACATACAGTTGTTAAGTGATTTTCTATTTGTTAGTGCTATGTTCAAAGATACGACTCATATCGAACCCTTCTGTGAAGTAGCTGTCATTAAAATGGACTAAAAAAACAGGAGTTTCGTTCGTTTTTACGTTTGGTAGCCTTTTTCATATCATATATTTTATAACATATTCTGCATTTACATTAAAACAGTTTAAACAGTTTCTACACGTTCAACCGCTCCTTGTTCTGCGGGTTTTACATACTTGATAAAAACTGTTAAAACAACGAATTGCAGCAATTCAAACTTCGTCTCTTCTTCCTCCACTAAATGACGCTTACGTCTACAACTGGTGTCGGTGTCGCCCATATTATTGAACTCTTGGCACCTGTATATACAGAGCTATATCAATTATGTACGTATGGTGCAATGGATATCCCTGTGTCACTCGAACGTACAGCAGACGACAATCTCCAGCTCGTATTTGCTCACCCCAATGTTCGAAAAGATGTCACGTGTGTGAACAACGATTCCAGTAGCTGTTGTCACTGTAGCTATGTACACTTTCTATGGCTGCTTTTGGTTTTAAAAGAACGGCAAATTCTTCACGTAGATTCGACGTACGTGATAGCATCTCGATCAATTGGTCTTCCGCTTGCAGCAACACTTCGATTGCACGTGCGCGTGCATGAGGACGCTAGACGCCGTACAACGCTGAAAGATTTTGACTTTGTATTGTGTCATTTACAAGCTACAATGCTTTCAATTGTACCGCGTAATCAGCAAGCAAGGAAAGATGCAGTACACTCGGCGTTGGAAGATGCTCGAAATAGTTTGTGTCACGTTGTTGGCTGTCAATTGCACCCATGGGACAATACCAAGCGTACATTCTTTCAACCCAAACAAAAGCTCAATTTACCCGATGTGTTTCACAGCTTGATGACTCAGACGGACGTAGATCAGATGGAAATTCGAGACGATGTTACGTACATGGCTCGAACGACATGCTCTAAGAAGGAGATTGTCATGACCGACTTGCCCAACAATATTCTGCATAATATTGTGCGTTTGATGAATGCACGAGACCTTGCTTCGTTGAGTAGTGTTTGCTCGCTATTCCAGCATATAGCATACGAAGTGGTGCCTGGTCTAAACCTTGTACTTTATGAGCACCAGCGGAGAGGATTGAAGTGGATGTTGCGCCGCGAAACCCCTTCTCTAACGTGCATTCCTCATCCACATCCATTTATATTCTCGTCGGGATTGGAAAGCTCCTTGGCTATAGATTTGATCGAGAACCGAGTCATCACACATTCGCACGTGACGGCAAGTGATGGTTGTGGAGGCATGTTTTGTGACGAGCCAGGTCTTGGCAAGACCATTACAATGCTGGCATTAATTTTGCGAACAAAAGGACAAAGAACAGACAACACACAAGCTAATACGCATGGCCCTGGCGAAGGCATGGCTCGGTCAGGATTGCGGTCGCCTGGGTCTCGAGGTCGTAACGTGAATGTTGAAGACCTAGTAAGCTCTCGGGCATCATTACTGGTTGTGCCAGATCCACTGGTAGAACATTGGAGGTATCAAGTTGAAACTCATGTCGCACCTGGCGCTTTGCATGTATTTGTTGACCCTGGTGTCGAACGCGAGTTACCGTACAATTTGGATCTTGCTCAGTACGATGTTGTGATTACGTCGTTTACAAGATTGGCGCGCGAATGGAGGATAAACCGACCAACTTCAGCTTTAGAGGAGCGCATGCCCGAACGTTACGGCTTCGAAGGCCAACAACGGTACGCCGACGGAACTTCTCGCGGAACAGTATCATCTCTTCTAACGGTTCATTGGGTGCGAGTGGTTGTTGATGAGGGGCACAAGCTGGGTGGTCCAACTCCATCAAATTTGATGCAGTTGGCTCGATTGCTGTGTGCTAAAAGGCGCTGGGTAATGACCGGAACGCCAACGCCAAACACCCTCCAATCTGCCGATCTGCGCTATATGCATGGACTTCTAGTGTTTCTGCGTAGTCTTCCTTACGGGAGTCCAGACGGACAGGCATGGGTGAAAGCGATTGCTCGTCCGTTTGAGCGGAATGAGATCGTCGGATTTTATCGCCTTCAACACCTTCTTAGCCGAATCATGATACGGCATACTAAAGAGTCGATTCGTGAGATATTGCCTGAACCGATCCGACGCACGGTCTTTATTGACCCTACACCAAGCGAGTATGCGCAATACAATGGTGTTGCCGCGGCAGTCCGCGCTAACTTGGTCATTACGAATATGGACCCCAAAACTCCTGGTTATCAGCATCTGGACAGCCTTTTGAACCCAAGTAATCGGAAAGAGGCGTTGCGCGTTGTTTCAAACCTTCGATCAGCATGTTGCGGTGGATCAGCTATGAAGGTTTCACTGGCCGAGGCATCTCGATTGGATACGATCAATATGCTAAGCGCACTCAACGTGGATGGCAACAATATGACGGTTGTGCTGGAATACCTTCGTAAAGTGCAACTGCCAGGGGTAGTCACTGAATGTGGGTGCTGCAAGCGCAAACTGCAATTGCTAATGATTATTCCATGCGGGCATTTGTGCTGTGCAGACTGTGTGGGAGATCAGATACGAAGCGTTGGTCCCATTTGTTTCCATTGCAATGCTCAATTTGATCGAGAGACCTTCCAACGACTTCAGCCTGGCTTTGAGTTTGAAATGATGGAAGAAGGTGTGGCGTTGGAGAATAATAATCCCAACCTGAACCAAAACGTTCGTCGTGTGAGGCGCGTCAATCGGATTCAACAGCTTGTAAATCAAGACCAGCGTCGTAACAGGGAAGGACATGAGCCACGACACGGTAGAGATCGACATGCTCACGAGGCAAATCGTCAAAATGGCCATCGAGAGCCCCGGCGCGCGCTTGATCTTACTCGTGACATTCACTTTATCGACGCCAGCAAAGCATTTTATGCGGCAACAAGAATTAAAGAGCTGAAGGAGGAGTTTCTTCTTGGCCCCGTCGCTCCAAGCGGGTGCTCTTCGCGACGTCGAGTGCACCATCTTAAAGCGATCATCTTTTCACAATTCAAGGAGCATATTTGGCACACTAAGGTTGCATTTGCTCAACAAGGCGTACCTACTGCCGATTTCATTGCTGGGCTAAGCCCGAAAACGCGAATGAAACAGTTAATGCGTTTTCGCAAGGACCCTAACGTAAATGTTCTCTTGCTAACGGAGGTTGGATCACACGGCTTGGACCTCTCCTTTGTTACGCACATCTTCTTAATGGACGAGATCTGGGACAAATCGCTGGAGCAGCAAGTTATAAGTCGAGCGCATCGAATGGGCGCAGGTCAAGCTGTGGTGGTGGAACAACTGTGGATGCGAGGCAGTGTTGAAAGCCACATGTTGGGGCCTCGTGAAATAGACGATCGGACCAAACTTAAAGAAAAATCTCTAGTCCAATTGAGAGTGCCTGATGCCATTTCATTAGAGGGATCACCAAAAAAGCCTAATACTGGAGGAACAATGTTTGGTGCTCCAAGCAAAAAGCGCAAACGTCATCGATCGAACGTAAGTGACGCTTCGAAAGCTGCAAAAGGTAACAAGAATACCGCACTGCAGCGCAAGCTTGACTACGTGCTGAAGAATCTGCGCCTGTTGGGAGAAGATAAATTTGCGGAGCCTGGGGAAGTACGGTTTTACGTTGAGAACGAGCACAAGAATGTGATTCGACAAGCAATTCATGTCATGCCTAATCGTGGATCATGTACAAGCACTGATTGGACAGACCTAGAAAGCTACCGTTGCCGACAGTAGAAACTACCCCGCCAGTACCAAGAACCCAGACTGCTGTGCGTGTACATCCAGAAGTAAAAGAACGTGTGGTTACGTCTGCAAACGAGGCTTTGCAGAGTCCTTCTCTTCATATTTCAGTGCCAAAGCATTCTCCCCCGGATGACATAATTGTGATTGATAGTTCTTCGGATGAAGAGATAGAGGAAGTAGATACCAAGGACGAGAAGCAAGATAATATGATGGCGGCAAGGATGATGCAAACTAGTCCAAAGCAAAGGAGTATTGTTGTGACGTTGAGCTCGAGCGACGATGAGGATATATCTGTAAAAATGACAGGTGTGGCGAAGACAGGAGTGCATAGAATAGTAAGGACGGCGACCACGATTAACTCCAAAACGAAGGAGGCGTTTTATGCTATGATTGACGATGATGATTCCGAGACGGAGTCGGAGTGACACTCGTTCAATTGATGGGTGATAATTAAATGAGAGAGTAGTAAAGTATAACAATGTACATGAAGAAATGAATATCTGACAACGCCTAGCTAGCTGCCTAGACAATAATCAGCTTTATATGGTAGCGGCGTGGTCTTGTTGATTGAGCTTATTGTCAAAGTGCAAACATCCGCTCGTCCAGTCGAAGTTGTAACGCATGATGTCGACGAGCTTTTAGGAGTCTTCACACGTTTCTCACGTACAAAGATTAAGACGCGACTGCTTCATGTGTTGTGGTGCACGTCTTATTAGGATATCGTTACCCTTTTGACTCACACAATGAATATATTACAGATTTTGGATTATAGTCAAAATCTAAATTTAGATTCCAAATAGTCGATTTGGCGCCGAAGCTTCATCAAATGAGCGGTGGATATCTTGATATCGATGACATTTTGGCCGGTGATGAGCGCATCAAGTGCACGTTTGATACGGATGTGCTGGATTGTGGACATTTAGATCCTAGTTGTTGTAATCCTGATTTATTAAAAGGGGCCGTCGTGGAGCTACCGTTATGGCTTGCGACAACGTTGGCTGGACGCGGTGACGTGACGGTCGAGCCACCGCATTTCCTGACCACACGTTTCCGACGTATGCTTAAAAGCTGGTCCATCATCCATTAACGTGCGCAATTTTTGCACCTATATACTGCAAGTTGGAAGTCATCTAATACCTTACGTTAAGGAAGAAGAACAGGGAGAGATTACTGAAATCTTGCGGCTTTGTTTTGGCGGTGAGCGTTATCGCGATATCCTCAACAATGCTATGAGCTCTCTGGACGAAGACACGACTGAATTTACAAGAAAACTTACACAAGACGAAAAGAAACTATTTGAAGCTGGTGTTCGAGATGCAAAAGGATATATTCGATGGAAAGGGCGAAATACAGAGACTATTCAAGCCGCTGGAGTTGTCGTTCGTTCACTCAAGAAGCGAAAGTTTTGTTCGTAAGAAGATAAATATAAATAACTTTCATGAAATTTATTTGATATCATACTTGAGAGGTCTGACATTATTTCTTACCGCCAGTCAGTCTCTTTTCAAAGTTTTTTTTGTCTAAGTGGTTTGCATGTATTAAAATGTTAGTAACATTTGTATTAGACACAAGTGCGTCTATGAATCAGAGCACAAGTTCAGGTATGACACTATTGGATTATGCAAAATCAGCGGTTGAACGGTTTGTAAAGCGTGTTCGTGATCCAAATCGTCGTTATCAACATCATTTTATGTTACTCTCCTGTGGTCGCGAAACTCGCATTCTTAAAGGCAAAACTCCTCATGTTGAACCAAAAGGTAGTAATTTATTCCATCATCATGGTCGTGTACGTGTTGGATGGGATCAATCAACTAATAAAGAGTTTTTCCTACAAGAATTAAAGAATTTAAAAGCAACAGACTTAAGTGACGTTGGTGCGGCATTGAAACAGGCTTTTGAATTAATGAATCAAATTCGTCTTCAGTTTAATTGGGATAGTTACGGATTAGGTCGTGCACCATGGAATACAAATGTTTCAGTTTGTGTCTTGCTTACAGATGCTACAACATTATCCAGTGCTGATGGATTGATTCAAGATTCACTCATTATTACACCATCTCATGCCGTCGGGGCAGAGCTCACGTATGAACCATATCGATGGGATCAAAGACTTTATACCATTGCTTTAAAACTATCTGCTACTATGAATGGTGTAAAAGGACAACCGACTGTGCCTGTAGACTTGATGGCTTTAAGTGAAACTACAGGAGGAATGCTTTACTTGCCTACATCGAAATCTGCAGTTGAACAGAGTGTTGACCAGATCATACTAAAACTTAAAGCAGGGGCTGTAGTCAAGTTCAAGTGTGAAGCTATTGATGAGGAATCAGAACACCCGACAATGAGAAATATCATTGCACCCATTCCAAGTGTGAAAGAGTTCTGTTGGCCTGTTGCAGAAGCTTTTTGGCTAGATCGAAACACAGCTGCTTTGCCAACGAGAGAAGCACATCCAACGTTAGTGTATTCCAGAACGGTGGAAAACGCGATCGAGGCAGCTACGAGTCATATGCTGCTAGATACACTCAAGTTTCCGGCGGATAGCTACATGTTGGAAACTTCGATTAGCCCGACACCAAGTCGTGGACAACGATGGCTAGTTTATGTTCAAGGCAGCAAAGGGGACGGACGAGTAGGGGATCCTATTGGTATGCTTCGTGCACCTAGCTCGACTCCCGGCACCCACTCGTCGAATGCAGTGCTTGTGCTGCTGCCTTACAACTTTCCCAAACTCTTTTCGCTTCTTGTGGAAGTCGCGCGAGTATATCAAGCGAGTGGACAAAACATCAATGCGGCGTCGAGCACGTGGATGTTTCAGGCCAAAGCCATGCCGTCATCGTGGCGCGAATCGTTTACGTCGTATCTTAGTGGGTGCCCACTCTACTACTACGCTCCTTTAAAAAAGGCACTTCGCAAGTACAACTTGCATGACATGGTACCCGAGGTTCAGGACTCAGGGCGAAGCTACCAGATCTCGAGCTTTCTGAACCGTCTACGAGAGCAAGCAATTGCAGAGAGCGATAGCAACAACAAATTGTTCTCGCGGGTGAGTCGGGGCGACAACACCAGCTCAGCGCCAAGTATGCGAAGCAGCGGCATTCCCGAATCGTCTCCATCGGCGTCACCTGTCTTAAGCAAAGATTTGTCCGGGACGAACCAGATCGATACAAAATCATTCGATGCTATTGCAACCATGTCACTCCTAGATTTGCGTGCTGCTCACCAAAAAAGCAAAGCGCTTTTTTTTAAAAAGCCGTCGAAGCCCCATTTCCAGGTAGCTCTTCCACGCGCATCAAAAGACGAGGTAGCACCATTGAAGCTGGCACCAAGTTGGCGTGCCGCGGAGGAGGACGAAAAGCATCGTCAGCCTATTGATGTTATGAGCGACTATGAGTCGCGCTTGATTAAGAAGGAGGCACTTCGTAATCCTCTTGCTGAGGCTGAACCGGACGAAGATACCCCAACTGGGCTGCGACGGCGTCAATTATCTTTCAATCTTGGCAATCCATACAAGAAGAGCTCATCCAAGGTGAGCAACGTCTACCAGAATGAAGCTGCAGACGAAGCAGCCGCATTGGAAGGCCAGTCCCCGAAGCGCCAGCGTACGCGAAAGCGGTCGTTCCAACTGAAGCGAGACAAAAAGCACTCAAAACGCTCTCACAGAATGCATGGCTCGCCATCCTTTAAGTCATCGCCAGGGTCACCATCCCACTCACCGAGCTCTCCTGTTTCGAGCAGTTCATCGACAGTTTCGTCGCCAGGCCGAAGCGACAGTGGTGACTTGGTCATGACTGACAGCTCGGTGGGATCAAATTACTCTGTGAAGGCTGAGGCTGCTCAGATGTTGGGTATTCCTCTTCACGACGGTAATTTTGTGGAGGATGAAAAGCACAGTAGCTTTGTTCGGCTGGTTTATGGTGTCTTGGCAGAAAACTGGGAGACATGGAGTACTATTATCCGTCTTACCAAGGCGCGCTCGACTACACAACAGGTACGACGTAATGTGATTTGCTGTTTACTAAGTTTGCTTAATCTTGATGATGCCTCTTTCATTGCACAGGAAAAGGATTTTGTGTTAAGTGGCCTGCGTTCGATGAAGGGCGGCCCAATAGCATTGAAGACGTATATTGAGCAAGCAATTCAGTATTCTGTGCAATTCCGACAGCAGTCGCTGGAGCAGCAGCTGAGGCAGTTGCTGGATGAAGTGACAGCCCCTCGATAATTTTAAGAAAAAGCAGCGATAGTCAAGCTTTAGCTATCCTAATGTATGAATCGGGATGGTTTTTTTTTGACGTGTGTGGTTGATGTTGTCAGTTCTGCCAGAGCTGCCTGTGCGCTTTCTTGTCTTGTGTGCCGAAAGAAAAGTGTTGGCTCACCGACTGTGCGTACTCCAGTCACCCGAGTAAGGATTACCGCAAAGAGACTATCGCCGTTGCTACTCTGGATGTTGCATCTCAACTGTCACCCCTTCTTTGATCTAGAGCAAAGCTAGCCGCACAACCCGTGTACGAGGATGAGTCGATTAACACAGTGCTAGTTCAAGACGTCACGCGCTCGTAAGCTGCTGGCTGCCACGAATACTGCTGGCTGTGATGAAAACTGCGCAAAAGGTCTGAAGAGTCGAGTTCTTGATGTTTGCTGTGCTTGAAGCCATGGACATCGCTATATGGTTTAGAGGTGGGAAGCCAAAGCTTGTTCGTCACCGAAGCGAGCGAAAACGTAATTTAACTAAATTGATCCTGAGCTGGTCTCGCATGGCATTCCTGTCGTGTTTTGAATATCAAATTTCTTTTGCTTACAAGCTTTATGACTAGCACAAATTCAGAATCACGCAAGTCAATGCTATTCTTCTCGATCATCATACTACTCCAATCTGTCGAGCAGCTTGTAAGTTGGAATGTGGAGGGGTGGCTACATATACAATTTTATGTTGGAATGCGCCTACTGGAACCTGACAACGCAATTCCTCATGAAGAAATGCCGGTCGTTCATCGATTGCCACAACTTCATCGCAAAACCACGAGACACCGTTCACTACTTAGTCCACAGACTTCGCAACGTAGTACGCAGTCAGCGACCATCCCTACATCAGCTTTGTCATATGGCAACAAATTGTCAACAACGCAATACTGTCCGCTATTTGCTACTATCAGCCCCCGACTATCGTGCAGGTTTTTTTCTCCGACTGGACGCATTCGATTAAGGTAGGAGTAACCTGCTTCTGACTGCTCAATCAAATTATCTGCTCCTCGCATCGATAAAAAAATACGCTCTACGCTGTGCTATTAGAAGAAACGATAGACGATATCTTTTGCTCTTCGTATTCGTCCACGTTAGTTATTTCATATTCTGACAGAAGGTAAGAGGCTAAAGTTGACATAAATATATGCAGGCTGGTGTACAAAGAGTTGCCGTAGCTTAGAAAAACCACGCAAGTAAAGTGAGCAACTAAAGCACATACGAAATGAGTCGGATCCACGGTGAGACCTGATACAATTGATCCATGTGCGTCGAAATCCGGTGGATCAGTAGCGATAGTCCGTTGCACACGCGATCCATCATGTCAAACATGATCATCGCTGACGCCGTCGGTGGAGCTGTCGCCGGCTGTGGACTGCAAGCTGTGGCCAAAAGAATTAACAACAGCAAGACTGCGAGGACAAATCCGGGCGGGTCCGTTACCGACGCCACACAAACGTAGAAAAATGATGAGAACGTGCGTAAATTCGGTCGTCGTCGAAATGCTGACGCTGCAGTGTTAGTAGTGAGCGCGCCTCCGTTTGCGAGCGGGGAAGACGTTGGCATCATCATCACGTGTGAACGATGCTGCTTGGACGGGGTGGTTGCGCACTGAACCTCAGCTGGATACAGTGATGCAATGAGTTCCTTAAGCAGCAAATTGACCTCCAGGTGCTCCATTGAGTGGATATTAGCCTGTTGCCGACACAATGGACACAAGTTTCCTCTCTGCTGCTGAACTGGTGCTCGTTGTGAAGATGACAAGTCGGGCGTCCACGCAGTCAAAATACAACCACGATCAAAGTTATGTCTAGTGCCACAAAACGAAAGAATGGTGGTCGGTGACTCACTAAAGTTCATACTACAAGCCACAGAAATTATACACAAAAGTGACTCACCCGCATGGCAATGTGACTGGAAAGCTTAAAATATCAAAGCAGATAGAGCACAACAAATTATCTAGTGGGCAGCAGATACCTAATGACAAAGTAGGTTGGCGCTGATGAGTTGCGTTAGCGATTGCAAGCTGCAGCGGCCGTGGTAGGCGCTTAGAAGAATTAGTCATGAGTGTTACCGGTACTTTTTGCGAATGGAAAGTGCATCGATTGGATGAAATTGGATACAATAACGGTAGCGTCGCAAGAGACGGGGAAGTGTCGTCCCAAGAGACGAATAGATGTCGTTCCAAGAGACAGGGACGCGTCGTCGCAAGAGAAGGGAGAGCGTTTTCTTAGCGACACGATGCTGCTAATTTTTTACTATAATTATTCCTACTTAATTGTCACATTCATAATATTCACCTGGTCTCTCGTCTCGTTACATTAATTACTCCAAACAATAACAGTAAGACTCCTTAAAGCAATAGCTGCGCCGTTACCATCTCGCTTGAATTCGTCGTACAGTGTGACACATCAGTTACCTCACGTGACCATCTCATATCTTCTCAGCGTCGAATAACTTGCTTAGAGCAGCCACTATAATAAGCAAAGGAAAGGCACTACGTAGTGACGTTTGGTCATGATTGGTTATCTGCAGTTGAGTTTTGATACATGAATTCTTTAGGTAAACCGGAGGTCCGTCCATACACGGCAAAACAGTAGTAAAATCCATCACGTTGGTGAGCAAGGACTACATAAACCGGCGAGCACCATGATTGTGGCTACTGTAAAGGTGGCATCTCCTTTGTGAACACACACTTTGCGTTAGTGACCTTGTGTGAGCACTAATCCTATTATCAGAATCCTGACGTCACTAACTTTTTTTGGACTGCAAAGATTGGAATTTTTTCCATCGCAGTTGATAATGCCATAGGACTTGTATGTGCATGTAAGAATCCCGTGCAGCTGGTTGTTCTCGCTGGCAAGTACTGCTGGCATCTTCCAACTGATGAAACGATAGTAAGTATTGGATTACTTTACTATTCGTTGCTCATGAGGATTGAAATGTGATAGTTCATTCTACACAAACGAAGACTGTTGAGAGAAGACAGACGCCTGATGTTGAATGTCAATGATCATTGAATTTCGGTGCACAGCATATTCATTTTGTTAATAGAAGTGTACATATCACAGATCAAGACTTTCTTACAACTACAAACGTAAAGGATGCAGAATAAGAGAGAGCACAATGTACTTCAACATTATACTCGCCAAATGCTTGTCGAAACTACGTTGCGCACGCAAGTTAGTTAGCTGGTCGTGTAAGTTGACATTGAACTTACCCTTTAAAAGCTTTCTCATTCGTCGAAATGCTTATCTTTTTCTTCAATATTCGATTGGGTAATTATCATAAACAGTATCCGTTGATCCTTTTTTGATTGGCTAATGGGAAATGATTTTCTTCTTCGATCTTTAATACAATATTCAAGTTAAAACTATATTAACCGTCACCGACTCTTCTTATTTTCTTACTCTCATAATTCTTTTCACCTCGAGACGGACAAAGGACATTCATTCCATTTTAATTCGCAATGCGTGTGCTCTCCCTCCTCGTAGCCAGCAGCCTAGCGCTGACAGAAGCGCTTAAGTCTCCACTTGAGTACGAGCATGAGTTCTCGGCCTGGATGAAGACTCACTCTATTGTATTCTCGGACGCGCTGGAATTTGCCAGACGCTTGGAGAATTACATTGCCAACGACATGTACATTCTTGAGCACAATGCCGAGAATGCCTGGACGGGTGTTTCTTTGGGCCATAACGAGTTCTCGCATATGTCGTTTGATGAGTTCAAGTTGAAGATGACAGGGCTAGTTTTGCCTGAAGGGTACGTCGAGCAGCGATTGGCATCACGTATCGACGGTCTGTTCAGTGATATGGACGTACCTGATGCTGTGGATTGGCAAGAAAAAGGTGGCGTCACGGCCATTAAGAACCAGGGTATGTGTGGCTCATGCTGGGCCTTTTCTACTACTGGAGCTGTTGAGGGAGCCGCGTTTGTGTCAAGTGGGAAACTGATGAGTTTGTCGGAGCAGGAGCTCGTAGACTGCGACCACAACGGAGACATGGGCTGTAATGGAGGTCTTATGGACCACGCCTTTGCATGGATAGAGGATCATAAAGGTCTTTGCAGCGAGGAAGACTACGAGTATAAGGGCGAAATCCAGGTATGTCGCAAATGTGACAATATTGTCAGAGTCACAGGTTATCAGGACGTTAACGCACAAGATGAACATGCACTGATGGTGGCGGTGGCGCAGCAGCCTGTTTCGGTGGCTATTGAAGCGGACCAGAAAGCTTTTCAGTTCTACAAGACAGGTGTGTTTAACTTGACGTGCGGCACGCAATTGGACCATGGAGTTTTGGTTGTGGGGTACGGCGCTGACAATGGACAAAAGTTCTGGAAAGTCAAGAATTCATGGGGACCGTCTTGGGGAGAGCATGGATACATTCGTCTTTCTCGTGATGAGAACGGCCCTGCGGGACAGTGCGGTATCGCTTCTGTGCCGAGCTACCCGTTTGCGTCACTAGTTTCAAAGGACGAGAAGACCGAGGAGTCAGTGGAGGTGTCAGGGTTTGACCCTGCAGACGACGCGGTCAACTCCTTTTCTGCTGAAGAGGCACGTGAGTTTCGCCTCACGACCCTTGCTGATTTGTTCTCATCAGCCAAGATCACTAAGTGTGGCGATGAAAGCAGCGCAATCATTGACTTTGCTCGCCTGGAAGTGACCCCCCACATCTCCGCAACGTGGCCAGCCAGTTTCATTTTCTGGCAGTGGTAATGCGAAGCAGGATTTTACGTCGGCGAATTTTAAGTTGGGAGTCAAGCTGGCTGGCACGCAGGTATTCGGACATGCTGGTAAGCTGTGTGGCGATACGCACATCCCTCTTCCGCTGGGCCTGGGCCACATTGATGTGCACGGTTTCGTTTGCCCTGTGGCGAAGGGTAAGCAAACAGATCTTAAGGTGGATGTGAACCTTCCAATCATTGCGCCTGCCGGCAACTACGAGATCATGCTGACTGGTGTCGATGACAGTAACAGTCCACTCTTTTGCGTGAATGTTGAGCTTGATCTGACAAGTGCTGACGAAGCCGCGGTAAAGACACGCGTGTACGAGCCTCTATCATTGATGTAAACTTGCTGCGCTTTTGCATTTTTCCATGCGCAAAAATTTGCTCTTGGTGCTCGACGAGCTCTACATTACCCGACTGCCGTTTGCAATACTTGAGATAGGCTCATGCTTGCGTACCGGATTACGGATAGTAGGCTTTGTGTGCGCCTCTATTAATATAATTTGCTTGAACGCTGGTGCTTTAACTTTAGAGTATTTTGTGCTTCCAAAAACGTTGTCACGTGTACGCGTTTTATCCGAAAATGAACTTGATTGTTCCAGCGCTGCTAAATTTGTACGGTACTACAAAGTAACCGAGATTCATGTACTGCCGTACTTTTGGTCTTTGGTTCGTCTTCCCAGTCTGTCTTCAACTTTACCACTCGAGTTTTTATTTGTGACACTGTTGCCACGAAGTATATAGTTCTGTACTTGGATACACCTTTTGATGAAAGTATTCATGTTTGTTATCCTGAACGTGATAATCTTTTCATCATCAAAACTCCGTGTGATATTTCGGAGCAAATGCAATTATACTAGCAGCTTTTTACAATTTCACATTTTTGCAAGGGTTCATGCCGTATATCTCAGCCTCTTTGATTCGGTGAGATGTGAAACACTCACTCCATTACAGATAACCAAGTTTTCCGATCTGCTGTTTATTGCACTAAAGACACACGGATCTTCAAATCATTTGTAAAGAAAGCAAAACTTTGACTCCTTGTCCCGTAGAAGCTGTTTCTTCTGTGACTTGAAGCTATCCAGTACATTCCATGCAACTTGTCCTACACATTCACTGTTCATGCACTAAACGAAATATCAGTATCAACATGGTGGTGAATTAGTTTTCGTCTAATCAACTGACCCACTTCCTAGTCTCGTCTATTGGCTTATTTAATGATACATACATGCATAAACACTAACAGTTATATGAATTCTAGCTTTTTGTCCCTCCAGCAACTGACTGACTTGATTTAAACGTAAGATAATGTACCATATCATTCCCTGGGCTCGACAAATTTATTTATTTGATGTCATTGCCATATTCGCATTTGCCTCCTACCGACACAGCAGTCCAAGCACAATCATGCGCCTTCAGCCCGCCATTATGTGTGGGTCTCTTGCCGCCTTCCTATTGGGTACTAATTCTCGTGCCAAACCATTAGACATCGCCAGGTCGGACGGCTTGCCTCCATCTTGCCGAGACACAGCCTCCACCAAGGGGCACTTGAGAGGATCCAAGCACACCAGCGACAGCAAGGATGAGAAGGGGCTTACTCCTGCTGCGCTCGAATCGATCGCAGAAGTTGGAATGAGCTTTCAAACTGCTGCTGCTGCATTTGAATCGGTCGCAGAGGTTGGCGTGAGCTCTCAGACTGCCGCTAAGCTCCAGGCCTCCAATACGTTGAGTGTGAACAATAAAGTTTTCGAATTCAATCCAGAACTTGACACACTTGCAAGATTTTTTAAAAATAACTCTGCATTGGACAATTGTAAGGAGTTCGCATTTGTTCGCGGATCCACAGGTCACACAACAAATAACTAAATTTGCTCTCCTCGATCTTCTTAAGACTAATTGCAGTTTTGAGGACCTGCGCCAGTTCATTGATGCTGGAACGAAAGTCCCTGGTCTTGATGACGTCGTCAAAAGTTTAGATAAAGGGTAAAGGATGAGCACCTCATCTATGTAATGCAAAAGTTGATTCAAAACAATCATAAGCAAAAGGCTTACAAAAAACCAAATTTAGCTTCATGGGCTGTCTACGCGCTTCGTTACAGCGAAAAGTTTTCACAGCATAAAATTTCTATCACTACAATCATTATGAAACACTTCAATGACGAAGATCTGGCGCAGCAATTTGAATCTCAAAGTCCGATGAAGAACCAACCAATGACCAAGTGGCGTGGATGAAATTTTCGACGGATCCCGACGATTCTTTACCTACCTAAAGCTTCATATAGCAGCATACGAGATATTCGTAAATAAGGATCTCCTAAGGTTGACTGTGAAAATGGACATATTTTACATTAAGTACCCCAAGCTGCAGACAACCATTCCCAAGCTTTTTCCGTACGACTATAAAACATTGATCGATATGGTGTTTTATATGTACGACAAGTACGACCCCACATCCTGGCAGCGTCAAAGATCGAGTGCTCAAAGAGCTGTCGCTGGAATGGATTGCTGAGAAACGTTCTCCAGACATAGTTCATCCGCTTTATGGTTTTGACAAGAGCGAAGGCCAATTTGTTCTGGGCCCTCGTATGAAGAGACGGATTAAGTATGTGACCGATTACAACGATGCATTGAAACCGAAACTACCAGTAACACCTGTATCGGAATTGAAGAAGATATATGGACATGAAATGTTTATGGAAATGTATGACAGGGCACCGAAGGAGTACGAGTATCATCCTTTTGACAAAAGAGATGGATATGTAGACACAAGGGCCGAGCAAAAAAACCTAAAAATCGCATGACTTATAGATCCAAATAAAGATCCACATGTTTGTCAGACTATCGATTCCCGAGTACGGATGAACTCCCTCGACATGCGGCAAGCTTCGGGCACGTGAAACGAGGCTCGTTCCAGCCATACAACTGCAAGATGAGGGTAAATGTTAATAACAATAACTTTATTGTTTTCTGTGTTGTCATCAGAAGATTACTTTGAGTAACATGAAATTCTTGTCTTTGACAGCCTATTTAAGCTCGCGGCGATCTTGAAGCTTTCAGTAAACAAAGCCTCAGTGCGACATTTTTGCTTTTTTAAAGCAATCAGCTATCTTAACCGCGTCCGTCGAAAATAATAACAAGAGCCATCACGCAGCATTGATTAAAGATTGCATTAGTCGTGCACGTAATGGTGCAAACATGTAAAAGAGTGTAGCATATCCCAATCGATGGCTTCACCTCCTGCGCAGAAGTATACAGAGCCAGATTCTTTTGGCTATCCATCCGTACGTGTTCTGCTCATTTCCGTATGCTAGAATAGTTTTTGGAAACGCAAATATTCTATTCTGCCTATCATCACTACTACAAGAATAAAAACTTCGTTGGTTGGCGCCATAAGCTAGCTCCGAAGATATGCACAGCATGAGAAATGCATCCTCATTAACATTGACCATGTGGGGCTCCTCCAGCGTCAGACATATTTTAGTATGTAAGAATCAAATTTTTTTTATTTAATTAAGATCATGACAGTTGCCAGAATTTATTGTATTCTCCGGCATGTGTTGTTTGTACTTGTACCATTGCTAAGTTCTTTACCTGTGTTCTTCATAAGCCGCACCATAAGTTTCGTCGCTTGAAAAACTATACTTACTATTAGTACTCACGACAAATCTGTGCTAATAATAAGCGAAGGAAATGTACATCAGTTGCATTCATATGAAATTGTTCTGTTATCATTATTTTATAAATACTACATTTTTTTATCAAATAAACCTTTAAATCAAATTCATTCTACTTTTTTTTAGAAATACATCATCACAAACGTCAACGACGCAATTGTTGCCCCATGCAACGTACAACAAGCTTCAGAGATCTTTCAGATGCTGTTGCACTGCTGTGGGTCGAAACAGTTGTAAAAGTAATGCTCACGAAGTTGCCTGTACGAAGTTTCGAGGAGCTTTGCCAAGCGGCGGCTGCAGTAGACGTCACCTTGACGCGACAAGATTGGCTTGAAGCGTTTGCAGCACACCCAATGGTATTGCTGCTGCTATTGGATTCCAATGTTTTTCAATGCAACGAGTAATTATAATAGTGATATTAATACAAGAGTTTCTGTTGGCAAATTCAGATTAGAAGAGTGGAAAGCCCATTAAAGAGTAGGAAGCTCAGGAACAAAAGGTAATGGATGAACACGAACACTATTTAAATAAAATAAGGTTATGGTAGATGAAAGAAAGGTGTAGCGACAAAACTTGCGGATAAGGATGTACTCGACCGTCTCGAGGCACTCAATGTTGCTTATTACAACAAGTTTTGGTATGTTCTTTGGTCAAGATACAATGTTTGTGGGTATTTTTATTTAGATAGTGTCCAATTTTGTTTCAAATACATTTACATTGTGTGCGACCGGAAAGTCTGCTCCCGAGAAGCTTTATATTATGGAATCCTGCATATAAAACAGCAGCCGAGCTACTGTAGCCACGATACTCATGCACTATGTGAAAAAGCACTATGTGAGGATGCACTATGTGCAGAAGAAGTAGTCAAACTACCGTAGCCAAGCTACGTATGCACTATGTGAAGAGGAAGACAAGCTCAGAGAGCTTCTACGTCTTAAGGTGTATAACTCTCCTAGGCTAGCTCGTAAGCTTGTGCCTATCGGTATTAACAACCGAGTCTTAGAGAGACTAGTATCAAAGATACTGATTCCTTAGAAGGAATAGAATGCTCAAGCTGTAAGGCTTACAGAGCAGGTTTGAAACTGATTGATATTTTATGTTTATCTTCTAACACTAAATATAGAAGCACCAATCCTATACTTAGTGCTAGTCACTATTTACTGGCTCTATAGCCTGTTACTATTACGCAACATGCATAGTCACTATACTTTAAATAAGTATAGTGATCACGTGGCTCTCGGCCACGATGCGACCCTTCGTACTTCAGGTACGGTCACATCGCCTACTTTTGTACCCAAGGTACAGCCACACCACATTGGTGTGGCAGGTGTGTATGTAAAATACACACCTTCGTGTAACCCGGTTACACCACAATTGTTTGGTGCTTGTTGATGGCTGGACTTATACGGAATATAGAAGAGATCTGGAAGGCACGTGCTTCCTATGGTATACCAGTGCAAATGTTCCTGGAGAGAAACTGCTCGTGTTTATATGCTCTGAGGCCTCTCATAGAAGATTCAGTGACGATGTTGAGTATAATTGGATGATATTGGAGCATCAAATTTGGTCCTGGACATTCGATGAATACCCTTGACGCAATTAACGACAAAGAGTTGTTCAAAAATGGGTTGCGAAAACTTGACGCGACAAGTAAAACAATACATCGTTGATTAATACGATGCCAGAAGTATTTGAAAAGGCGAAAAAAGTCAGCCCGACGATCCTTTTGATAATCGCGCCTTTTTGTTGGAGACCAAGTATTACTATGCAGGCGGTCCTGTCGATACATATTTCAGTATACGACGGCAGAAGCGATTTACCAGCTAAATCGTGCTATCGAAACGCTACCCAGTTATAGTTTTTCAACTCTTTCAAGTGATAGTCGATCGCCTCTTATCGTCAACCGCCTGTTTGCGTTGTTCAGAAGTCATACTTTTACGGGGCAATAGCCCAGCTGATTAGTCATTATACTGCTATTCAAGTTGAATTTAAAACCTGTCCGGAGGAGATCAAACATTTTTTCAAGTATCGAGAGTTTGCAAACCCGGCATTTAGTGGATGGATGTTGGAGATGGCTTTTTTATATCTTTAAGACATGGCGGCATCGTTCATAAGTTCAGGTACTCCATCTGAATCCACAACAGTAGCTTGCTCTTTCTTATTGTTGACAAGTGAGAGCAAGCTACTGTTGTGGACTTATTGTTGATAAGTGGAAGCAAGCTACTGTTGTGGATTCAGATGGAGTACCTGAACTTATGAACGATGACCCTATTTCGATTAGACCAATTCGATGGATTCAAGGTGGATACGATGTCTCATTGTAGCCGAGCTACTGTAGCTACGCTACTTATGCACTATGTGCAGGATGCACTATGTGCAGAAGAAGTAGTCAAACTACCGTAGCCAAGCTACGTATGCACTATGTGAAGAGGAAGACAAGCTCAGAGAGCTTCTACGTCTTAAGGTGTATAACTCTCCTAGGCTAGCTCGTAAGCTTGTGCCTATCGGTATTAACAACCGAGTCTTAGAGAGACTAGTATCAAAGATACTGATTCCTTAGAAGGAATAGAATGCTCAAGCTGTAAGGCTTACAGAGCAGGTTTGAAACTGATTGATATTTTATGTTTATCTTCTAACACTAAATATAGAAGCACCAATCCTATACTTAGTGCTAGTCACTATTTACTGGCTCTATAGCCTGTTACTATTACGCAACATGCATAGTCACTATACTTTAAATAAGTATAGTGATCACGTGGCTCTCGGCCACGATGCGACCCTTCGTACTTCAGGTACGGTCACATCGCCTACTTTTGTACCCAAGGTACAGCCACACCACATTGGTGTGGCAGGTGTGTATGTAAAATACACACCTTCGTGTAACCCGGTTACACCACAATTGTTTGGTGCTTGTTGATGGCTGGACTTATACGGAATATAGAAGAGATCTGGAAGGCACGTGCTTCCTATGGTATACCAGTGCAAATGTTCCTGGAGAGAAACTGCTCGTGTTTATATGCTCTGAGGCCTCTCATAGAAGATTCAGTGACGATGTTGAGTATAATTGGATGATATTGGAGCATCAAATTTGGTCCTGGACATTCGATGAATACCCTTGACGCAATTAACGACAAAGAGTTGTTCAAAAATGGGTTGCGAAAACTTGACGCGACAAGTAAAACAATACATCGTTGATTAATACGATGCCAGAAGTATTTGAAAAGGCGAAAAAAGTCAGCCCGACGATCCTTTTGATAATCGCGCCTTTTTGTTGGAGACCAAGTATTACTATGCAGGCGGTCCTGTCGATACATATTTCAGTATACGACGGCAGAAGCGATTTACCAGCTAAATCGTGCTATCGAAACGCTACCCAGTTATAGTTTTTCAACTCTTTCAAGTGATAGTCGATCGCCTCTTATCGTCAACCGCCTGTTTGCGTTGTTCAGAAGTCATACTTTTACGGGGCAATAGCCCAGCTGATTAGTCATTATACTGCTATTCAAGTTGAATTTAAAACCTGTCCGGAGGAGATCAAACATTTTTTCAAGTATCGAGAGTTTGCAAACCCGGCATTTAGTGGATGGATGTTGGAGATGGCTTTTTTATATCTTGAAGACATGGCGGCATCGTTCATAAGTTCAGGTACTCCATCTGAATCCACAACAGTAGCTTGCTCTTTCTTATTGTTGACAAGTGAGAGCAAGCTACTGTTGTGGACTTATTGTTGATAAGTGGAAGCAAGCTACTGTTGTGGATTCAGATGGAGTACCTGAACTTATGAACGATGACCCTATTTCGATTAGACCAATTCGATGGATTCAAGGTGGATACGATGTCTCATTGTAGCCGAGCTACTGTAGCTACGCTACTTATGCACTATGTGAGGATGCACTATGTGCAGAAGAAGTAGTCAAACTACCGTAGCCAAGCTACGTATGCACTATGTGCAGAGGAAGACAAGCTCAGAGAGCTTCTACGTCTTAAGGTGTATAACTCTCCTAGGCTAGCTCGTAAGCTTGTGCCTATCGGTATTAACAACCGAGTCTTAGAGAGACTAGTATCAAAGATACTGATTCCTTAGAAGGAATAGAATGCTCAAGCTGTAAGGCTTACAGAGCAGGTTTGAAACTGATTGATATTTTATGTTTATCTTCTAACACTAAATATAGAAGCACCAATCCTATACTTAGTGCTAGTCACTATTTACTGGCTCTATAGCCTGTTACTATTACGCAACATGCATAGTCACTATACTTTAAATAAGTATAGTGATCACGTGGCTCTCGGCCACGATGCGACCCTTCGTACTTCAGGTACGGTCACATCGCCTACTTTTGTACCCAAGGTACAGCCACACCACATTGGTGTGGCAGGTGTGTATGTAAAATACACACCTTCGTGTAACCCGGTTACACCACAATTGTTTGGTGCTTGTTGATGGCTGGACTTATACGGAATATAGAAGAGATCTGGAAGGCACGTGCTTCCTATGGTATACCAGTGCAAATGTTCCTGGAGAGAAACTGCTCGTGTTTATATGCTCTGAGGCCTCTCATAGAAGATTCAGTGACGATGTTGAGTATAATTGGATGATATTGGAGCATCAAATTTGGTCCTGGACATTCGATGAATACCCTTGACGCAATTAACGACAAAGAGTTGTTCAAAAATGGGTTGCGAAAACTTGACGCGACAAGTAAAACAATACATCGTTGATTAATACGATGCCAGAAGTATTTGAAAAGGCGAAAAAAGTCAGCCCGACGATCCTTTTGATAATCGCGCCTTTTTGTTGGAGACCAAGTATTACTATGCAGGCGGTCCTGTCGATACATATTTCAGTATACGACGGCAGAAGCGATTTACCAGCTAAATCGTGCTATCGAAACGCTACCCAGTTATAGTTTTTCAACTCTTTCAAGTGATAGTCGATCGCCTCTTATCGTCAACCGCCTGTTTGCGTTGTTCAGAAGTCATACTTTTACGGGGCAATAGCCCAGCTGATTAGTCATTATACTGCTATTCAAGTTGAATTTAAAACCTGTCCGGAGGAGATCAAACATTTTTTCAAGTATCGAGAGTTTGCAAACCCGGCATTTAGTGGATGGATGTTGGAGATGGCTTTTTTATATCTTGAAGACATGGCGGCATCGTTCATAAGTTCAGGTACTCCATCTGAATCCACAACAGTAGCTTGCTCTTTCTTATTGTTGACAAGTGAGAGCAAGCTACTGTTGTGGACTTATTGTTGATAAGTGGAAGCAAGCTACTGTTGTGGATTCAGATGGAGTACCTGAACTTATGAACGATGACCCTATTTCGATTAGACCAATTCGATGGATTCAAGGTGGATACGATGTCTCATTGTAGCCGAGCTACTGTAGCTACGCTACTTATGCATTATGTGCAGATGCACTATGTGCAGAAGAAGTAGTCAAACTACCGTAGCCAAGCTACGTATGCACTATGTGCAGAGGAAGACAAGCTCAGAGAGCTTCTACGTCTTAAGGTGTATAACTCTCCTAGGCTAGCTCGTAAGCTTGTGCCTATCGGTATTAACAACCGAGTCTTAGAGAGACTAGTATCAAAGATACTGATTCCTTAGAAGGAATAGAATGCTCAAGCTGTAAGGCTTACAGAGCAGGTTTGAAACTGATTGATATTTTATGTTTATCTTCTAACACTAAATATAGAAGCACCAATCCTATACTTAGTGCTAGTCACTATTTACTGGCTCTATAGCCTGTTACTATTACGCAACATGCATAGTCACTATACTTTAAATAAGTATAGTGATCACGTGGCTCTCGGCCACGATGCGACCCTTCGTACTTCAGGTACGGTCACATCGCCTACTTTTGTACCCAAGGTACAGCCACACCACATTGGTGTGGCAGGTGTGTATGTAAAATACACACCTTCGTGTAACCCGGTTACACCACAATTGTTTGGTGCTTGTTGATGGCTGGACTTATACGGAATATAGAAGAGATCTGGAAGGCACGTGCTTCCTATGGTATACCAGTGCAAATGTTCCTGGAGAGAAACTGCTCGTGTTTATATGCTCTGAGGCCTCTCATAGAAGATTCAGTGACGATGTTGAGTATAATTGGATGATATTGGAGCATCAAATTTGGTCCTGGACATTCGATGAATACCCTTGACGCAATTAACGACAAAGAGTTGTTCAAAAATGGGTTGCGAAAACTTGACGCGACAAGTAAAACAATACATCGTTGATTAATACGATGCCAGAAGTATTTGAAAAGGCGAAAAAAGTCAGCCCGACGATCCTTTTGATAATCGCGCCTTTTTGTTGGAGACCAAGTATTACTATGCAGGCGGTCCTGTCGATACATGTTTCAGTATACGACGGCAGAAGCGATTTACCAGCTAAATCGTGCTATCGAAACGCTACCCAGTTATAGTTTTTCAACTCTTTCAAGTGATAGTCGATCGCCTCTTATCGTCAACCGCCTGTTTGCGTTGTTCAGAAGTCATACTTTTACGGGGCAATAGCCCAGCTGATTAGTCATTATACTGCTATTCAAGTTGAATTTAAAACCTGTCCGGAGGAGATCAAACATTTTTTCAAGTATCGAGAGTTTGCAAACCCGGCATTTAGTGGATGGATGTTGGAGATGGCTTTTTTATATCTTGAAGACATGGCGGCATCGTTCATAAGTTCAGGTACTCCATCTGAATCCACAACAGTAGCTTGCTCTTTCTTATTGTTGACAAGTGAGAGCAAGCTACTGTTGTGGACTTATTGTTGATAAGTGGAAGCAAGCTACTGTTGTGGATTCAGATGGAGTACCTGAACTTATGAACGATGACCCTATTTCGATTAGACCAATTCGATGGATTCAAGGTGGATACGATGTCTCATTGTAGCCGAGCTACTGTAGCTACGCTACTTATGCACTATGTGCAGGATGCACTATGTGCAGAAGAAGTAGTCAAACTACCGTAGCCAAGCTACGTATGCACTATGTGCAGAGGAAGACAAGCTCAGAGAGCTTCTACGTCTTAAGGTGTATAACTCTCCTAGGCTAGCTCGTAAGCTTGTGCCTATCGGTATTAACAACCGAGTCTTAGAGAGACTAGTATCAAAGATACTGATTCCTTAGAAGGAATAGAATGCTCAAGCTGTAAGGCTTACAGAGCAGGTTTGAAACTGATTGATATTTTATGTTTATCTTCTAACACTAAATATAGAAGCACCAATCCTATACTTAGTGCTAGTCACTATTTACTGGCTCTATAGCCTGTTACTATTACGCAACATGCATAGTCACTATACTTTAAATAAGTATAGTGATCACGTGGCTCTCGGCCACGATGCGACCCTTCGTACTTCAGGTACGGTCACATCGCCTACTTTTGTACCCAAGGTACAGCCACACCACATTGGTGTGGCAGGTGTGTATGTAAAATACACACCTTCGTGTAACCCGGTTACACCACAATTGTTTGGTGCTTGTTGATGGCTGGACTTATACGGAATATAGAAGAGATCTGGAAGGCACGTGCTTCCTATGGTATACCAGTGCAAATGTTCCTGGAGAGAAACTGCTCGTGTTTATATGCTCTGAGGCCTCTCATAGAAGATTCAGTGACGATGTTGAGTATAATTGGATGATATTGGAGCATCAAATTTGGTCCTGGACATTCGATGAATACCCTTGACGCAATTAACGACAAAGAGTTGTTCAAAAATGGGTTGCGAAAACTTGACGCGACAAGTAAAACAATACATCGTTGATTAATACGATGCCAGAAGTATTTGAAAAGGCGAAAAAAGTCAGCCCGACGATCCTTTTGATAATCGCGCCTTTTTGTTGGAGACCAAGTATTACTATGCAGGCGGTCCTGTCGATACATATTTCAGTATACGACGGCAGAAGCGATTTACCAGCTAAATCGTGCTATCGAAACGCTACCCAGTTATAGTTTTTCAACTCTTTCAAGTGATAGTCGATCGCCTCTTATCGTCAACCGCCTGTTTGCGTTGTTCAGAAGTCATACTTTTACGGGGCAATAGCCCAGCTGATTAGTCATTATACTGCTATTCAAGTTGAATTTAAAACCTGTCCGGAGGAGATCAAACATTTTTTCAAGTATCGAGAGTTTGCAAACCCGGCATTTAGTGGATGGATGTTGGAGATGGCTTTTTTATATCTTGAAGACATGGCGGCATCGTTCATAAGTTCAGGTACTCCATCTGAATCCACAACAGTAGCTTGCTCTTTCTTATTGTTGACAAGTGAGAGCAAGCTACTGTTGTGGACTTATTGTTGATAAGTGGAAGCAAGCTACTGTTGTGGATTCAGATGGAGTACCTGAACTTATGAACGATGACCCTATTTCGATTAGACCAATTCGATGGATTCAAGGTGGATACGATGTCTCATTGTAGCCGAGCTACTGTAGCTACGCTACTTATGCATTATGTGCAGATGCACTATGTGCAGAAGAAGTAGTCAAACTACTGTAGCCAAGCTACGTATGCACTATGTGCAGAGGAAGACAAGCTCAGAGAGCTTCTACGTCTTAAGGTGTATAACTCTCCTAGGCTAGCTCGTAAGCTTGTGCCTATCGGTATTAACAACCGAGTCTTAGAGAGACTAGTATCAAAGATACTGATTCCTTAGAAGGAATAGAATGCTCAAGCTGTAAGGCTTACAGAGCAGGTTTGAAACTGATTGATATTTTATGTTTATCTTCTAACACTAAATATAGAAGCACCAATCCTATACTTAGTGCTAGTCACTATTTACTGGCTCTATAGCCTGTTACTATTACGCAACATGCATAGTCACTATACTTTAAATAAGTATAGTGATCACGTGGCTCTCGGCCACGATGCGACCCTTCGTACTTCAGGTACGGTCACATCGCCTACTTTTGTACCCAAGGTACAGCCACACCACATTGGTGTGGCAGGTGTGTATGTAAAATACACACCTTCGTGTAACCCGGTTACACCACAATTGTTTGGTGCTTGTTGATGGCTGGACTTATACGGAATATAGAAGAGATCTGGAAGGCACGTGCTTCCTATGGTATACCAGTGCAAATGTTCCTGGAGAGAAACTGCTCGTGTTTATATGCTCTGAGGCCTCTCATAGAAGATTCAGTGACGATGTTGAGTATAATTGGATGATATTGGAGCATCAAATTTGGTCCTGGACATTCGATGAATACCCTTGACGCAATTAACGACAAAGAGTTGTTCAAAAATGGGTTGCGAAAACTTGACGCGACAAGTAAAACAATACATCGTTGATTAATACGATGCCAGAAGTATTTGAAAAGGCGAAAAAAGTCAGCCCGACGATCCTTTTGATAATCGCGCCTTTTTGTTGGAGACCAAGTATTACTATGCAGGCGGTCCTGTCGATACATATTTCAGTATACGACGGCAGAAGCGATTTACCAGCTAAATCGTGCTATCGAAACGCTACCCAGTTATAGTTTTTCAACTCTTTCAAGTGATAGTCGATCGCCTCTTATCGTCAACCGCCTGTTTGCGTTGTTCAGAAGTCATACTTTTACGGGGCAATAGCCCAGCTGATTAGTCATTATACTGCTATTCAAGTTGAATTTAAAACCTGTCCGGAGGAGATCAAACATTTTTTCAAGTATCGAGAGTTTGCAAACCCGGCATTTAGTGGATGGATGTTGGAGATGGCTTTTTTATATCTTGAAGACATGGCGGCATCGTTCATAAGTTCAGGTACTCCATCTGAATCCACAACAGTAGCTTGCTCTTTCTTATTGTTGACAAGTGAGAGCAAGCTACTGTTGTGGACTTATTGTTGATAAGTGGAAGCAAGCTACTGTTGTGGATTCAGATGGAGTACCTGAACTTATGAACGATGACCCTATTTCGATTAGACCAATTCGATGGATTCAAGGTGGATACGATGTCTCATTGTAGCCGAGCTACTGTAGCTACGCTACTTATGCATTATGTGCAGATGCACTATGTGCAGAAGAAGTAGTCAAACTACTGTAGCCAAGCTACGTATGCACTATGTGCAGAGGAAGACAAGCTCAGAGAGCTTCTACGTCTTAAGGTGTATAACTCTCCTAGGCTAGCTCGTAAGCTTGTGCCTATCGGTATTAACAACCGAGTCTTAGAGAGACTAGTATCAAAGATACTGATTCCTTAGAAGGAATAGAATGCTCAAGCTGTAAGGCTTACAGAGCAGGTTTGAAACTGATTGATATTTTATGTTTATCTTCTAACACTAAATATAGAAGCACCAATCCTATACTTAGTGCTAGTCACTATTTACTGGCTCTATAGCCTGTTACTATTACGCAACATGCATAGTCACTATACTTTAAATAAGTATAGTGATCACGTGGCTCTCGGCCACGATGCGACCCTTCGTACTTCAGGTACGGTCACATCGCCTACTTTTGTACCCAAGGTACAGCCACACCACATTGGTGTGGCAGGTGTGTATGTAAAATACACACCTTCGTGTAACCCGGTTACACCACAATTGTTTGGTGCTTGTTGATGGCTGGACTTATACGGAATATAGAAGAGATCTGGAAGGCACGTGCTTCCTATGGTATACCAGTGCAAATGTTCCTGGAGAGAAACTGCTCGTGTTTATATGCTCTGAGGCCTCTCATAGAAGATTCAGTGACGATGTTGAGTATAATTGGATGATATTGGAGCATCAAATTTGGTCCTGGACATTCGATGAATACCCTTGACGCAATTAACGACAAAGAGTTGTTCAAAAATGGGTTGCGAAAACTTGACGCGACAAGTAAAACAATACATCGTTGATTAATACGATGCCAGAAGTATTTGAAAAGGCGAAAAAAGTCAGCCCGACGATCCTTTTGATAATCGCGCCTTTTTGTTGGAGACCAAGTATTACTATGCAGGCGGTCCTGTCGATACATATTTCAGTATACGACGGCAGAAGCGATTTACCAGCTAAATCGTGCTATCGAAACGCTACCCAGTTATAGTTTTTCAACTCTTTCAAGTGATAGTCGATCGCCTCTTATCGTCAACCGCCTGTTTGCGTTGTTCAGAAGTCATACTTTTACGGGGCAATAGCCCAGCTGATTAGTCATTATACTGCTATTCAAGTTGAATTTAAAACCTGTCCGGAGGAGATCAAACATTTTTTCAAGTATCGAGAGTTTGCAAACCCGGCATTTAGTGGATGGATGTTGGAGATGGCTTTTTTATATCTTGAAGACATGGCGGCATCGTTCATAAGTTCAGGTACTCCATCTGAATCCACAACAGTAGCTTGCTCTTTCTTATTGTTGACAAGTGAGAGCAAGCTACTGTTGTGGACTTATTGTTGATAAGTGGAAGCAAGCTACTGTTGTGGATTCAGATGGAGTACCTGAACTTATGAACGATGACCCTATTTCGATTAGACCAATTCGATGGATTCAAGGTGGATACGATGTCTCATTGTAGCCGAGCTACTGTAGCTACGCTACTTATGCATTATGTGCAGATGCACTATGTGCAGAAGAAGTAGTCAAACTACTGTAGCCAAGCTACGTATGCACTATGTGCAGAGGAAGACAAGCTCAGAGAGCTTCTACGTCTTAAGGTGTATAACTCTCCTAGGCTAGCTCGTAAGCTTGTGCCTATCGGTATTAACAACCGAGTCTTAGAGAGACTAGTATCAAAGATACTGATTCCTTAGAAGGAATAGAATGCTCAAGCTGTAAGGCTTACAGAGCAGGTTTGAAACTGATTGATATTTTATGTTTATCTTCTAACACTAAATATAGAAGCACCAATCCTATACTTAGTGCTAGTCACTATTTACTGGCTCTATAGCCTGTTACTATTACGCAACATGCATAGTCACTATACTTTAAATAAGTATAGTGATCACGTGGCTCTCGGCCACGATGCGACCCTTCGTACTTCAGGTACGGTCACATCGCCTACTTTTGTACCCAAGGTACAGCCACACCACATTGGTGTGGCAGGTGTGTATGTAAAATACACACCTTCGTGTAACCCGGTTACACCACAATTGTTTGGTGCTTGTTGATGGCTGGACTTATACGGAATATAGAAGAGATCTGGAAGGCACGTGCTTCCTATGGTATACCAGTGCAAATGTTCCTGGAGAGAAACTGCTCGTGTTTATATGCTCTGAGGCCTCTCATAGAAGATTCAGTGACGATGTTGAGTATAATTGGATGATATTGGAGCATCAAATTTGGTCCTGGACATTCGATGAATACCCTTGACGCAATTAACGACAAAGAGTTGTTCAAAAATGGGTTGCGAAAACTTGACGCGACAAGTAAAACAATACATCGTTGATTAATACGATGCCAGAAGTATTTGAAAAGGCGAAAAAAGTCAGCCCGACGATCCTTTTGATAATCGCGCCTTTTTGTTGGAGACCAAGTATTACTATGCAGGCGGTCCTGTCGATACATATTTCAGTATACGACGGCAGAAGCGATTTACCAGCTAAATCGTGCTATCGAAACGCTACCCAGTTATAGTTTTTCAACTCTTTCAAGTGATAGTCGATCGCCTCTTATCGTCAACCGCCTGTTTGCGTTGTTCAGAAGTCATACTTTTACGGGGCAATAGCCCAGCTGATTAGTCATTATACTGCTATTCAAGTTGAATTTAAAACCTGTCCGGAGGAGATCAAACATTTTTTCAAGTATCGAGAGTTTGCAAACCCGGCATTTAGTGGATGGATGTTGGAGATGGCTTTTTTATATCTTGAAGACATGGCGGCATCGTTCATAAGTTCAGGTACTCCATCTGAATCCACAACAGTAGCTTGCTCTTTCTTATTGTTGACAAGTGAGAGCAAGCTACTGTTGTGGACTTATTGTTGATAAGTGGAAGCAAGCTACTGTTGTGGATTCAGATGGAGTACCTGAACTTATGAACGATGACCCTATTTCGATTAGACCAATTCGATGGATTCAAGGTGGATACGATGTCTCATTGTAGCCGAGCTACTGTAGCTACGCTACTTATGCACTATGTGCAGGATGCACTATGTGCAGAAGAAGTAGTCAAACTACCGTAGCCAAGCTACGTATGCACTATGTGCAGAGGAAGACAAGCTCAGAGAGCTTCTACGTCTTAAGGTGTATAACTCTCCTAGGCTAGCTCGTAAGCTTGTGCCTATCGGTATTAACAACCGAGTCTTAGAGAGACTAGTATCAAAGATACTGATTCCTTAGAAGGAATAGAATGCTCAAGCTGTAAGGCTTACAGAGCAGGTTTGAAACTGATTGATATTTTATGTTTATCTTCTAACACTAAATATAGAAGCACCAATCCTATACTTAGTGCTAGTCACTATTTACTGGCTCTATAGCCTGTTACTATTACGCAACATGCATAGTCACTATACTTTAAATAAGTATAGTGATCACGTGGCTCTCGGCCACGATGCGACCCTTCGTACTTCAGGTACGGTCACATCGCCTACTTTTGTACCCAAGGTACAGCCACACCACATTGGTGTGGCAGGTGTGTATGTAAAATACACACCTTCGTGTAACCCGGTTACACCACAATTGTTTGGTGCTTGTTGATGGCTGGACTTATACGGAATATAGAAGAGATCTGGAAGGCACGTGCTTCCTATGGTATACCAGTGCAAATGTTCCTGGAGAGAAACTGCTCGTGTTTATATGCTCTGAGGCCTCTCATAGAAGATTCAGTGACGATGTTGAGTATAATTGGATGATATTGGAGCATCAAATTTGGTCCTGGACATTCGATGAATACCCTTGACGCAATTAACGACAAAGAGTTGTTCAAAAATGGGTTGCGAAAACTTGACGCGACAAGTAAAACAATACATCGTTGATTAATACGATGCCAGAAGTATTTGAAAAGGCGAAAAAAGTCAGCCCGACGATCCTTTTGATAATCGCGCCTTTTTGTTGGAGACCAAGTATTACTATGCAGGCGGTCCTGTCGATACATATTTCAGTATACGACGGCAGAAGCGATTTACCAGCTAAATCGTGCTATCGAAACGCTACCCAGTTATAGTTTTTCAACTCTTTCAAGTGATAGTCGATCGCCTCTTATCGTCAACCGCCTGTTTGCGTTGTTCAGAAGTCATACTTTTACGGGGCAATAGCCCAGCTGATTAGTCATTATACTGCTATTCAAGTTGAATTTAAAACCTGTCCGGAGGAGATCAAACATTTTTTCAAGTATCGAGAGTTTGCAAACCCGGCATTTAGTGGATGGATGTTGGAGATGGCTTTTTTATATCTTGAAGACATGGCGGCATCGTTCATAAGTTCAGGTACTCCATCTGAATCCACAACAGTAGCTTGCTCTTTCTTATTGTTGACAAGTGAGAGCAAGCTACTGTTGTGGACTTATTGTTGATAAGTGGAAGCAAGCTACTGTTGTGGATTCAGATGGAGTACCTGAACTTATGAACGATGACCCTATTTCGATTAGACCAATTCGATGGATTCAAGGTGGATACGATGTCTCATTGTAGCCGAGCTACTGTAGCTACGCTACTTATGCATTATGTGCAGATGCACTATGTGCAGAAGAAGTAGTCAAACTACTGTAGCCAAGCTACGTATGCACTATGTGCAGAGGAAGACAAGCTCAGAGAGCTTCTACGTCTTAAGGTGTATAACTCTCCTAGGCTAGCTCGTAAGCTTGTGCCTATCGGTATTAACAACCGAGTCTTAGAGAGACTAGTATCAAAGATACTGATTCCTTAGAAGGAATAGAATGCTCAAGCTGTAAGGCTTACAGAGCAGGTTTGAAACTGATTGATATTTTATGTTTATCTTCTAACACTAAATATAGAAGCACCAATCCTATACTTAGTGCTAGTCACTATTTACTGGCTCTATAGCCTGTTACTATTACGCAACATGCATAGTCACTATACTTTAAATAAGTATAGTGATCACGTGGCTCTCGGCCACGATGCGACCCTTCGTACTTCAGGTACGGTCACATCGCCTACTTTTGTACCCAAGGTACAGCCACACCACATTGGTGTGGCAGGTGTGTATGTAAAATACACACCTTCGTGTAACCCGGTTACACCACAATTGTTTGGTGCTTGTTGATGGCTGGACTTATACGGAATATAGAAGAGATCTGGAAGGCACGTGCTTCCTATGGTATACCAGTGCAAATGTTCCTGGAGAGAAACTGCTCGTGTTTATATGCTCTGAGGCCTCTCATAGAAGATTCAGTGACGATGTTGAGTATAATTGGATGATATTGGAGCATCAAATTTGGTCCTGGACATTCGATGAATACCCTTGACGCAATTAACGACAAAGAGTTGTTCAAAAATGGGTTGCGAAAACTTGACGCGACAAGTAAAACAATACATCGTTGATTAATACGATGCCAGAAGTATTTGAAAAGGCGAAAAAAGTCAGCCCGACGATCCTTTTGATAATCGCGCCTTTTTGTTGGAGACCAAGTATTACTATGCAGGCGGTCCTGTCGATACATATTTCAGTATACGACGGCAGAAGCGATTTACCAGCTAAATCGTGCTATCGAAACGCTACCCAGTTATAGTTTTTCAACTCTTTCAAGTGATAGTCGATCGCCTCTTATCGTCAACCGCCTGTTTGCGTTGTTCAGAAGTCATACTTTTACGGGGCAATAGCCCAGCTGATTAGTCATTATACTGCTATTCAAGTTGAATTTAAAACCTGTCCGGAGGAGATCAAACATTTTTTCAAGTATCGAGAGTTTGCAAACCCGGCATTTAGTGGATGGATGTTGGAGATGGCTTTTTTATATCTTGAAGACATGGCGGCATCGTTCATAAGTTCAGGTACTCCATCTGAATCCACAACAGTAGCTTGCTCTTTCTTATTGTTGACAAGTGAGAGCAAGCTACTGTTGTGGACTTATTGTTGATAAGTGGAAGCAAGCTACTGTTGTGGATTCAGATGGAGTACCTGAACTTATGAACGATGACCCTATTTCGATTAGACCAATTCGATGGATTCAAGGTGGATACGATGTCTCATTGTAGCCGAGCTACTGTAGCTACGCTACTTATGCACTATGTGCAGATGCACTATGTGCAGAAGAAGTAGTCAAACTACTGTAGCCAAGCTACGTATGCACTATGTGCAGAGGAAGACAAGCTCAGAGAGCTTCTACGTCTTAAGGTGTATAACTCTCCTAGGCTAGCTCGTAAGCTTGTGCCTATCGGTATTAACAACCGAGTCTTAGAGAGACTAGTATCAAAGATACTGATTCCTTAGAAGGAATAGAATGCTCAAGCTGTAAGGCTTACAGAGCAGGTTTGAAACTGATTGATATTTTATGTTTATCTTCTAACACTAAATATAGAAGCACCAATCCTATACTTAGTGCTAGTCACTATTTACTGGCTCTATAGCCTGTTACTATTACGCAACATGCATAGTCACTATACTTTAAATAAGTATAGTGATCACGTGGCTCTCGGCCACGATGCGACCCTTCGTACTTCAGGTACGGTCACATCGCCTACTTTTGTACCCAAGGTACAGCCACACCACATTGGTGTGGCAGGTGTGTATGTAAAATACACACCTTCGTGTAACCCGGTTACACCACAATTGTTTGGTGCTTGTTGATGGCTGGACTTATACGGAATATAGAAGAGATCTGGAAGGCACGTGCTTCCTATGGTATACCAGTGCAAATGTTCCTGGAGAGAAACTGCTCGTGTTTATATGCTCTGAGGCCTCTCATAGAAGATTCAGTGACGATGTTGAGTATAATTGGATGATATTGGAGCATCAAATTTGGTCCTGGACATTCGATGAATACCCTTGACGCAATTAACGACAAAGAGTTGTTCAAAAATGGGTTGCGAAAACTTGACGCGACAAGTAAAACAATACATCGTTGATTAATACGATGCCAGAAGTATTTGAAAAGGCGAAAAAAGTCAGCCCGACGATCCTTTTGATAATCGCGCCTTTTTGTTGGAGACCAAGTATTACTATGCAGGCGGTCCTGTCGATACATGTTTCAGTATACGACGGCAGAAGCGATTTACCAGCTAAATCGTGCTATCGAAACGCTACCCAGTTATAGTTTTTCAACTCTTTCAAGTGATAGTCGATCGCCTCTTATCGTCAACCGCCTGTTTGCGTTGTTCAGAAGTCATACTTTTACGGGGCAATAGCCCAGCTGATTAGTCATTATACTGCTATTCAAGTTGAATTTAAAACCTGTCCGGAGGAGATCAAACATTTTTTCAAGTATCGAGAGTTTGCAAACCCGGCATTTAGTGGATGGATGTTGGAGATGGCTTTTTTATATCTTGAAGACATGGCGGCATCGTTCATAAGTTCAGGTACTCCATCTGAATCCACAACAGTAGCTTGCTCTTTCTTATTGTTGACAAGTGAGAGCAAGCTACTGTTGTGGACTTATTGTTGATAAGTGGAAGCAAGCTACTGTTGTGGATTCAGATGGAGTACCTGAACTTATGAACGATGACCCTATTTCGATTAGACCAATTCGATGGATTCAAGGTGGATACGATGTCTCATTGTAGCCGAGCTACTGTAGCTACGCTACTTATGCACTATGTGCAGATGCACTATGTGCAGAAGAAGTAGTCAAACTACTGTAGCCAAGCTACGTATGCACTATGTGCAGAGGAAGACAAGCTCAGAGAGCTTCTACGTCTTAAGGTGTATAACTCTCCTAGGCTAGCTCGTAAGCTTGTGCCTATCGGTATTAACAACCGAGTCTTAGAGAGACTAGTATCAAAGATACTGATTCCTTAGAAGGAATAGAATGCTCAAGCTGTAAGGCTTACAGAGCAGGTTTGAAACTGATTGATATTTTATGTTTATCTTCTAACACTAAATATAGAAGCACCAATCCTATACTTAGTGCTAGTCACTATTTACTGGCTCTATAGCCTGTTACTATTACGCAACATGCATAGTCACTATACTTTAAATAAGTATAGTGATCACGTGGCTCTCGGCCACGATGCGACCCTTCGTACTTCAGGTACGGTCACATCGCCTACTTTTGTACCCAAGGTACAGCCACACCACATTGGTGTGGCAGGTGTGTATGTAAAATACACACCTTCGTGTAACCCGGTTACACCACAATTGTTTGGTGCTTGTTGATGGCTGGACTTATACGGAATATAGAAGAGATCTGGAAGGCACGTGCTTCCTATGGTATACCAGTGCAAATGTTCCTGGAGAGAAACTGCTCGTGTTTATATGCTCTGAGGCCTCTCATAGAAGATTCAGTGACGATGTTGAGTATAATTGGATGATATTGGAGCATCAAATTTGGTCCTGGACATTCGATGAATACCCTTGACGCAATTAACGACAAAGAGTTGTTCAAAAATGGGTTGCGAAAACTTGACGCGACAAGTAAAACAATACATCGTTGATTAATACGATGCCAGAAGTATTTGAAAAGGCGAAAAAAGTCAGCCCGACGATCCTTTTGATAATCGCGCCTTTTTGTTGGAGACCAAGTATTACTATGCAGGCGGTCCTGTCGATACATGTTTCAGTATACGACGGCAGAAGCGATTTACCAGCTAAATCGTGCTATCGAAACGCTACCCAGTTATAGTTTTTCAACTCTTTCAAGTGATAGTCGATCGCCTCTTATCGTCAACCGCCTGTTTGCGTTGTTCAGAAGTCATACTTTTACGGGGCAATAGCCCAGCTGATTAGTCATTATACTGCTATTCAAGTTGAATTTAAAACCTGTCCGGAGGAGATCAAACATTTTTTCAAGTATCGAGAGTTTGCAAACCCGGCATTTAGTGGATGGATGTTGGAGATGGCTTTTTTATATCTTGAAGACATGGCGGCATCGTTCATAAGTTCAGGTACTCCATCTGAATCCACAACAGTAGCTTGCTCTTTCTTATTGTTGACAAGTGAGAGCAAGCTACTGTTGTGGACTTATTGTTGATAAGTGGAAGCAAGCTACTGTTGTGGATTCAGATGGAGTACCTGAACTTATGAACGATGACCCTATTTCGATTAGACCAATTCGATGGATTCAAGGTGGATACGATGTCTCATTGTAGCCGAGCTACTGTAGCTACGCTACTTATGCATTATGTGCAGATGCACTATGTGCAGAAGAAGTAGTCAAACTACTGTAGCCAAGCTACGTATGCACTATGTGCAGAGGAAGACAAGCTCAGAGAGCTTCTACGTCTTAAGGTGTATAACTCTCCTAGGCTAGCTCGTAAGCTTGTGCCTATCGGTATTAACAACCGAGTCTTAGAGAGACTAGTATCAAAGATACTGATTCCTTAGAAGGAATAGAATGCTCAAGCTGTAAGGCTTACAGAGCAGGTTTGAAACTGATTGATATTTTATGTTTATCTTCTAACACTAAATATAGAAGCACCAATCCTATACTTAGTGCTAGTCACTATTTACTGGCTCTATAGCCTGTTACTATTACGCAACATGCATAGTCACTATACTTTAAATAAGTATAGTGATCACGTGGCTCTCGGCCACGATGCGACCCTTCGTACTTCAGGTACGGTCACATCGCCTACTTTTGTACCCAAGGTACAGCCACACCACATTGGTGTGGCAGGTGTGTATGTAAAATACACACCTTCGTGTAACCCGGTTACACCACAATTGTTTGGTGCTTGTTGATGGCTGGACTTATACGGAATATAGAAGAGATCTGGAAGGCACGTGCTTCCTATGGTATACCAGTGCAAATGTTCCTGGAGAGAAACTGCTCGTGTTTATATGCTCTGAGGCCTCTCATAGAAGATTCAGTGACGATGTTGAGTATAATTGGATGATATTGGAGCATCAAATTTGGTCCTGGACATTCGATGAATACCCTTGACGCAATTAACGACAAAGAGTTGTTCAAAAATGGGTTGCGAAAACTTGACGCGACAAGTAAAACAATACATCGTTGATTAATACGATGCCAGAAGTATTTGAAAAGGCGAAAAAAGTCAGCCCGACGATCCTTTTGATAATCGCGCCTTTTTGTTGGAGACCAAGTATTACTATGCAGGCGGTCCTGTCGATACATGTTTCAGTATACGACGGCAGAAGCGATTTACCAGCTAAATCGTGCTATCGAAACGCTACCCAGTTATAGTTTTTCAACTCTTTCAAGTGATAGTCGATCGCCTCTTATCGTCAACCGCCTGTTTGCGTTGTTCAGAAGTCATACTTTTACGGGGCAATAGCCCAGCTGATTAGTCATTATACTGCTATTCAAGTTGAATTTAAAACCTGTCCGGAGGAGATCAAACATTTTTTCAAGTATCGAGAGTTTGCAAACCCGGCATTTAGTGGATGGATGTTGGAGATGGCTTTTTTATATCTTGAAGACATGGCGGCATCGTTCATAAGTTCAGGTACTCCATCTGAATCCACAACAGTAGCTTGCTCTTTCTTATTGTTGACAAGTGAGAGCAAGCTACTGTTGTGGACTTATTGTTGATAAGTGGAAGCAAGCTACTGTTGTGGATTCAGATGGAGTACCTGAACTTATGAACGATGACCCTATTTCGATTAGACCAATTCGATGGATTCAAGGTGGATACGATGTCTCATTGTAGCCGAGCTACTGTAGCTACGCTACTTATGCATTATGTGCAGATGCACTATGTGCAGAAGAAGTAGTCAAACTACTGTAGCCAAGCTACGTATGCACTATGTGCAGAGGAAGACAAGCTCAGAGAGCTTCTACGTCTTAAGGTGTATAACTCTCCTAGGCTAGCTCGTAAGCTTGTGCCTATCGGTATTAACAACCGAGTCTTAGAGAGACTAGTATCAAAGATACTGATTCCTTAGAAGGAATAGAATGCTCAAGCTGTAAGGCTTACAGAGCAGGTTTGAAACTGATTGATATTTTATGTTTATCTTCTAACACTAAATATAGAAGCACCAATCCTATACTTAGTGCTAGTCACTATTTACTGGCTCTATAGCCTGTTACTATTACGCAACATGCATAGTCACTATACTTTAAATAAGTATAGTGATCACGTGGCTCTCGGCCACGATGCGACCCTTCGTACTTCAGGTACGGTCACATCGCCTACTTTTGTACCCAAGGTACAGCCACACCACATTGGTGTGGCAGGTGTGTATGTAAAATACACACCTTCGTGTAACCCGGTTACACCACAATTGTTTGGTGCTTGTTGATGGCTGGACTTATACGGAATATAGAAGAGATCTGGAAGGCACGTGCTTCCTATGGTATACCAGTGCAAATGTTCCTGGAGAGAAACTGCTCGTGTTTATATGCTCTGAGGCCTCTCATAGAAGATTCAGTGACGATGTTGAGTATAATTGGATGATATTGGAGCATCAAATTTGGTCCTGGACATTCGATGAATACCCTTGACGCAATTAACGACAAAGAGTTGTTCAAAAATGGGTTGCGAAAACTTGACGCGACAAGTAAAACAATACATCGTTGATTAATACGATGCCAGAAGTATTTGAAAAGGCGAAAAAAGTCAGCCCGACGATCCTTTTGATAATCGCGCCTTTTTGTTGGAGACCAAGTATTACTATGCAGGCGGTCCTGTCGATACATGTTTCAGTATACGACGGCAGAAGCGATTTACCAGCTAAATCGTGCTATCGAAACGCTACCCAGTTATAGTTTTTCAACTCTTTCAAGTGATAGTCGATCGCCTCTTATCGTCAACCGCCTGTTTGCGTTGTTCAGAAGTCATACTTTTACGGGGCAATAGCCCAGCTGATTAGTCATTATACTGCTATTCAAGTTGAATTTAAAACCTGTCCGGAGGAGATCAAACATTTTTTCAAGTATCGAGAGTTTGCAAACCCGGCATTTAGTGGATGGATGTTGGAGATGGCTTTTTTATATCTTGAAGACATGGCGGCATCGTTCATAAGTTCAGGTACTCCATCTGAATCCACAACAGTAGCTTGCTCTTTCTTATTGTTGACAAGTGAGAGCAAGCTACTGTTGTGGACTTATTGTTGATAAGTGGAAGCAAGCTACTGTTGTGGATTCAGATGGAGTACCTGAACTTATGAACGATGACCCTATTTCGATTAGACCAATTCGATGGATTCAAGGTGGATACGATGTCTCATTGTAGCCGAGCTACTGTAGCTACGCTACTTATGCATTATGTGCAGATGCACTATGTGCAGAAGAAGTAGTCAAACTACTGTAGCCAAGCTACGTATGCACTATGTGCAGAGGAAGACAAGCTCAGAGAGCTTCTACGTCTTAAGGTGTATAACTCTCCTAGGCTAGCTCGTAAGCTTGTGCCTATCGGTATTAACAACCGAGTCTTAGAGAGACTAGTATCAAAGATACTGATTCCTTAGAAGGAATAGAATGCTCAAGCTGTAAGGCTTACAGAGCAGGTTTGAAACTGATTGATATTTTATGTTTATCTTCTAACACTAAATATAGAAGCACCAATCCTATACTTAGTGCTAGTCACTATTTACTGGCTCTATAGCCTGTTACTATTACGCAACATGCATAGTCACTATACTTTAAATAAGTATAGTGATCACGTGGCTCTCGGCCACGATGCGACCCTTCGTACTTCAGGTACGGTCACATCGCCTACTTTTGTACCCAAGGTACAGCCACACCACATTGGTGTGGCAGGTGTGTATGTAAAATACACACCTTCGTGTAACCCGGTTACACCACAATTGTTTGGTGCTTGTTGATGGCTGGACTTATACGGAATATAGAAGAGATCTGGAAGGCACGTGCTTCCTATGGTATACCAGTGCAAATGTTCCTGGAGAGAAACTGCTCGTGTTTATATGCTCTGAGGCCTCTCATAGAAGATTCAGTGACGATGTTGAGTATAATTGGATGATATTGGAGCATCAAATTTGGTCCTGGACATTCGATGAATACCCTTGACGCAATTAACGACAAAGAGTTGTTCAAAAATGGGTTGCGAAAACTTGACGCGACAAGTAAAACAATACATCGTTGATTAATACGATGCCAGAAGTATTTGAAAAGGCGAAAAAAGTCAGCCCGACGATCCTTTTGATAATCGCGCCTTTTTGTTGGAGACCAAGTATTACTATGCAGGCGGTCCTGTCGATACATGTTTCAGTATACGACGGCAGAAGCGATTTACCAGCTAAATCGTGCTATCGAAACGCTACCCAGTTATAGTTTTTCAACTCTTTCAAGTGATAGTCGATCGCCTCTTATCGTCAACCGCCTGTTTGCGTTGTTCAGAAGTCATACTTTTACGGGGCAATAGCCCAGCTGATTAGTCATTATACTGCTATTCAAGTTGAATTTAAAACCTGTCCGGAGGAGATCAAACATTTTTTCAAGTATCGAGAGTTTGCAAACCCGGCATTTAGTGGATGGATGTTGGAGATGGCTTTTTTATATCTTGAAGACATGGCGGCATCGTTCATAAGTTCAGGTACTCCATCTGAATCCACAACAGTAGCTTGCTCTTTCTTATTGTTGACAAGTGAGAGCAAGCTACTGTTGTGGACTTATTGTTGATAAGTGGAAGCAAGCTACTGTTGTGGATTCAGATGGAGTACCTGAACTTATGAACGATGACCCTATTTCGATTAGACCAATTCGATGGATTCAAGGTGGATACGATGTCTCATTGTAGCCGAGCTACTGTAGCTACGCTACTTATGCATTATGTGCAGATGCACTATGTGCAGAAGAAGTAGTCAAACTACTGTAGCCAAGCTACGTATGCACTATGTGCAGAGGAAGACAAGCTCAGAGAGCTTCTACGTCTTAAGGTGTATAACTCTCCTAGGCTAGCTCGTAAGCTTGTGCCTATCGGTATTAACAACCGAGTCTTAGAGAGACTAGTATCAAAGATACTGATTCCTTAGAAGGAATAGAATGCTCAAGCTGTAAGGCTTACAGAGCAGGTTTGAAACTGATTGATATTTTATGTTTATCTTCTAACACTAAATATAGAAGCACCAATCCTATACTTAGTGCTAGTCACTATTTACTGGCTCTATAGCCTGTTACTATTACGCAACATGCATAGTCACTATACTTTAAATAAGTATAGTGATCACGTGGCTCTCGGCCACGATGCGACCCTTCGTACTTCAGGTACGGTCACATCGCCTACTTTTGTACCCAAGGTACAGCCACACCACATTGGTGTGGCAGGTGTGTATGTAAAATACACACCTTCGTGTAACCCGGTTACACCACAATTGTTTGGTGCTTGTTGATGGCTGGACTTATACGGAATATAGAAGAGATCTGGAAGGCACGTGCTTCCTATGGTATACCAGTGCAAATGTTCCTGGAGAGAAACTGCTCGTGTTTATATGCTCTGAGGCCTCTCATAGAAGATTCAGTGACGATGTTGAGTATAATTGGATGATATTGGAGCATCAAATTTGGTCCTGGACATTCGATGAATACCCTTGACGCAATTAACGACAAAGAGTTGTTCAAAAATGGGTTGCGAAAACTTGACGCGACAAGTAAAACAATACATCGTTGATTAATACGATGCCAGAAGTATTTGAAAAGGCGAAAAAAGTCAGCCCGACGATCCTTTTGATAATCGCGCCTTTTTGTTGGAGACCAAGTATTACTATGCAGGCGGTCCTGTCGATACATATTTCAGTATACGACGGCAGAAGCGATTTACCAGCTAAATCGTGCTATCGAAACGCTACCCAGTTATAGTTTTTCAACTCTTTCAAGTGATAGTCGATCGCCTCTTATCGTCAACCGCCTGTTTGCGTTGTTCAGAAGTCATACTTTTACGGGGCAATAGCCCAGCTGATTAGTCATTATACTGCTATTCAAGTTGAATTTAAAACCTGTCCGGAGGAGATCAAACATTTTTTCAAGTATCGAGAGTTTGCAAACCCGGCATTTAGTGGATGGATGTTGGAGATGGCTTTTTTATATCTTGAAGACATGGCGGCATCGTTCATAAGTTCAGGTACTCCATCTGAATCCACAACAGTAGCTTGCTCTTTCTTATTGTTGACAAGTGAGAGCAAGCTACTGTTGTGGACTTATTGTTGATAAGTGGAAGCAAGCTACTGTTGTGGATTCAGATGGAGTACCTGAACTTATGAACGATGACCCTATTTCGATTAGACCAATTCGATGGATTCAAGGTGGATACGATGTCTCATTGTAGCCGAGCTACTGTAGCTACGCTACTTATGCACTATGTGCAGGATGCACTATGTGCAGAAGAAGTAGTCAAACTACCGTAGCCAAGCTACGTATGCACTATGTGACAGAGGAAGACAAGCTCAGAGAGCTTCTACGTCTTAAGGTGTATAACTCTCCTAGGCTAGCTCGTAAGCTTGTGCCTATCGGTATTAACAACCGAGTCTTAGAGAGACTAGTATCAAAGATACTGATTCCTTAGAAGGAATAGAATGCTCAAGCTGTAAGGCTTACAGAGCAGGTTTGAAACTGATTGATATTTTATGTTTATCTTCTAACACTAAATATAGAAGCACCAATCCTATACTTAGTGCTAGTCACTATTTACTGGCTCTATAGCCTGTTACTATTACGCAACATGCATAGTCACTATACTTTAAATAAGTATAGTGATCACGTGGCTCTCGGCCACGATGCGACCCTTCGTACTTCAGGTACGGTCACATCGCCTACTTTTGTACCCAAGGTACAGCCACACCACATTGGTGTGGCAGGTGTGTATGTAAAATACACACCTTCGTGTAACCCGGTTACACCACAATTGTTTGGTGCTTGTTGATGGCTGGACTTATACGGAATATAGAAGAGATCTGGAAGGCACGTGCTTCCTATGGTATACCAGTGCAAATGTTCCTGGAGAGAAACTGCTCGTGTTTATATGCTCTGAGGCCTCTCATAGAAGATTCAGTGACGATGTTGAGTATAATTGGATGATATTGGAGCATCAAATTTGGTCCTGGACATTCGATGAATACCCTTGACGCAATTAACGACAAAGAGTTGTTCAAAAATGGGTTGCGAAAACTTGACGCGACAAGTAAAACAATACATCGTTGATTAATACGATGCCAGAAGTATTTGAAAAGGCGAAAAAAGTCAGCCCGACGATCCTTTTGATAATCGCGCCTTTTTGTTGGAGACCAAGTATTACTATGCAGGCGGTCCTGTCGATACATGTTTCAGTATACGACGGCAGAAGCGATTTACCAGCTAAATCGTGCTATCGAAACGCTACCCAGTTATAGTTTTTCAACTCTTTCAAGTGATAGTCGATCGCCTCTTATCGTCAACCGCCTGTTTGCGTTGTTCAGAAGTCATACTTTTACGGGGCAATAGCCCAGCTGATTAGTCATTATACTGCTATTCAAGTTGAATTTAAAACCTGTCCGGAGGAGATCAAACATTTTTTCAAGTATCGAGAGTTTGCAAACCCGGCATTTAGTGGATGGATGTTGGAGATGGCTTTTTTATATCTTGAAGACATGGCGGCATCGTTCATAAGTTCAGGTACTCCATCTGAATCCACAACAGTAGCTTGCTCTTTCTTATTGTTGACAAGTGAGAGCAAGCTACTGTTGTGGACTTATTGTTGATAAGTGGAAGCAAGCTACTGTTGTGGATTCAGATGGAGTACCTGAACTTATGAACGATGACCCTATTTCGATTAGACCAATTCGATGGATTCAAGGTGGATACGATGTCTCATTGTAGCCGAGCTACTGTAGCTACGCTACTTATGCATTATGTGCAGATGCACTATGTGCAGAAGAAGTAGTCAAACTACTGTAGCCAAGCTACGTATGCACTATGTGCAGAGGAAGACAAGCTCAGAGAGCTTCTACGTCTTAAGGTGTATAACTCTCCTAGGCTAGCTCGTAAGCTTGTGCCTATCGGTATTAACAACCGAGTCTTAGAGAGACTAGTATCAAAGATACTGATTCCTTAGAAGGAATAGAATGCTCAAGCTGTAAGGCTTACAGAGCAGGTTTGAAACTGATTGATATTTTATGTTTATCTTCTAACACTAAATATAGAAGCACCAATCCTATACTTAGTGCTAGTCACTATTTACTGGCTCTATAGCCTGTTACTATTACGCAACATGCATAGTCACTATACTTTAAATAAGTATAGTGATCACGTGGCTCTCGGCCACGATGCGACCCTTCGTACTTCAGGTACGGTCACATCGCCTACTTTTGTACCCAAGGTACAGCCACACCACATTGGTGTGGCAGGTGTGTATGTAAAATACACACCTTCGTGTAACCCGGTTACACCACAATTGTTTGGTGCTTGTTGATGGCTGGACTTATACGGAATATAGAAGAGATCTGGAAGGCACGTGCTTCCTATGGTATACCAGTGCAAATGTTCCTGGAGAGAAACTGCTCGTGTTTATATGCTCTGAGGCCTCTCATAGAAGATTCAGTGACGATGTTGAGTATAATTGGATGATATTGGAGCATCAAATTTGGTCCTGGACATTCGATGAATACCCTTGACGCAATTAACGACAAAGAGTTGTTCAAAAATGGGTTGCGAAAACTTGACGCGACAAGTAAAACAATACATCGTTGATTAATACGATGCCAGAAGTATTTGAAAAGGCGAAAAAAGTCAGCCCGACGATCCTTTTGATAATCGCGCCTTTTTGTTGGAGACCAAGTATTACTATGCAGGCGGTCCTGTCGATACATGTTTCAGTATACGACGGCAGAAGCGATTTACCAGCTAAATCGTGCTATCGAAACGCTACCCAGTTATAGTTTTTCAACTCTTTCAAGTGATAGTCGATCGCCTCTTATCGTCAACCGCCTGTTTGCGTTGTTCAGAAGTCATACTTTTACGGGGCAATAGCCCAGCTGATTAGTCATTATACTGCTATTCAAGTTGAATTTAAAACCTGTCCGGAGGAGATCAAACATTTTTTCAAGTATCGAGAGTTTGCAAACCCGGCATTTAGTGGATGGATGTTGGAGATGGCTTTTTTATATCTTGAAGACATGGCGGCATCGTTCATAAGTTCAGGTACTCCATCTGAATCCACAACAGTAGCTTGCTCTTTCTTATTGTTGACAAGTGAGAGCAAGCTACTGTTGTGGACTTATTGTTGATAAGTGGAAGCAAGCTACTGTTGTGGATTCAGATGGAGTACCTGAACTTATGAACGATGACCCTATTTCGATTAGACCAATTCGATGGATTCAAGGTGGATACGATGTCTCATTGTAGCCGAGCTACTGTAGCTACGCTACTTATGCATTATGTGCAGATGCACTATGTGCAGAAGAAGTAGTCAAACTACTGTAGCCAAGCTACGTATGCACTATGTGCAGAGGAAGACAAGCTCAGAGAGCTTCTACGTCTTAAGGTGTATAACTCTCCTAGGCTAGCTCGTAAGCTTGTGCCTATCGGTATTAACAACCGAGTCTTAGAGAGACTAGTATCAAAGATACTGATTCCTTAGAAGGAATAGAATGCTCAAGCTGTAAGGCTTACAGAGCAGGTTTGAAACTGATTGATATTTTATGTTTATCTTCTAACACTAAATATAGAAGCACCAATCCTATACTTAGTGCTAGTCACTATTTACTGGCTCTATAGCCTGTTACTATTACGCAACATGCATAGTCACTATACTTTAAATAAGTATAGTGATCACGTGGCTCTCGGCCACGATGCGACCCTTCGTACTTCAGGTACGGTCACATCGCCTACTTTTGTACCCAAGGTACAGCCACACCACATTGGTGTGGCAGGTGTGTATGTAAAATACACACCTTCGTGTAACCCGGTTACACCACAATTGTTTGGTGCTTGTTGATGGCTGGACTTATACGGAATATAGAAGAGATCTGGAAGGCACGTGCTTCCTATGGTATACCAGTGCAAATGTTCCTGGAGAGAAACTGCTCGTGTTTATATGCTCTGAGGCCTCTCATAGAAGATTCAGTGACGATGTTGAGTATAATTGGATGATATTGGAGCATCAAATTTGGTCCTGGACATTCGATGAATACCCTTGACGCAATTAACGACAAAGAGTTGTTCAAAAATGGGTTGCGAAAACTTGACGCGACAAGTAAAACAATACATCGTTGATTAATACGATGCCAGAAGTATTTGAAAAGGCGAAAAAAGTCAGCCCGACGATCCTTTTGATAATCGCGCCTTTTTGTTGGAGACCAAGTATTACTATGCAGGCGGTCCTGTCGATACATATTTCAGTATACGACGGCAGAAGCGATTTACCAGCTAAATCGTGCTATCGAAACGCTACCCAGTTATAGTTTTTCAACTCTTTCAAGTGATAGTCGATCGCCTCTTATCGTCAACCGCCTGTTTGCGTTGTTCAGAAGTCATACTTTTACGGGGCAATAGCCCAGCTGATTAGTCATTATACTGCTATTCAAGTTGAATTTAAAACCTGTCCGGAGGAGATCAAACATTTTTTCAAGTATCGAGAGTTTGCAAACCCGGCATTTAGTGGATGGATGTTGGAGATGGCTTTTTTATATCTTGAAGACATGGCGGCATCGTTCATAAGTTCAGGTACTCCATCTGAATCCACAACAGTAGCTTGCTCTTTCTTATTGTTGACAAGTGAGAGCAAGCTACTGTTGTGGACTTATTGTTGATAAGTGGAAGCAAGCTACTGTTGTGGATTCAGATGGAGTACCTGAACTTATGAACGATGACCCTATTTCGATTAGACCAATTCGATGGATTCAAGGTGGATACGATGTCTCATTGTAGCCGAGCTACTGTAGCTACGCTACTTATGCACTATGTGCAGATGCACTATGTGCAGAAGAAGTAGTCAAACTACTGTAGCCAAGCTACGTATGCACTATGTGCAGAGGAAGACAAGCTCAGAGAGCTTCTACGTCTTAAGGTGTATAACTCTCCTAGGCTAGCTCGTAAGCTTGTGCCTATCGGTATTAACAACCGAGTCTTAGAGAGACTAGTATCAAAGATACTGATTCCTTAGAAGGAATAGAATGCTCAAGCTGTAAGGCTTACAGAGCAGGTTTGAAACTGATTGATATTTTATGTTTATCTTCTAACACTAAATATAGAAGCACCAATCCTATACTTAGTGCTAGTCACTATTTACTGGCTCTATAGCCTGTTACTATTACGCAACATGCATAGTCACTATACTTTAAATAAGTATAGTGATCACGTGGCTCTCGGCCACGATGCGACCCTTCGTACTTCAGGTACGGTCACATCGCCTACTTTTGTACCCAAGGTACAGCCACACCACATTGGTGTGGCAGGTGTGTATGTAAAATACACACCTTCGTGTAACCCGGTTACACCACAATTGTTTGGTGCTTGTTGATGGCTGGACTTATACGGAATATAGAAGAGATCTGGAAGGCACGTGCTTCCTATGGTATACCAGTGCAAATGTTCCTGGAGAGAAACTGCTCGTGTTTATATGCTCTGAGGCCTCTCATAGAAGATTCAGTGACGATGTTGAGTATAATTGGATGATATTGGAGCATCAAATTTGGTCCTGGACATTCGATGAATACCCTTGACGCAATTAACGACAAAGAGTTGTTCAAAAATGGGTTGCGAAAACTTGACGCGACAAGTAAAACAATACATCGTTGATTAATACGATGCCAGAAGTATTTGAAAAGGCGAAAAAAGTCAGCCCGACGATCCTTTTGATAATCGCGCCTTTTTGTTGGAGACCAAGTATTACTATGCAGGCGGTCCTGTCGATACATATTTCAGTATACGACGGCAGAAGCGATTTACCAGCTAAATCGTGCTATCGAAACGCTACCCAGTTATAGTTTTTCAACTCTTTCAAGTGATAGTCGATCGCCTCTTATCGTCAACCGCCTGTTTGCGTTGTTCAGAAGTCATACTTTTACGGGGCAATAGCCCAGCTGATTAGTCATTATACTGCTATTCAAGTTGAATTTAAAACCTGTCCGGAGGAGATCAAACATTTTTTCAAGTATCGAGAGTTTGCAAACCCGGCATTTAGTGGATGGATGTTGGAGATGGCTTTTTTATATCTTGAAGACATGGCGGCATCGTTCATAAGTTCAGGTACTCCATCTGAATCCACAACAGTAGCTTGCTCTTTCTTATTGTTGACAAGTGAGAGCAAGCTACTGTTGTGGACTTATTGTTGATAAGTGGAAGCAAGCTACTGTTGTGGATTCAGATGGAGTACCTGAACTTATGAACGATGACCCTATTTCGATTAGACCAATTCGATGGATTCAAGGTGGATACGATGTCTCATTGTAGCCGAGCTACTGTAGCTACGCTACTTATGCACTATGTGCAGATGCACTATGTGCAGAAGAAGTAGTCAAACTACCGTAGCCAAGCTACGTATGCACTATGTGCAGAGGAAGACAAGCTCAGAGAGCTTCTACGTCTTAAGGTGTATAACTCTCCTAGGCTAGCTCGTAAGCTTGTGCCTATCGGTATTAACAACCGAGTCTTAGAGAGACTAGTATCAAAGATACTGATTCCTTAGAAGGAATAGAATGCTCAAGCTGTAAGGCTTACAGAGCAGGTTTGAAACTGATTGATATTTTATGTTTATCTTCTAACACTAAATATAGAAGCACCAATCCTATACTTAGTGCTAGTCACTATTTACTGGCTCTATAGCCTGTTACTATTACGCAACATGCATAGTCACTATACTTTAAATAAGTATAGTGATCACGTGGCTCTCGGCCACGATGCGACCCTTCGTACTTCAGGTACGGTCACATCGCCTACTTTTGTACCCAAGGTACAGCCACACCACATTGGTGTGGCAGGTGTGTATGTAAAATACACACCTTCGTGTAACCCGGTTACACCACAATTGTTTGGTGCTTGTTGATGGCTGGACTTATACGGAATATAGAAGAGATCTGGAAGGCACGTGCTTCCTATGGTATACCAGTGCAAATGTTCCTGGAGAGAAACTGCTCGTGTTTATATGCTCTGAGGCCTCTCATAGAAGATTCAGTGACGATGTTGAGTATAATTGGATGATATTGGAGCATCAAATTTGGTCCTGGACATTCGATGAATACCCTTGACGCAATTAACGACAAAGAGTTGTTCAAAAATGGGTTGCGAAAACTTGACGCGACAAGTAAAACAATACATCGTTGATTAATACGATGCCAGAAGTATTTGAAAAGGCGAAAAAAGTCAGCCCGACGATCCTTTTGATAATCGCGCCTTTTTGTTGGAGACCAAGTATTACTATGCAGGCGGTCCTGTCGATACATATTTCAGTATACGACGGCAGAAGCGATTTACCAGCTAAATCGTGCTATCGAAACGCTACCCAGTTATAGTTTTTCAACTCTTTCAAGTGATAGTCGATCGCCTCTTATCGTCAACCGCCTGTTTGCGTTGTTCAGAAGTCATACTTTTACGGGGCAATAGCCCAGCTGATTAGTCATTATACTGCTATTCAAGTTGAATTTAAAACCTGTCCGGAGGAGATCAAACATTTTTTCAAGTATCGAGAGTTTGCAAACCCGGCATTTAGTGGATGGATGTTGGAGATGGCTTTTTTATATCTTGAAGACATGGCGGCATCGTTCATAAGTTCAGGTACTCCATCTGAATCCACAACAGTAGCTTGCTCTTTCTTATTGTTGACAAGTGAGAGCAAGCTACTGTTGTGGACTTATTGTTGATAAGTGGAAGCAAGCTACTGTTGTGGATTCAGATGGAGTACCTGAACTTATGAACGATGACCCTATTTCGATTAGACCAATTCGATGGATTCAAGGTGGATACGATGTCTCATTGTAGCCGAGCTACTGTAGCTACGCTACTTATGCACTATGTGCAGGATGCACTATGTGCAGAAGAAGTAGTCAAACTACCGTAGCCAAGCTACGTATGCACTATGTGCAGAGGAAGACAAGCTCAGAGAGCTTCTACGTCTTAAGGTGTATAACTCTCCTAGGCTAGCTCGTAAGCTTGTGCCTATCGGTATTAACAACCGAGTCTTAGAGAGACTAGTATCAAAGATACTGATTCCTTAGAAGGAATAGAATGCTCAAGCTGTAAGGCTTACAGAGCAGGTTTGAAACTGATTGATATTTTATGTTTATCTTCTAACACTAAATATAGAAGCACCAATCCTATACTTAGTGCTAGTCACTATTTACTGGCTCTATAGCCTGTTACTATTACGCAACATGCATAGTCACTATACTTTAAATAAGTATAGTGATCACGTGGCTCTCGGCCACGATGCGACCCTTCGTACTTCAGGTACGGTCACATCGCCTACTTTTGTACCCAAGGTACAGCCACACCACATTGGTGTGGCAGGTGTGTATGTAAAATACACACCTTCGTGTAACCCGGTTACACCACAATTGTTTGGTGCTTGTTGATGGCTGGACTTATACGGAATATAGAAGAGATCTGGAAGGCACGTGCTTCCTATGGTATACCAGTGCAAATGTTCCTGGAGAGAAACTGCTCGTGTTTATATGCTCTGAGGCCTCTCATAGAAGATTCAGTGACGATGTTGAGTATAATTGGATGATATTGGAGCATCAAATTTGGTCCTGGACATTCGATGAATACCCTTGACGCAATTAACGACAAAGAGTTGTTCAAAAATGGGTTGCGAAAACTTGACGCGACAAGTAAAACAATACATCGTTGATTAATACGATGCCAGAAGTATTTGAAAAGGCGAAAAAAGTCAGCCCGACGATCCTTTTGATAATCGCGCCTTTTTGTTGGAGACCAAGTATTACTATGCAGGCGGTCCTGTCGATACATATTTCAGTATACGACGGCAGAAGCGATTTACCAGCTAAATCGTGCTATCGAAACGCTACCCAGTTATAGTTTTTCAACTCTTTCAAGTGATAGTCGATCGCCTCTTATCGTCAACCGCCTGTTTGCGTTGTTCAGAAGTCATACTTTTACGGGGCAATAGCCCAGCTGATTAGTCATTATACTGCTATTCAAGTTGAATTTAAAACCTGTCCGGAGGAGATCAAACATTTTTTCAAGTATCGAGAGTTTGCAAACCCGGCATTTAGTGGATGGATGTTGGAGATGGCTTTTTTATATCTTGAAGACATGGCGGCATCGTTCATAAGTTCAGGTACTCCATCTGAATCCACAACAGTAGCTTGCTCTTTCTTATTGTTGACAAGTGAGAGCAAGCTACTGTTGTGGACTTATTGTTGATAAGTGGAAGCAAGCTACTGTTGTGGATTCAGATGGAGTACCTGAACTTATGAACGATGACCCTATTTCGATTAGACCAATTCGATGGATTCAAGGTGGATACGATGTCTCATTGTAGCCGAGCTACTGTAGCTACGCTACTTATGCACTATGTGAGGATGCACTATGTGCAGAAGAAGTAGTCAAACTACCGTAGCCAAGCTACGTATGCACTATGTGCAGAGGAAGACAAGCTCAGAGAGCTTCTACGTCTTAAGGTGTATAACTCTCCTAGGCTAGCTCGTAAGCTTGTGCCTATCGGTATTAACAACCGAGTCTTAGAGAGACTAGTATCAAAGATACTGATTCCTTAGAAGGAATAGAATGCTCAAGCTGTAAGGCTTACAGAGCAGGTTTGAAACTGATTGATATTTTATGTTTATCTTCTAACACTAAATATAGAAGCACCAATCCTATACTTAGTGCTAGTCACTATTTACTGGCTCTATAGCCTGTTACTATTACGCAACATGCATAGTCACTATACTTTAAATAAGTATAGTGATCACGTGGCTCTCGGCCACGATGCGACCCTTCGTACTTCAGGTACGGTCACATCGCCTACTTTTGTACCCAAGGTACAGCCACACCACATTGGTGTGGCAGGTGTGTATGTAAAATACACACCTTCGTGTAACCCGGTTACACCACAATTGTTTGGTGCTTGTTGATGGCTGGACTTATACGGAATATAGAAGAGATCTGGAAGGCACGTGCTTCCTATGGTATACCAGTGCAAATGTTCCTGGAGAGAAACTGCTCGTGTTTATATGCTCTGAGGCCTCTCATAGAAGATTCAGTGACGATGTTGAGTATAATTGGATGATATTGGAGCATCAAATTTGGTCCTGGACATTCGATGAATACCCTTGACGCAATTAACGACAAAGAGTTGTTCAAAAATGGGTTGCGAAAACTTGACGCGACAAGTAAAACAATACATCGTTGATTAATACGATGCCAGAAGTATTTGAAAAGGCGAAAAAAGTCAGCCCGACGATCCTTTTGATAATCGCGCCTTTTTGTTGGAGACCAAGTATTACTATGCAGGCGGTCCTGTCGATACATGTTTCAGTATACGACGGCAGAAGCGATTTACCAGCTAAATCGTGCTATCGAAACGCTACCCAGTTATAGTTTTTCAACTCTTTCAAGTGATAGTCGATCGCCTCTTATCGTCAACCGCCTGTTTGCGTTGTTCAGAAGTCATACTTTTACGGGGCAATAGCCCAGCTGATTAGTCATTATACTGCTATTCAAGTTGAATTTAAAACCTGTCCGGAGGAGATCAAACATTTTTTCAAGTATCGAGAGTTTGCAAACCCGGCATTTAGTGGATGGATGTTGGAGATGGCTTTTTTATATCTTGAAGACATGGCGGCATCGTTCATAAGTTCAGGTACTCCATCTGAATCCACAACAGTAGCTTGCTCTTTCTTATTGTTGACAAGTGAGAGCAAGCTACTGTTGTGGACTTATTGTTGATAAGTGGAAGCAAGCTACTGTTGTGGATTCAGATGGAGTACCTGAACTTATGAACGATGACCCTATTTCGATTAGACCAATTCGATGGATTCAAGGTGGATACGATGTCTCATTGTAGCCGAGCTACTGTAGCTACGCTACTTATGCATTATGTGCAGATGCACTATGTGCAGAAGAAGTAGTCAAACTACTGTAGCCAAGCTACGTATGCACTATGTGCAGAGGAAGACAAGCTCAGAGAGCTTCTACGTCTTAAGGTGTATAACTCTCCTAGGCTAGCTCGTAAGCTTGTGCCTATCGGTATTAACAACCGAGTCTTAGAGAGACTAGTATCAAAGATACTGATTCCTTAGAAGGAATAGAATGCTCAAGCTGTAAGGCTTACAGAGCAGGTTTGAAACTGATTGATATTTTATGTTTATCTTCTAACACTAAATATAGAAGCACCAATCCTATACTTAGTGCTAGTCACTATTTACTGGCTCTATAGCCTGTTACTATTACGCAACATGCATAGTCACTATACTTTAAATAAGTATAGTGATCACGTGGCTCTCGGCCACGATGCGACCCTTCGTACTTCAGGTACGGTCACATCGCCTACTTTTGTACCCAAGGTACAGCCACACCACATTGGTGTGGCAGGTGTGTATGTAAAATACACACCTTCGTGTAACCCGGTTACACCACAATTGTTTGGTGCTTGTTGATGGCTGGACTTATACGGAATATAGAAGAGATCTGGAAGGCACGTGCTTCCTATGGTATACCAGTGCAAATGTTCCTGGAGAGAAACTGCTCGTGTTTATATGCTCTGAGGCCTCTCATAGAAGATTCAGTGACGATGTTGAGTATAATTGGATGATATTGGAGCATCAAATTTGGTCCTGGACATTCGATGAATACCCTTGACGCAATTAACGACAAAGAGTTGTTCAAAAATGGGTTGCGAAAACTTGACGCGACAAGTAAAACAATACATCGTTGATTAATACGATGCCAGAAGTATTTGAAAAGGCGAAAAAAGTCAGCCCGACGATCCTTTTGATAATCGCGCCTTTTTGTTGGAGACCAAGTATTACTATGCAGGCGGTCCTGTCGATACATATTTCAGTATACGACGGCAGAAGCGATTTACCAGCTAAATCGTGCTATCGAAACGCTACCCAGTTATAGTTTTTCAACTCTTTCAAGTGATAGTCGATCGCCTCTTATCGTCAACCGCCTGTTTGCGTTGTTCAGAAGTCATACTTTTACGGGGCAATAGCCCAGCTGATTAGTCATTATACTGCTATTCAAGTTGAATTTAAAACCTGTCCGGAGGAGATCAAACATTTTTTCAAGTATCGAGAGTTTGCAAACCCGGCATTTAGTGGATGGATGTTGGAGATGGCTTTTTTATATCTTGAAGACATGGCGGCATCGTTCATAAGTTCAGGTACTCCATCTGAATCCACAACAGTAGCTTGCTCTTTCTTATTGTTGACAAGTGAGAGCAAGCTACTGTTGTGGACTTATTGTTGATAAGTGGAAGCAAGCTACTGTTGTGGATTCAGATGGAGTACCTGAACTTATGAACGATGACCCTATTTCGATTAGACCAATTCGATGGATTCAAGGTGGATACGATGTCTCATTGTAGCCGAGCTATTGTGGGTACGCTTTTTTTGCATTTGGGGGGGGGGAAAAAGGTGGGGAGGAGAAGAAAAAAAAAACCAAAAAAAAAAAATATTTTTTTTTTATAAAAAAAGAAAGAAAAAAAGAGATGATTTTTTTTTTTTTTTTTTTTTTTTTTTTTTTTTTTTTTTTTTTTTTTTTTTTTTTTTTTTTTTTAAAAAAATTTTTTTGGGGGAATTATTAAAAAATATTTTTTTTTTTAAGGAGGAAAAGAATTTAAAATTTTTAAGGTTTAAAGGGGAGGTTTGAAATTGTTTTTTTTTTTTTTTTTTTTTTTTAAAAATAAATATAAAAGCACCAATCCTATACTTAGTGCTAGTCACTATTTACTGGCTCTATATCCTGTTGTTTAGTACGTAAACATGTTTAGTTACTATACTTAACTAAGTATAGTTACCACGCCCTTCCTTTCTTCGGTACGGTTACATCGAACCTACTAATGTACCCAAGGTACAGCTACACCACATTGGTGTGGCAGGTGTCTGTACAATTCGCACTGTTACACGCTTGGTCACAAAAAACAATTTGCTTCACCTAAAAACCACTTACTTAGTAGGAAGTATGGAAGGTCCCGCTTGCATTATACATGAAGTAATGAAGTCACTCATCATGGTAGCAGAACCCGTAACCTTCCGAAATCTCGTTTGATGGTGGTTGTCTAAGAGACCTCATACATAGTGTGTTGCCTTTCGCAGTTCCTTTATTCGCTGCAAGGAATTTGTCAGTTCATGGTCCGGAATCTACCAACAGAACCGAAGGAGCCAAGTTCGTTGTGGTCCTATCCTCACAGTTCAACTGCTAGAAGAGATGACTCGTTGTAGCGAATCGATCGGTGAGTGCAGACAGACGTCGGCAGCGACACAATCGTTTGTTACGACACGGAGGTATAAAGTAGTTCCCAAGTGCTTTTGTCTCGGATTAAATGCCACACGTCGCTGCGTACAACCGCCTTGCACGGCCGCATTGATATTGAAGAGCATACCGTACAATACTTGGAGTAGTTATAGCAGGCTTTACAACACTAAAGATTTTGATGCTTGACAACTTTTGCTACCGCAAGTATTGCTGTCAAAACGTGCTTTAGCATGCGCATTACTAGATGTCATTATCCATCGCTTATTAAGTTTAAAACTTCTTTATCGTGTAGTTTATAATTTCAGCTTTACTAGATTGTTACGTATACATATGGCCGTAATATGCGAGAAGCACCGCCCGACGAACGAATCATGACAAATAACTAAGTGCGAACCGCATCTTTTTCTTTAAAAAGCGATCAAGACTACCACTAACTACTCTTCTTACCACTTTTCTTGTCTCGATTATTCTTGGGTCGAAGTTACCTACTACAGTGGATACGTGCTTGGATCTTTTGGATTGATACCCTTTAAAGGAGTAATTTTTAAAAGTTTAGAAATCACCTCGTTCCGGTTTTTGTTGCCTTTCCACTCCGAGAGCTGCAAATGTATCAGCTCATCAGCAAGAGTTTTCATACTCTCGTTCTTTGCGTCTTGTCCTGAAACTAGAGCTTCCGCAAACGCAGTATCTTTCGTGTATATACTATTCAATGCAGAGAGTAGACCCGTTGTGGAAAGCGTTTCAGTGGGCTTGAAAGAATCGATATACATTAAGAAAGCAGGGCTATCAAAAAGCCCGACACCTTTGTCTTGAAGTTTCAAAAGCGTTAAGATATCCTCCATACTTTTCCCCCCTTTCCACTCCTTTAACTGATCAATCAGCAAATCTGAAGCGAGAAGTCTCATATGGTCGTCATTTGATTCTAGTCCGGAAACTAGAATACTCGCCAGCATATCATCTTCCGTGTAAAAGCTTTTTAAAATCAAAAGCATTTCTTTGGTGGTAAGCTCATTGTGTGCTTTCGTCCACTTGGCCCATACTAAAAAAACAAAGCTACTAAAAAGCCCGTCACCTTTTTTTGTGGAGCTTCAATTGCGTGAAAACCTTGTCCGCACGATGGTCCTTCCACTTCTCCAGCTGAGAATCTAGCACATGTAAAGCGATAGATCGCATTAGGTCGTCCTTTGCTTCTAGTCCTGAAGCTAGGACACTGCTCAGCACATCATCTTCCGTGTAGTGACGTTCCAAAGTCGAGCGTATTGTTTCCCAGGCGGTCGAAAGTTCCTTTTTGTGGGTTAGTATGATGAAAGCGACCCACTGACGAAAGGTTTTGCTACGAAAGAGTTCGTCCGATTTCTTATGGAGTTTTAGACCAGTGAACAGTTTGTCCGAATTCTTGTTCATCATACGCCAGAGCCGCACTCGAGCTTTCTGAACTGTGCTTAGCTTGACTGTTGCAAAATTGATATCGAGTGGATGGATTACCTGGAAGCCTGCCCTCTCTTCAAAATGGTTGGTAAGGTCACTCTTTGTCAGAGCCACTGTAGACCTTAAGTACCGCTTGTTTGAAGAATGGTCATGAGCTGGATTCAGCTTATTCAACGCGCATGAGCTGTGTATATCGTCCCCTGGCGTAAATTCGGCAGTAGGATTGCCCATGGCCGAACACGCGAGCAACGTGGCAGCAATCAGCACCAGTGGTGCATCAAACTTAATCCGCATCCTTGATACTTGAACTCAATGATAAAACTGTGCAGCAAAATGTAGAGTAATAAGGCGGTTGACTTAAGAACTAGCACGGGACTAACTGCCAATGCCGGCTCAAATCGGTATGTTCTACTACTGCCAATCCCTTTTTCGTATGCATTCGGTAACAACACGAGATCAAACTGATTCCGGCTTAATACAATGATGCACAGTTTTTACAAGTCTGTGACACATTGTAATGTTATCGATGCATCCTGTCTCGGCTCTTGCTGCTGTAATTACGTCCATATAATGATCAAATCGAGATTGTACACATCACTGGAATACCATTGTGAGATGCGTCAAATAAGCTCAGCAAGGCTTCAATATCATATGATTCCAACGATAAGCTCGATGCTACTGATCTCAAATTTGTCTGATTGTCATCCTATTCTTCAGCCATTTGTACGCTAATTTGATTGGTGACGCATCTAGAAGAGGTTCAAGATGTGTGTTTTCACTCGGAACCACACATTTTAAACCTCTTCTCTAGCTGTTTGCAGTAAAACACTGACGATCATATTGTTGACGTGTGGTAACATTCGTCATAAGCAATGTGTGACGAATGCTTATTTTGAAAGTGACAATGAATAGCTGGTCATTTTCGACTAGAACTTGTAAGAAAACTGGTGTGCTTGTCCAATTGTCCGACGTATTAACATCGTTAATAAGGGTATGAAGAAGAAAGATAATGCAGTCTTTGTGTTGGGGCAATCCGTAACGAAGGCAAAAACATCTTGCTTGGTTGCTACAATTAAGATGGGACGTCACAAATGACAGAAGGATTATTGCCTGATCGTGCAATCAACTTCTATATATCTGAGGACATGAACCGGAGTATTTGATTCAACACGACGAGGAGACATGAAAGGAATGCGCCATTATGTCGCCAAGTCTTTGTACAAATGTCGATTGTCTTCTTGCTGTCGTCGTATGACGGACGACATTCAGTCCGTTGCTCTATTCCAAGCAGAGACACGCAAGGCTTTGATTACATTACGAGCGAGCTGTCTATGGCCAAGCCATTCACGATGCATGATGCTGAGCTGAGCTGAGCTGAGCTGAGTACTGTTGAGCAGCCAATCTCCGGCTCAACTTGAGTCTCTGTTGTCTGAACGAGGACGAGATAAATTTCTCCTATACCTTTCATCATTCTTGAGCTGTCTCCACCACCAAGTCAAGAAGGAGCGCATTGTTGAGCAAGAAAGCGGCTTTGAATATCAATGTGTTATGCGTGGAGCTCACAATTATCAATACGTTTCGTAGAACCAATGTGAAGTAGCAAAGTGTGGTGCTTCTCATGGGTAGACCTCGCGGCCACTTGCTGACGTACTGAGACAGCGTATTGCACACTGCTGGCATCCAGATGTTGTGTTTGTTATTTCTGGCGAGATTTCTTGTGTGGATGCATTGTTATCACCTCCATTTTAATTGCATGCCTTGCTGCAGGCAGTGTGTGCACATTTCTAGCATTGCAAGATTAAACCTCCATACTGAAAATGTGGCAGTCGATGTGATGATTACAAGGCTCATATGACTGCCAATACGGTTCGATAACCCAGCTTAGTAAAGATAAAGAGCATTGGTCTTTGAAACAACAGTAGCACTTACAAAGCAAGAACGTGCACAGACACATTAATGCTTGACTGACGCTGGTTCTTTAGAAGGAAGATACACAGTTTGCTTGTATCTAAGACCAAGTAGTAGTAAATCCTTCGATCCGGTCAAGATTTCAAGATACATCTCCTTAAGATGGATATTTGTCTAGATAATCGCATTGATAACAACGTAAGGACTGACTGAAGACATGAAAGTAGCATCACTTTGTATGAACGATTGAAAAGTTATATATGCAAAAGCATAGAAAGAAAATCACTGTATGGATAAACGAAACAACTTCTTGGACAACCGATAGATTCGAGAAACATGGTTTGCTTCCATGTCGATAATGTAAAGGATCGTTGTCGCTATTGAGAACAAACCCTTCACTGCAAAGCACTTGAATTCGATAGAAATATATCAGTACACATGTTTCGAAGCAACAGCGAGTTGGCAATGAAGTTCTGCTCATGATAAGCAAACTTTAGAATATTTGCTCAGTATGCTCGACTTGAACGTCCTCTCCAACGCTTGTAGGGCGGCGCACTTGTATCATTTTGACGGATGTCTGCTGCTAATTCAATCGCACGCTTCTTGTTTGTTTGCTCATCACGTCGCATCTCGTACTGCTTGCGAATCGCTGCCGTCTTTTCAGGATCGTGGTGTAACACATCGTACCCAAAACTATCGGGTGGGTCTCTCTTTACCAAGTTGCTATCTGCTTGAATAATGGTGCCCAAAATGCTACCAGGTATATCATGAAAGTGACCGTGGCGGTAGATTTCGTTCTGAAGTACCTGGCGAGCATAATCAAAAGATCGTTTGACTGTTCGTATCTCATACGAGTTCTTGCCAATATCCAAGCTCGGTTCGTTCGGATTTTCCATGGCAATAAGGAAAGGTCTTCCAGCATCACACCAACAACGGTCCTCCTTATAAAAGTATGACCCGCCATTCCGCACAGATATACCAAGCTCAGTGTAGTTAAAATCACGTCCATATAACGTAAAGAATCCGACCAACAATTGTCCCAAATTGTTATACTTTGGGTTTTCGTGGTGAGCACCTAATGCACGTCCATGATGCTGCAAGAAGCTGACTACCATCATCTGCAACAAGAAAGATCCTACACCACCTGAATACGTCTCATTTAATCCTCGTTGTGCCATAAAATACTTGATTACGAGTGTCAGTGGACGGAATGCCGGGTACACACGCATATAATGTTTGACTAAGTCACCCGTTGCCAGTCCACCAGCAACATTAAATGACACATCCACGTGAATCTCACTTGCCTTGTGCACTATTTTAACAATTGGAATCCGAGCTTTGTCAATCACCTCAAGATACGTCACTAATTCTTTTTCTTCCAGACACTCTGCAAGCTTAAACAATGGTTCTTTACCTTCTGGCACTCCAAAAAGAACCATATCAATATCACTTTGAGGTAAAAACATCTGTGTATAATGTGAACCAAAGGTTGCAACAGTAGCTTCAGGCCACAATCCTTTGACAATCTCTTCCATCTCTTCAATCAGCTTTGCACGACTACACAGTTCTTCCTTTGTAGGACTTATAAAATTCACAAAATCCATTATTTCTTCATGAAGACACGCGTATACATTCTTATCATGACAATACCCCTTCCGATCGTTCATCCATGGTCGAGTTTCCAGTCTCCTAGCGTCATGAGTGGCATTCGTGACTGGTGGTGCGTTTGTTTCCTTATCTAAGGGATTCGTACCATTATTTTTGTCGCAAGTAAACTCAATAAAACCGTCATTTACCTCATTTAAGGTGTCACAACTTAAAACGTCCGTAGCCATTTGTTTTTTCTCTTGTTTTTTCGCAAGTTTCAGTGCATGTTTTGCTTTTCCTTTGACCTTTATTTTTTTCTTTCTCGTTTTCTCTTCCGTTGACATTTTCTTGCTTTGATAATGATGTGATGCATCACGTCCAGTGCTTTTGGCTTTTGCTCTTGTCTTTGCCATGAGTTACAAATTAAGACATTAAATTATGAGTAACAAAGAAAAGGTCAGGAACAAACAATGCTGAAAGAGTGACCTATTTTAAAAAACAGTCAGGGAGCATGACCGTATTTAATGTCTTCTACATATTTTCAATTGGACGAGAAATCAAAAGAGATGTGAAACGGACGTTTTTTTGCACAATAAAACAAGGGTTGATAGACGGAGTGTCACGTCAACGTAACGGTGTAAAGTACTGGAGTTAAGTATGAGCTTGAATGATACGACCGACCATGTCATCCATTCGTACTCCACTCGAAAAAAAATACTTGGGTTCGCTATGTTTCGCCCCTTCGCAACCAGCGAGCGGTGCTATCTAAAAAGATTTTCTGGCTCTCAACGCAATAGCTCCACATCCAGATACTATCACATCAAGATGTCGGACGAAGCATCACCCTTACCATCACGTCGTAGTCATTCATCACATTCATCTCGAGGAGAGAGAGGTGAAGAAGATAAGATGAGTTCAAAGCTAGATAGTGAGCTACAAGATGACAAGGAACAGGGTCATCATACTAGTCGTTCACCTGTTCGTTCAAGTTCGAAAGAGATTGAAAAAAATGTGGCAAATCCAGGAAATAATTTGTATGTAGCAAATTTAGCCACACGTACAAGTCAATCAGAATTACAAGAGCTTTTTGAAAAGTATGGACGTGTGAACAAGTGTCAAGTGATTGTAGACCCCGTGACACGTGAATCCAGGTATGGAAGGGGTTATTATTGAGTCACTTTATTTCTTTAGTTTATCTTGTTAGTTGTATGTGTGTGTGGGGGTTCTTTCGTTGAAATGGAAGGGTTTTTTGATGTGGGTTTTATTGATGTGGGTTTTTAATTGGTTTTAATGTAGAGGGTTTGGGTTTGTCACGTATGAAGATGTACGTGATGCTGAGGATGCAGTCAAGGAATTAAATGAGTGAGTTGCTGGAAAAGAGTTTTTTTTGTTTTTTATAATTTTATATAAATGGAAGCCATGTTATTAATTATAAGAGTGTCGTGTGCATCCGATAAATGCAGCCAAGAGGTTCAAGGTCGTAAAATTAGGGTCGAACATGCGAAACGAAAGCGTGGACATGAAAAAACACCTGGACAATGTGAGAACATTGAGAGAGGTTCATCCATTTACTGCTAATTACTAACTACGCAAACGTTGTTCTTGCAATTATTGATCAGATCTTGGACCGAAACTTGCTAGTGCAAAGTACGGTGGACGTAATCGTCATAACAGAGATCGCAGTCGAGACAGAGGACGACGAAGTCGTAGTCGCGACCGCGGTGGATTTTCGCGTCGCCATGATGATAGAGAACGACGTCGCTATGATGACCGAGGATGCGGCCGCTACGATGACCGCGATCGTGGTCGTGGAGGCTATGACCGTGATACGAACGATGACCGACGACGTCGTTAGGCTGGTCGCAGCTCAGTCTTCTTCGATGACAAGCACCATTTTCATTTGGTTTATGGACTGGGCTGGAAGAAGCGAGGCGCGGTTGCTTCGATCTCAAGGTTCAGCTACGAAACTACATCCATTTTCCTGCGTGTCCCAGCTTGTGTTTAATCCACCTAAATAAATCCAAGCTCGTCCTCTTATCCGTCGGGCGCATCGCATCGACAAACCGAAGATGTCAACACATCCAGCAGCAACAGCAACAATCTCCCCTAGATCAGATCAACAAACCGGCAACTCACGACACGAACCGATTTGTCCTTCAAGCTGGTCACTTTCCTATGCTGGTACCGCTGCTATGTCGCCAGCGTATTAAACGTTGGTCATGCCATCGCTCAAGATACAAAGCTTGGCATCCAATCTATTTGCAATATTTGGTTCGTTCGAGCACTAGACGCGCTTGTACACCAACATGCTCGACACGACTTCCGACGAATTTGCATCTCCACTTACGTCACTGTGGAAGAATGATGCTGCCTGCAGATAAGAAATACGACCAAATCAGACTTTGATAAATACAGTGATGAGAGATTAAAAAACGAGCGTCACCTCGACAAAGTGAATGTTAGCTAGAAGCGGTCTGATTTTGGCAGCAATCGTGGAGTACGTCACGACGTATGTTGGGAGCTCCAAGGTTGAAGCACTGCTGGTTAGACCATCTGATGGCTGCAGGTCGTAGAGTTTCGTAAGGAACAGCCCCGGGTCGCGTTCAAGCTGGTGCGACTCGCAACCTTCGGATTGCTCACGATTGCTAAATTCACAACAAGTTCTTGTTAAGCCTATTTTCAATCACATCACTTGGACTTATGGCGATTCTTACGCTGGTGAACAATCCGGGAACCACATTGAAATGTTTTGGTGTAAATAGCTGTAGTATGGTGTTGCATGGCAAGGAGTCCAAAAGTGGATTGACACGTCTTGGCTTTCTGCAAAATGAATGAACGTGTAAGAAACAGATTTGTATGAGGCATACACAACATAATGGCCAGACTACACTTACCTCGAATGCGGTCCGCTAGATAGTCCATCACTTCTACGGGAGCACGCTACGCAAGTAAAGTCAGTCAAAATGACCTTGCATCGAGTATCAAGAATAACGCACCTGGTGGCTTCGAGACAAATAGTACGCAGTGAGCACATTCGGCACAACGACTGAAAACGCAGCGAGTCGCAGCAGATTCCACTGCGTTTGGTCACGAAATTGAACATAAAGTTTTTTCTCAAGGTTGCACAAGCAGTATCCAGCGTACATGAACGCAGGTGGAAGCAAAGGAAGCATGAATCGAAACTCTACAGACACAACAACACACAACGAGTTAGAATAATGTTGGCTGGAAAAGACAAAGAGTTATCAGAAGTGCCTTTGTGGGAAGCATTGCTGTACACAAAGAGCGCCCACAAAATCGTACGCCCGACATCTTTTTTCGAGAGCTGATGAACATTGTTCAGGACAAAAAGCATTAGCACTGAGATAGGTCTTTCCAAATCATGGGATTCAACTTGCCGGTACAGTGAGATATCCGACTATAACAAGCGGCAACGCTGTGCCTATAATGGCCGGATAGCCCTGCAAGAAATACCAGCTCCAGGGGTGTTCACCATACAGCCTGTCTTTACCCTAAACCAACGAGCAGAGGGCCAATACCATAGTAGATATGTTAGCAAAATCAACTCTCACAATATAGCTTTATCCAGTGCCTTATACCTCTAGAACGTTAAACTTGAAGAAATTAAACGGCACAAAAGTCCATTCGCCATATCCAAGACGATCGATGCACAACATTGCGAGCGTAGTAACAAGTGCAATCGGTAGAACCACATTCAACACGAGATGGACACGATCACGAGTCTGGAAGAAATGCACGAGTCCAGGATATAGCCAAATAATGGCATTTGTTGGACGAAATAATACACCCAGTGCTGCATATCCGAGCGCTACTGTGCGATTGCTGCGCTTAGCTGGAGACACATCATCGTGTTTCTTCTTTTCAGCTTGATTTTCCTGTCACCATTTACGAAAAAAAGAAAACTCGTATCAATGATATTCCAATGATCCAGATTCCCCACAACTTGATCATGGACGTACTAGGAACTTCCATGGCCAATGTGTCAATGCCGCTGTCGTACACAAAGTCTCCATGCAGTTGGAAAATGGACGCACCATGACGTAAAAGATAAACCAAGAAAAGAGTTGACATAGTAACGCCCACTTGGCTGTCCTAGCGTCGAAATAAGTTTGTGTCAATTGATGCAAGTAGTAATCATTGCCAGCTGATAAAAGTCCCTTAGTACAAGAAAACACAAACAAAAAAAACACCACAAATCGATCAATTACAACGTATAATTCTTCATTCCATTTTCCCCCTCAACATGATGTGAAAATCTCTCAACCTGTAGTAATCTTGGCCCATATGCTACTGCCCATCGTGAGTCAAGATTCTATCAAAACAGTACATATTTATCAACAATCAAGCATAAAATTAACCAAAAGCCACTAAAATGAACCTTAAAACAAATAAAAAGCGTTTCGCTCATCCTCATACGAAAACTTGTAGTAGTTTGTACAACCCTGCAAAGAAACCTGGGTGTGCAAACCCACGCAACTGAGCCGTATCTTGCCATTCCCATGTCCTACGAGTATCACATAAAATAGCACCAAACGATATCAGAAGATTGCGATATCGATCGATTCATATCATGTTGCGACAGTAGAAACGTACATGAAACCATAACCAAAGACTAGACGATGTGCTACTTCTGTACTTTGCCAATATTCATCCGGATTGAAGAATGTACGCACGAAAATTCCGTTCCAGAGACGAAAACCTACTACAATTATCCAGAAAACGTGTGACGAGATAGTCATTTGCTGTATGCATATCATCTTGGATGGACAAAATGCGACGAGTTATTTGTTAAAAGAAGGGATTACGAGTGGTAATTCATACTCTATAATTGAGCAAGTTTTTTATATAATTATAGTCCTGTAGCCATGTGATTATAATCCTGTAGCCATATATCAATTTTTACTACTGTAGCCATATGTACGATTGTCGTTTGAGGGTTGACTCGACATTAGGATAACGTTGTGTTAAAGACTTCGACTGTTTTCTTAAGAGCTTCAGTAAGTGGCTTGATGATAAAATCTGGAGTTGTTTGAGTACCAATTTCAAGTCGTGAAGCAGCAGTTGGAATGAAAAAGCGAGTACCACGAGAATGTCGCATGCCTTTACCAGCAGCATGGGCTAAAGACGATTGCCACATTTCAAGCTCTTGGGGTGAGGCAGCAACAAGCACCACTTCACTTTGAACACGTTCAACGACTTGACCACTGTCTAACTGCAGTGTTACCAATGGCTGGGAACGAGTAGCATTTGTAATACGTAAACAACGTGTATCACCCGTGTCTGTCTCAAGTCGCACGTGACCAAGAGGAATGATACCACGTAGCTGCTTGCGGTTTGAAAAGTAGTAGAGACAATTGCGGCTCAAGACAAACCATCGACGGACCGTTGAAAACCCGCCTTTCTTAAGCAAATAACCGTTGAGACTTGTGTCAGAAGGCCAGAGTTCCTGCTCTTCAGCAGTTGCAGAACCAAAGCTATGCCACATAACATCCAAAAACACGTTCATATCTCGCTCGTGACCATCATATGTCTTAAGAGATGGCAACAAACGTGGACCCATTGGTAAACTGTCCACACCGACACTAAGGTGAAGACATATTCGTGCTGCACTCTTTTGCCACTCGACACGGTAGACATACCGCAATGGTGTCATCCATTCTACCACGGGTTTGCTGAACGATCCTACGTTAATGTAAAGCACGCGCTGTTCCGTCACGATTAGCCAATGTGTTAGCTGAACAGTAAGCTTATTAATTGACTCGTTCACTGCATCTTTTCCAGATTCTGAGCCAACAAAGGACAGCCGGTTGAGTCGCGCCTTGCTTGTCGGTCCAAACTCAATTTCTCTCTCATTTACATTATCCGTAGTGGTATCTTGCATCAGCTCCTCTGCACTTTCAAATTGAACTGTGATGGGCCGAGCGGTGCCACGCAATAGCGCTAACGTGTCATGGAAACCAATACCACGTACATCCACGCCGCCAACACCAATCAAACAATCTCCTCCCTGTAACACCTTTTGGCCAGGAGCTATTTGCCCACAAACCTTCACTTTTGATCGAGCTGTCTCATCCATCGCCTTGATTGTTACGTTTTCGCAATAAAAGTCCGTCTCCAGATCCATCCCCAACTTCTTCTTATAAAATACTACCTCATACCGAAGTTTGCGTCCACTACTTTCACCAGTACCTACATTTGGAGACTCGCCAGCAGCCCGACGACGTTCATCACTCTCCTGGAGGGCTCGCCGCAGGGACTTCGTGCGCTGGCAAGTTGAATCATTGTTACTCTTCGACTTGATATTTCCAACGCTTCCACTGCGCCGTCGATCTCGAGCTTCACGTGTAAGATCTGCAACACTCACAGACTGCAAGATTTCATTGTAAAAAATGACCTTCTCACCAGACAACCGATCACCTCCAACCTTCTTAAGCAATTCATAGGCAATCGCATCAGCTTCCTTATAGCATTTAAGCTCGCTGTAGCGTCCAAACACACGCGGTCGACGGACACGCTGCATATTCTGACCGTTTTGCAATGATCGGTTACGCACGCCTTGAGTAGCACGTGATGCAAAATCAAAGATACCTGCTACAGGCTTGACAGGAAGCCCTATAATTCCGGTGATTGTCCCTCGCACAAAGCCTACAGCACCGCTCTCATGCGCGCCTCGCATAGGGTTCAGCACGAGGCCAGCAACACCCTCGTAAACACCAAGACTAAGCTCTCGTGAGCCTTGCGCAATCCCTTCGCGTAGCCCACGGACGTGGCGGCGACGAGCACGAGCGCGATTCTGTTGATAATGATCATCCAGACTCAAGTTCGCGAATCCTTGCCCAAAGGTTCCCGAAATCTTACTTGCTGCGTCAAACGTACCATCCATCGTGTTTGACATCAGACTAGCCGTGCCCTTAGCCAATCCTTTACTGAAACCCTTTCCACCAATTTTCAACCCTTCAAGGGGTTCATAGACAAAGTCGCGCACACCCGTACCGATGTGGTCTAAGAATCCAACAGGGTTCCCTAAAAAATCGAATGATCCCAAAATCTTGTGGAGTTGCTTCCATAACTGACGGGTGTAATACTTTGATACTCGGCGAGTCAGGTCGCTACTCGTTCCAAAGGCATGTTCAATCATTAAAGCGCTCAAGCGCACTGGAGCGTTATCAAGATCAGGCACGTGCATCGTCAGACTGGGAATCGCCCAAGTGATTGATGACGACTTGTCCGCGCCATCATCACCAAATGAAGATAGACCCAAGTTCGAGCGCTTCGTTTCGTCGGCGTGGCTGCCTCCTATCTTAGACTTCTTAAACCTAGCCGCTTCGTGAAGGTTGATAGTCGTGTTTGTCTGAAATACATCACTACGAAATGTAATATCAAAGTCCATCGGGTGGATGTGCAATAAAGCAAAGTACACCTTTCGCGTCTCTGATGACGAGATTGTAGTGTACGACTCCAGACTCTTTAGTGGATTGAGTTCTTCACTAAGAGTGTTTTCCCTGTATTCCGTCAAAGATTCCAGCATCGTTTCAATTGGAATAGTCTTCATTCGAATCTCACCGCTACGATTTTGTGACCGCATCTGTCCCCACGACTGAGACATCTGCACACCACAAGTCACACAAAAATAAGTCAGACCTCAGCACGTGTCTACAGCTTGTCTACAAATCGAAATCATACCATCGCCATAAATGCTCGAGCTGACACCAAGAGGTCTTCGTCCAACTGGGTAATGACTGGATACAACCAGAACGAGCAATGCTTAAAATAATCAGTGTTGCCCTGTTCGTTAGACCATGCACAGCAGAAATGCATTGCAGCAACATTCGCCTGGCGATACTTGCAATCAGCGCAACTAAAGATATTCTGGTTCGAGATCAGACCCGTGTTTCCCTGGGTTTCAGCATCGACCGTCTCATCAACCATTCCTCTCCCCTGGCAGACCATCTCTGCGAGATCTTTATCAATGTCACCGGTTCTTTTTCGAACAGGTGTGGATGCGACTGCAGTATTCTTATCTAAACGGGGGCAGAGCAATTTTGTGAAAGTCGCTTCTTCACTCTGATTATCGATCTGCAGGTCGTCTAACGTGATGTTCATACGCATGTTTGAATTTACACGCGAATAGTGGAGGCTAATTCCACCAAAATAGATATACACTATCTCCATTGGAAGTTCGTTTACACACGAAATGCCGACTCCGTCAACACGCAGATGAAGTGCCATTCCAAAAGTCAGTGACTCGAACGCATTAGTAGAAGTTTCACTAGCTACAGGGGAATCAGATGACGCTGATGCCGCAGTTGATATATCGTATATAATCTCCTTTTCATCAAAGTCTTCCTCTCCACCTTCAAATAGCTCCAGCACCTTTGTGGGACCATCAGCACGGATACGAACGTTTACATACGTTTTCGCGTTTTGAACCTGAGGAATAATATCCCGTTGCGAACGCGTTGTCTTAGGCATTGACATATCCTTTTGAAACTCCTCAATGTTATTGGTTTCACCACCTTGACTGGCAAGTCGAAGACGCCTCACCCAAGTCTTAGCGATCTTAGAATTTTTTGCCTTTAGATCGTAGCACTTAGTTGGCGTAATAATCGAAAACTGGTTCGATCCAACGACATTGGGTTTTGCATCAGACCTACCGCATTTTGTTGATGGCTCACTACATTGCGGTGTTATTCTACTCAAGTTGTCTTGTGAGTCCATGTCTGAGGCGCCCGATAGATTGATCGAGTTAACACGATACCACACAGTTTTGGAGCATTGAAAACTTCTCATTGGTGCCTGTCGGCGCGCACCTCCATCTCTTGATATTTGCACTTGCTTCAGTACACCAAGCTCCATCATTTCTTGTGCTGCAGTGAATGCTTCAGCCTTCGTCTGGGTGCTCATTTCTGTTACCAAGTAATCCACAAGGTCTTGTCCATTCACGTAAAAGCCCTTTTGTGCTACATCAGCAGCAGCAGCCGCCCCATCTTCAATCATCATGCTCACAAAGTTCTCCGAAGATTCACATAGCACACTTGATGTAGTTAAGGACACTGCAAATCGAACCAACTTCCTTGACCTATCATCGCCGTCGTCATCATCATCACCTCCCTCTTTTCCCAGCTGCTTTGAATCTCCGCCAAACAGACTGCCTGAAATTGACAAGACCAGACCGTTTAACGAGATAAAGCCACTTTTTGTCGGAGCTTCCGCAGCCTTCTCAAAAATGGCGACTCCTCCGACACCCGGCACATCAGAACCTGTTCGCAAGTCCACTACTCCCAAAAGCTCCTGGTCAGTTTCGTTGGCAAAGTAATAGAGTATATGCTCGTAAAGCCGAAAGTATTTCCGATTCCACTTGAGCATGCTATCCTTCTTAAGCAAATATCCCTTTTGCTCCGGTTTCAAGAAAAGCTCTGACGGTAAAGAGCGGTGCAGCTGAATACGCTTGTGAGTAGCCATTTCGTCTAGATTGTACTCGCGAATTTCCACAGCATCCTTATCAGAGTCTCCATTAGTTTTTGAGGATGACGATGTCACTCGCATGAATCTCACTTGAAGCGAACGAGTCGATGAGGTTGAGCCGCCCGGGAAGACAGAATCCTGATTAAACGACGATGACTTTCCCTCAGCGCCATGCAGATAATCCCATGAGTAGGGGCAAGAAGACCGTGGCAGAAGCTCGTCAAAATCCTTATCCTCGCCCCAGTTTGTCTGCTTGTAGCGTATTCGAAAGGATGTCATGTTGTCGATTCTGTATGGAGGGAAGCGCCTTGACTCTTCTCGAAAAACTAACGCAATCGAACCACCTACAAGCTCAATCTGACATTGCAAAATGTAAATGCGAGAGGGGTTATCCCGGTCACGGAGTTTCAAATACGTGGTCCCAAGAGAGTTAATACGAAAACCTCCGCTCCAGCTGTACTTGTGCAGTAAAGTCACTTCCAGCAGCTTCTCTCTTGATGCACTGGGCCAGTGGAATGGCACAAGCTCGTTGGCAGACAATTGCAAGGTTTGAGGCACATCAAGTTGCCGGTACTTAATAGTTTCTCCTGTTTTGTTGATCAAGATGTAACGAGGAACTATAGTTGCAATGATTGTCTCTGAAAAGCGTCCACTGCCATAATTACTCCACAAGGCTAATTCTTGGCTTCCTTTTCGAAGATCACTTTCTTGCTCCTGATCATAGACTTCATTAGCGAGACTGATAACTTGAGCAACCCCGGAATTTCCCATGGCGTTGCGGTTAAGACGAATAATGTCAGACCATGACGAAGATCGCGACTTAATTCGCAAAACTTCCCAGTGCTTACCTCCACAGCTGTAAGGAAGTACATCACCCCAAGGCGTTGGACGAATTTGTGCAGGGTTTGAACGTTTGGAACTCGTAACAAGCGAGCGTGGGGTAACGTGGTGAGAGCTCGCTGTGCTCGCTTCATCGTACAAACGGATCGTTGTCATCGTTATTTTGTGACATAAATGAAGCCCATGACGACGACCTCGATTCTCAACCCGTGAACTCATCGCAATAGGCTGCCCATACCACCGTTCGCCTTCCGGTCGCCCTGCACTTCGAAGTGACACAAATCGAGGAAGCACTAGCTCGTAGAAATCAAAGTCATTGATGTCTAAGACTCCCACAAAGCCGCACTTCATGCAAACGAGGCTGAAGACTTCCGACATGAGTAAGCTTGCATACACTTCAACTACGATACTGGCAAAGCGGTTGTGCGGTAAATATACCTGAACCCCGTGAGGTTTTCCCTTATAAGCTGGTTTTGCTGGTGACCCGGTCAGCACCATAGCCCCCATCGCTCGTGTTGATGTTGGATCGTATGATACAAACTCCTGCGAGCACGTGGTCTCGAATTCACCTGCAAATGAATACACTTGCCGCCCGCGCATAGAGGCTGGGGCTCCAATTAGTCCAATGTCATGATTAGACGGCGTCTGAAGGCGTTGCAACGACCTAGCTACCCTTGTAGATGGAAGTGCACCTGGCGTTTGCTGCTGCTCTAATACCAAAGAAACTTCTACATCATTGGGATGAATGTCTTCGTTTTCTTGCCTTTCCAAACTAGTAAGTATTGTTTCCTCGTCATAAATGGACGGTTCACTTTCGTCGTCAGCAAGTACCTCAACACTCTGCGCTGTGTCCATGTCTGTAGGTAATTCTTGAGATGTGCCAACAGAAAATGAGATGCTAATATCTCCTCGATGTATGCTTTCAAGATTGTTCTTAGATGCTCTTTGCTCACGTGATGACTTCCGTTTTAGCAGCTTATACCAATTGAACGCTGCAGCTCGCTTACGATCTTTCAAAATACTGTCCACTTTGACAGCGGTAACTCCAAGGCAAGAGTCCAGTCCATAGTGTACATTGCGTACCTCGACGATAATACGCGCCAACTCTAATGTCCTTAATTCAGGCGGAAAGCGTAACAGCAAAGTATTCTGAAGGCGACCGTTCCATTGAGGAGTTAACCCACCAGACGGACTTGGCTTGGTAGAGGCAGAGCAAATTGCAACCATCTCTGGCTTCTCTAAGTACTTGTCTGCTGGGTTCTTGAGAACGTATAAAGATGCTCGTACGTACGGACTCTGGGATCCGAAAAATTGCGCATTGTACAAATCCCTTGCTTCTCGAATAACAACAACCACAGCAACTGGATTAGCAGAAGGCCTCACCTTTTGCAAACACGTCAATTGAGTCTCCCTGGTACCTTCTCTACGAAAAGACATTGAATTGGTTGAAAAGTTTTCACTCTCCTCTTCTACCGAAGCTGAACGTCGGTGTACATACTTGCGTACATTCTCAAGCCGTTTGCACGATGAGCTTGTTGAATTGCAATACTCAAGGTCAAGATCGGTATGGTTGACGATCCAAATCGAACAGAACACGATAACATCACGCCCTGATAGCTTCACTTGGAGCTGCAGATTCGGCACACTTCCCTGCTCTCCGGCAATATCACGATCAAAAGCGTGACCAAGCAATTCCATCGGTTCAATTATTTCTTTGTAAGGTACCGAATAGGTATACGTCTTCGGGTTAATGATCAGTTTTGGAGCGCTCCAGTTGTAGTTCTCCAGACGAAATGATACGTACAGCGGCTCTAATATATCGACTTGAAATAAGGGAAGCACATTTCCTACTGCTAAGATACCTTCGGCAATGAGCTGAAGAGAACCATTAAGCAGGCGATACGCCATCGCTGTTGCCAAGCGATTGTGTAGTGTAAGAAATGGAGACACAGAGAGGTAATAGAGACTGGAATTGGTCGCTTCGTACAGCCCTCGCCGCTGACCCACGGTTCTTGCTTCATCCAAGTCGTGGTTTACGTCTCGCAATGGCTTCGTGCGCTGGCGCTTAACTGGCTCGCTAAACACGTGAAGAAAGTCCTCTTCCACTTTTTTGCCTTCTTCCTCCTCAACTTGTGGTAATTTGCTTACCTGTTCCTCCGCAAGTGGAGATTCATCAGTACTTGAAAAGGTTGCACGCATCAAATAGTAAGCTTCCACATCATACGTGCACTTCCAAGTAGGCAAATCCCGAACAATATAACCTGACAGCGGAATGGCCGAAGACAACGAAGAAGATGACACCGTCTTCAGCGACTTAGCGGCGTTTTGTAATTCCTCCGTCGTAGCAAACGTTTCAAAATTGCATACGCAGCTACCAGCGCACACAAAGCGCTTGGTGTTGACGGCTTTCGCTGTCCTTACTTCATCCCCCAGCTCTTCCAAGCTCGTTGTTAGAGGCGCATATTGGACATACGGTGAAGGTCGAATACTAAGTTTACTTTGTGGGTGTACAAGTTGAAGAGGGATATGGCAAACTTGCTCACGATCAATAATCCACTCTTGAATGCAACCACCTTCACGAGGTGAAAATGCCCACACCATTAACGGAACAGAAGTGCGGTTTTGGAGCACCACCTGGGAATGCAGGCAAATAAGCTTGCTGCCATCGGCTTGAATACTGATCTCCGCCACCAAAGTAGGCGGACTGATTTCCTCATCACCACCGGTCTCATGGTCATCTACAGCATCACTAGCTACTGGCACCAGTGATTCACGAAGTGGAACGGCTACATGTCCAACCATATCAACTACGACAGGGTTCACACTTACCCACTTGTTACCGTTCAGCCAAACAGATAGTGTGTGATTTACAGTTAGCGCTTGGCGGTCAGTTTCCCGCAGGAATCGATCAGCTGAGGCGCTGTCAAAACTTAGCATGTCTCCTTGCTCTCGACAGTCGACGGATACTTTTCCATTTTCTGCTACGACTTGTTGAATGATAGTTCCTGTCCCACGCCGAAAACTAAACTTTAGCTCTAAACCTGTTTTGTTTTCTACCCAAAACGGTGCTGTTGACTTTGACCCAGACGTGACAAAATCTGCTCGAGTCAATGCTTCTGAAGAAAGTAAAGGGGCCATCGCAGGTGTCATGTTAAAGTTGACAGTATTAGGCAGGTTTGCAAATACTTCCACAAGGCTGTTATCTTTCAGCGCACGATAAATGCGCATCTGGACAACAAATGGTTCCACAAGAGGCTCCCATTGATATATGCTGTTGTTGAAGTAGTTGAAAAGTAGCGTGGCACCTATAGTTGTTGAGTAGTCTTCATCTTGAATATACTCGCATACAATTTCCCGCATATGAAAATCGGCAATAGGAATACCTAAACTGTTGTTCACGAGCACCAGACGTAGCTCGCCAACATCACCAAGAAGCTTGTCAGCAACAAAAGTCGTTGGTGGTGCCGCCGAAGAATCCTGAGAATTGAAGGTGCCATTAGATCTAGTTTGCGCTTCAATTGACATGGCTCTTGTCGGACCCGAACGACTGGGAGATGGGACCCACTGTAGATAGTTGTTGGCAATGTTAATAAATAAATTTGCGTCTTGCACAGAAAATCGCGCTTCGACTGGAGCCAGCACGAACGAGTTTCGCCGTGACATGGTTATTGAACCTTCCACAAAGTGGTCAACAACCACAAGAAATGGGTTTGACAGGGGGAATGACGCATCAATCTACACAAACACACACAAAAGCAACGTTAGTACAGTACCAAGCGGCAATCTTCCTAAAAGTACACGCAACAACAACGACTGTGTACCTGAAGATTAGGAAGCTGCGAGAAATACACACCATGTTGATCAAAATCCAAATGACACTTGGTCATGTCCGCCACACCCTCACATTTCTGGTGCGTTGAGTACGCAGCTATAATATCAGTCAACATGATCAGCGCCCGCGCATCAGTTGTTTCGGTATCCTCCAATAATGAAAAGAGACACCCGGTTGTAGTCACAAAGAAGTCCACCTTTTGCCAATCAGGAGGTGGAGGCGCCATAAACCCAACACTACATTCAAGAAATTCTCCTTCTTTGAAAATTGGAGTCACAAAAAAAGCCACAATGTCGTGAAACGCTGGATAAACACCAAGAAAATTGGTGTTTTTCACTTTCAAATCGTAAGTCGTATCTGTCCAATTCATTTTCTGGTTGAACTCAAATTGAAAACCGTCTCCAGGAAGCGGACGAACAACTTCTGCTGCCGCCTGACAATGAGTAGGTCGCACATCGACTGTTGTGAAGGAAAGTGCTGCTGCGCTGATCTCCAGCAAGTCATCCGTCCGCAAGGTAAACACTAACTCAAACTGCTCCCAGAACAAATCTGCAATGGCGTGGTCGTTGCTAGAGATTCGAAGCGCAGCGTCAGCAACCTTCACTAGAATCTTCAGCCATATAGCATTGCAGTGCTTACTGTCATCGTGGAACCCTCTACAAGTGACACACAACGTGTAAGTGTCTTCCGTGACAACGCGCGAGACTTCCCGAAAATTTTCGTAAACCATTCCCAAGAGGGTTGTATATTGCTCTGGCCCAATTCCTATACTGAGTTCGTTCATCGATAAAGTGAGCCCAAAGTATGAACTCAATATTGCCTCGGACAAGCTCTCCGGCTCCAAATCAATGCGACCAGTCAGAAGCGAATGGTGAAAGAGTGGTGACACTAAGTCCCGTGTTGTTCCGCTTAGGTCAACCAGCTCAAATTCGAAAAGTCCCACCGACGACGTTGACATGTCTCCGTCTCTATGACCTTGTGATGTTACAGTGAAATCTGACGCAACTCGTGCGTCATGAAATTCTGCATTTTCAGCCACAAACAATGGCGCCATGAGATGCTGAGACATACCAGCAACTTCATGGCGTATTTTCTCTATCAAGTTTAATTGTGCTTGCAAACCATTCGTCGATGCACTTGCGCAGAAGTGTAGGTTATCGCAGCCACCACTATGAAGCGCGTCTTCTCCAGCTTTTGCTTCGTCGAGTGCATCGTCTACTTTGAGAAGATGTTGCGTGAGTTGCTCCAACTGCTGATCCAATTGAACAATCTTGTAATGGATAATCATCACAGCATTTTCAGCTGCCGGAAAAGCCTGAAAGCCTTCATGCAGGTAGTTCTGTGCTTGCTGATTGGCTCTCCGTAAATCAATAAACAACTGGCTACGGTTGCTTAAGATGCGAGACCGCTGGTTCTTGATTTGTCGTCTCAAATTTCTCAGATCCGTTCGACGAATAAGCTGTGCTTTCGCTGCAGACGCACCAGCGAGTACTGATCCTTGTGATAACCGTGCTTCTTCGTCGGCAAAGGTGCCGTTTTGCAAGAAGGAAGATGTTGAAGGATCAACTCCACTGCTCCAGAAGCGAGCATTTGTTGAGCGACATATGATACTATCTCTCGAAAACGAATTCCGTGGCAGTGCAAATGTCAAGTCGTTTCCGACAACTTCAAAGCACACTTTTTCCATTTGATCTCTAGCCATCCCCATTGCGCCAGCACGCTCGTCAACCTCGTTCACCACCGCATTGACATACATGTGTAAAACCTCCTTTAATGACACAGGAAGTGCTGTAGTGTTCACCATGTAGCTTATAAATACACAGCTAGCCTTCTCATAGCTCGGAATGTGATCCAGTGGATTTCCAAGAGCATCAAAGAGATTGTCAAAAATGTAGTGATAAAACTGCTTGAATACCCGGTGCAGGTACACAATGCAAACTGAGTCCAACCGAACGCGAACCACAACCCTTCCATCACAACTTTCTGAAGCGTCGGCCACGAAGTCGATGACATTTTTCACACCAAACGATCCTCCACCAGCTACTCCATCAAGCATATCTCCAGGCGAGCCAATACATTGCCGATTCGGTAGGGCTGCTACAGATGCCAGTACTCCACTTGGATTTGTCAAGTCAGTCAGCTGCAAATTTCGCATGCTACCCTTAATTTGAAACTCCTTGCTACTCACGGCAGAAGCAGACCGACGAGCTTGCAGCGACATACTTGAAACTTCCAGACGAGCAATTGTTTGGACTGGCGACGAAGTGTCGAGAGAGGCACCTGGCGTTTGATCCCGATGCCTAATATTAAGCTGCAAGCCGTGGGCAACCGACAAACTGATGACAACCTCGTCACGTAAACACCTTGAACCTTTCACCAATTTCGACAAAGCTTCAGATGTCAGCATTGACAAATTGTGCCGGAACTCATCAAGCTCGTACCCATAGCTAGTCGATAGAATGAAACCCAGCAAGTATCTGTCATGAAACCCTTTCAACCACGTCATAAATATTTGTACATCCGGAAGATATAAGTCTCCACACAAGCGCTCTAAAGATAAAACAGTACAAGTAGTTTGATGGTTAAACCGAAGGACTGATGACACATTCTTTTCTGCTGCCCGGACTTCGCATGAGTAAGCTAGATCTGTTCGCAACGTAGCAATCAAAGCAAAAGTGCGTAGACCTGGATTTCCAGCGACTCGAAAAATCATATTATCACCTTCTTGGAGCGAAATTGATGCTGCGCTGATGCTTTGGGCAGAAGTCGTCGTGCATACGCGTGACATCCATTCCGCATCTTTGATGAACAGTAAAAACGACGCCTGGGAATCCTGGCCTGGACGATCATCACTTATACATATTTGAATCTCAGAAGCCTGGACAGAACACTTTTTTTGACAACTTAACTTCACATTTGCATGTTCAACAGCAGGATTCAGATCTCGATCTGGCCCATGAGCTGCTTTTTCCCGCAAAAAGAAACTCCACTTTCCCAGTACCCAAAAGAGATTGTCAAGCTCGGTTACTGTCCACTCAATCCGCATCGTAGAGAATGCAGATTCGTAGTTGTACATAGCAGTTTCCTCTTCGGGGTCATATTCTTGCTGCTCATAACAAAGTGCCCCATCACGCAAAGCACAGTGCTTGCAAGAATAATTCTCCGTCGACCAATGCGTTCTTGATCGACTTGTTTTCGTAAGCGAGAGATTGGTCGCAGCCACAATTTCATGCACGCCTTGCACGTCATTCATATTCTTTTGAGCTTGCAATGACACCACGCTCTCGCTAAATGAGAACAAACGAATGCTTGTCCGAAAATTGCTCCTCACAAATTCAGAATTAGGCTCAGACGTTTCAACTGATAGGTCTGTTAAATTGATGCCAAAGCAAAATTTATCATGAAGCGCAAACACAAAGCAAATTTGCTCCATCTTGATTCCTACATGTGCGATCGGAGCAATCTGTGCTTCATTGTATGCAACCAATTTACTCGGATGCGATATTGTCCACTGGTTCCACCACAAATACACCGGTGCAAAGAGAGTCATCCACATAAGTAGCGTCTCATCTTTAATAAATATCATGATTTTGTCTATACGAACGTCCAGGGTAGGCTGGTGTCCGACAAGACGGCTCTGATACGCAGGAATGATACAAGATATCTGAACAATAGGCGCCTCCACCACAGTTAAACTGGCATCTTCGTCATTTGTACATGCGTGATCAATTATGCTGCAGCTTTCGCTGCCAGCAACCTCGTACATGAGCAGTGACTGAACACTCAGCTGAATCTCGTCTTCTACGCATGACTGCTTGACAACTCCAATCGTCTCCCCTAGCACCCATACCCAATGTGTCCCTCCGACAGCTTCGTCTCCTGTTGAAGCGGGTTTTCGAGTACAAAACAAGATTTCGACTCCATGGCGCAATCTTGCTTGCACAGAAAGACCCGGAGGAGTAATAGCATCCTCAAATTCATCATCGTCATCGCCTTCATCTTCCGCCGCTAAAGTAAATGATTCTCCCACCACTGCATCCAAACAATCGGTCAGCAGCCACTGCTTCGCGTATGAAAGTACCATCAAAAAGCCGTCCGGTCGTGATGCCTGTTGCTGTGTCAATGAAGCTAAGCGATCGTATTCGTCATAAGGCGCCCTCACTTCAATCAAGATGGCATACAACACGTCAATATGTTCCGATCCAAAATGCACTCTAGGCTGGTTCACTGGTAGTACGACTTTTTTCTTCCTACTCGTGTTGTGTGCAGCACAAATCGCGCATTTTTCTGCAATGCTTCCAGGCTTAAACCCAACATCTACATCCAACTCTACATCTGGAAACGCTGCATTAACGCTGTGGTAATACAGACTTGCCTACGACACGAACATCACGCCATCAGCAACTTTGCCAAAAACCTGAGTCTGCAAGAATGCACTTGCAGTACCTTTACAGTGCTGCACCACTCATGAAATAAATATTTTCGATGTATCTTAAGTTCAGATTCCAAGCTTTTACTCCTTCGCTTGTCTGAATATTCGATGTACGCTGCAATACCTTCTGTTTTCATCAGCTACACATTACACCAAGCAGCAAAAAACACCCGCATCGCATCAGTCAGCAACCACTCGACTTGTTTTTTCAATTACCATTCAATCTCTCTCGCACTTTTCTCGACTCCATTGCCGCATTTGACTGTGGTGTAAACTCCAAGTCCCAGTCTGCATTAGTGTTAATCAAACTGATGTAGTCAATCTCCAACGTGCCACTTCCTGGTTGCTAGCAATAGCAATCAATAACAAGTTACCAACTGACAATGTCGTTTCTCTCTTTCATTCCACCACCATACAACGTCGTACCTGGGCTAAAGAACACGGATCACAGTCATATCGAACCTGTACGTCTGATAATTCAATCTTTACATTGCCAATAATATGAGAGACTAATCTTGATAGATAGGTTCGATCTAGCGTCCATATAATATAATAAAGTCCCTAGTTTAGTACTCACTAATGTTCCAATCATACAGACACAAAGACCCTCTCCTACCGTCTCCATTGCTGTCGTCAATACTCGTATCCATCGTCGCTTCTACTTTGTATAACTCCATCTCATTCTTCTTTGACGTCTGATGAAGTAATACACGAATACCTTGTACCTTGATCTCTACTGGTAATGTCCATAATGAACGCCATGGAATCTTGACGCTTAAATGATCAATCACGCCCTCACCGTATGATAATCGCAGCTCAAGATCCTGAAATGATACATCACCTTGCCATAGACTTAGCTTAAGCATATTCGAGTTAAAAGTTACAAACTTGCCCAGTAGTCGCTGTAATAACAACGCTACTGCATGCTCAAGCATCTTCCTGTCTCCACCTCTCGCTCTCTCTGTCTCTTGCTTGACCTTGTTGCTTGCTCCTTGCTGCGACCTGAGTGAGAGTGAATGTCTTTTTCCGAGTTTTAATGGTGTTATTTTACTTACCATCCGTGTTTTATTTAACTTACCATTTACCAGTTTTTCTTTTCTTTCATTTAACACAATCATTTCAACACAAAACATCCTTTTTCTTCCTCTATAAAGAAATAAAACTAATGGCAGGTAGTAGTAGCATTGAGACTTGGTATTATGGACTACCATACGTTACACGGTTTTACCTATCGCTATGCTTTGGCTCGACGCTATTGAATACACTGGGTTTCTTAAACCCGCAATCACTTTATCTCGACTTTGACCTTGTCTGGCAACGCTTTCAACTCTGGCGTCTCACCACGTGTTTTATCTTTCTTGGAAATTTTAGTTTTCCCTTTCTGATGCAGCTTATGATCTTGTATGTAGGATTATGTGTGTGTGTGTGTCTCTCTCTCTCTTTTGTGTATATACCTGGCTCTTCTATAGACTAACACCAAGTGTTTGAATACTCATATACAACAGAACCAACTACTCGTCTCGACTGGAAGAAGACCCATTTCCAGGAGGTGGTGGGCCCACGGCTGACTATGCTTTTATGCTGTTTTTTGGAGCTGCTGTGCTATGGGTGCGTATGCTTTACGGTGTTCATGTGGATGATGAATGTACTGATAGGTGACATTGCGATGTATTTGCAGGTGGTGGCGTTTTTCATGGACCTTCCATTCCTTGGCACGTCGCTTATCTTTATGATTGTATATGTCTGGAGTCGACGGAATCCGACAGCACCCGTTGCCATTTGGGGTACGTTACAGAGTTTACTTGTCCTTAACGCATATTTTTGCAGTACAAGAAGCCACTGACGCTTTGGAGAATTGTTACGCACAGGTTTTCGTTTTGAAGGTTTGTACCTACCATGGGCACTAATTGCCTTCACGGTGCTCATCGGTGGTAGCCCGATGATGGACATTTTTGGAGTTATTGCTGGTCACTTGTACTATTTCCTGTTGGAAGTATTGCCGGCGACTAAAGGCTGGAATCTGGTGCAGACCCCTGCCCTATTGTACGTGATTTCTTTGTTTGCTGGAACGAATGTACATTGCTTCTATTCTAACAAATACAACCGTGATTGTCTTTGTTTCTGCGTAGCACAAATCTCTTCCCGTCCCCACAAGTTGCTGGCGGTACAGTCCCGATCATTGGTGCGCGAGGAGCGACAGGAGGAGGCGCAATGTCTCAGAGAGGCGGCTACGCTTGGGGTACTGGTAGACCGCTGGGCACGGATTGATACATTGGGATGGAGTAGCGCACAGTATGGTTGGTAGATAGATCAACATGATCAGGGTAGTATGTTCCAAATGTATGCTGGCGTTGATTATGTCGGCCCAAAGGTTACACGGTAAACAACTTTTCCACTTGTACATTTGACCAAAACGTTACTTTACGATTTAGGGTCCTGATAAAACACCAATCACTACTTTTTGAAATCGCATAGATTCGCCAAAATGAGTCTGTCCATGTTATGCACCAGTCATTCTAAATTTCTTAATATGTGCTCCAATTTCTAAAATAAACGCCTATTTTATGATCATCTGTCCAAACACTCAATAATTTCAAAACAGCTTATAAATAATCCATCCTAAAATGGATAAAAGCGAATGTGCCCTATGTCATCGACACCGTAATGCCTTCTTCTGTGCAATTTGTACATCTGCAATGTTACAACAACGTCGGACGATGCTAGCGGCATTGCAGGCAGATGTGGCGGTGCTACGTAAAAAGACTGAGTTTGCACTGAGCGTGCGTGAAGAAATAAAACTACAAATATCATGGATTTGATTGTCTCTCGTTTGTTTCTTAACGTCTTTTGTTTCGTTCGGTTTATGATTGTAGACAAAGAATGCTTACGTAAACACTGAAATTCGAATGGATAAGTGTATGAGACAAGTGGAACAATTGGCAGAAAAGATTATGAAGACACGAGAGCAGCTTTGTTCTGAGAGAATTAAAATTGTCGAGCGATCATCAAAACTCGAAGAACGAACGTTACTCATTGGACAAGCTCAACAAAAACTTGAGCAGGACAAAGAACAAGCTGAGAGTTTCTATGCTCCAGTACTTGAGTGTCTCGATTACCAGATTCAATGGGCAGACGAGGTCTGTACTAGAGAAGATTGGAACGAATTAGTAAAGTCTGACATTGTTATTTGATTGTTGCTGGATTTAGAATGCTGCAAAAGTAAGGGGTGATCGACTTCGTGAGCTGTTTACGTTATTCAGATTGAATCCAGAAGAAGAAAAAAATGAGAGGAAGAAGAAGGAGGAGGATAAAGATGATGATGAAGATTTGTTGAGTAACCTTCCTGATGAACGGGAAGGTATTTTGGCAGAACCGCGCCAAAAACGTGCAAGCATGGCTGTTCCTGTGTTCTTTCGGACGATTCTCGGACTGCCATTGCCAAAATCTGGCAAGTATGAGAATGTGCCGCCTGTAGTAGTTGCTGCGGCGTTGGGAAAGGTGATTCATCTACTGTACTGCCTTGCCAAGTATTTAAAAATCAAATACCCACATCCGATGGAGTTTAATGGATCCTTTTCGACGATTGGGAATACTAGTGAGGGAGCTGGGTGTCACACACTGTACCCTGATGGTAGTGTTGGATTTAAACGCGGAGTGAGTATGCTTCATGAGAATGTAGCATTCTTGTGTACCTGTCAAGGTGTTACTAAAAGTAATATCCATTCGACCGATTTGCTCGGAAATCTTTTGCAAGTCTACAAGTCGCCACGACTTGGAACGCTGTACGAAAATCAAGAAGCCGGCTCAAGCCAGGATGTCGAAATCGCGTCAGCGATACTGGATAACTCGCAGACATTAGGTAGAAGTATTGAGATCTTGCCTCACTATTCATGAAGCCAATGTACTTTGCATATCAGCAGTTGAATAAAAAGCAATACTAGCAGCATAAATCTATCGGCACCTGCTATAAATAGCTGTGCGCCAGTGCACATCAAACTCATGGAATAGTGTGCTCTCGGTGATAATGAGCTGGCAACGATCACGAATTCTGTCTCGCGCTGACCAGCTGCAATTCACGTGACGCATCTTTGTGCTAGATACACACCTCGTCGCTATTCCCTTACCCAAAAGGCGTGATGGGCGCGGACGAGGCTTGGTCGTCCTGACTAAGCTCCAAGCACTGATGCTTCAGCGATGATAGCTTCTCACGAATCAAATCCAGCGCACAAATCACTACCTCTTCGGGCTTCAGCTGTCCCGTTGTCTATGTCCATCAAATCAAAGCCAAGCAAAAGTCAACATGAAAACAGGCTTGCTCTTCGCCGTCGCGCGACAACCTGAGTACAGATATGACCATTCCTAACGCACCTCAACCGAAAAAATAAACTTGTCTTCCCGCATTCGTATCGTCACAGCAGAATCGTCTTCTGGATTGTCCTTGAACGAGTCCGCCAGCTTCACGCACTCTTCGCAGTACATGCATCGCATGGCATCTCCTACTGTAAACTATATCACGTAAAAAACACAAGCAGTGAACAACGTTCATGAGCAACTAGACATAGCTTGTTCTCTACCACTCTTCTGTCCATGCTCTTCTTCACCTGTTCGTAGTTTTCGTCTGTCTCAAACACTTCCGTCGGGCAGCATTTATACATCTCTGCCTTTTGCTCAGGCGTGTATGTACTAAGTACAGTTGAATTCAATGTAATAATTGGGTCGTACATGTACGTTGCTACAGCAACGGGGGACCATTTGGCATGTTCCTTGCCAATTCCTAATTTGGCAATAGCAGAGAGACGTAGTCTCTGGCCGGGTCCAAGTTTCGCAATAATAACACCACTATCCTGTGTATTGTTAAGTTCCTCCTCTGACGAAAAATTAACTGGCCGAATGTATGGATCCGAAGATTTCAGTGCTTCGCTTGTAACCGACATGACACCACTATCTGCCGTCACGTCAAGTGAAAACTCGACACTGCAATTGGGACAATTCTCATCACAATCACAGTCCTGAGAGTAGACAAAACGCTGGCTAAAATTCTCTAATCCACCATCAAAATTAAGAGGAATCATACCCAATCGATGCGCTAGAAATTCATCCGTCATGACCGAAGTATTGATCTCAATACTTACGAGATCAATTGCTAGTGTCGGTACTTCAGCAATCATCACACGACGAATAGCATTTGCGACACTAGCATCTGTCTCGGACAATTCAAAACGAATAAAATCATCACGTAGTTCCTGAATCTCAATCTTAGGGAAGCGAGGATGTGGCATCGTCTACGAGTCTCGATCTCTCTCGACCGTATTTGAATGATTGAATTATTGTGGTGTAATCATTGGATGTTAGAATTCATATTATTGGATGAAAAGACATACAACCAAGTTGATAAGATCATTCATTTCATTGGATGATAAAAAAGCCTGTATTACTAACCAATCCTTGATCAAAAACAAGTGGGTACAGAAGATTGCTCTATTTTAGGCAATTGTGCTTTTATTTGAATGCTCTAATTTTTTTCGTGGCTTTTTTGACCCATTGGAAATCAATTCATTATCAGATTTTTTTGGGTCACCTGCAAAAATGATGTCCTCTACAAAATGATTCCACGGTATTTCTACCAATCCACGCATGCCGCTCTCTCACTTTCCTCGACCAGTTCCTTTGCTCCAAGCGCGAAAAGCAACGGCAGGAAGCGGTGTCTACCACGTACAATTGTGCGTGTTCCAGGTGGCTTGGAGGCTTGATAGAGAATGCATTTTACGTGTCTAGAATGTGAGCAAGTTGTGGATGAAGCTACCGCGGAGGAACTTTCTCGTACCGCTTACCAAAGCGTCCGCATTGGAGGCAAGGCGGACCTCTGGAAAGACTTGGAAAATGCGTCTTCTCTCGGTTTTCAGGACGTTTTTTTGACGGAAACGCACGCCAAACATACAAAAATGACGATGGAAAGTACACTGACATCTCGATGCTGTGTGTGTGACGGTATTTATCACACACCGTGTCTGATAAAGCTACGAGATGTCCAGGAAGTTGAAGAAGTAGCGCTTGGAGCGCGTTTTACGTGCGTAAATTGCCGTTTTAAGATGAAAACGCGTCGTAAAAGAGGGTTAAAGACTGCGGATCAAGAGACGTTGCCGCTGTTGGTGCCAACACTGGCCTTCCCATACATTAGAAGGCCCAGGAATGCTGAGAAAGTAGAAAACTTGACGATAACAAGTGGAATGTCAATGAATAAGGATAAAAGTGACGATGAAGTGATGGGATTGAGTGATGAACACAGCTGGAGAGTGTTTACAACTGCGGTGGAGGTGTGTACGACGTGCAGACAGGTGTTAATCGGGACAGAGGAAAGGATTAATTGTCTAAAGTGTCATGATCCTCGACTGCATCGACGATGTGTAGAGCGCTATGAATTAAAACATGGAGAAGCAGTGAAGAAGCGGAAGGCGTATCGTAAACCAGGCAGGAAGAGGCGCCGGACATTGTCGACAGTCACATTAAATTGGTGTGCTCCATGTCTAATGGAGAATAGCAAACAGATGAAGCAATTGATGGATGGATCCATTGAGTTGCGCACAATTGCAATGTTGGTGAATGACCGAGACAGTAAAACCGATGATGACGTAGAATGGTGGAAAGAGTGCAAAGTATGCGAGGGACGCTTTTGTGTGCAGGAATTCTGCGATCCACATGAAACTGATACGAGTTTGGATAAGGTATTACAGAATGCACTGCAGGACGACGAACAGGAGATGGGATGGTGTTGTGGACATTGCGCTTCTTTCGCCAATGCATTTGCTTTGAATGAACTGGTGACGGTGTTGATATGTGATGGCTGCAATGCAGAATTTGATATGACAGCATTGAGTCCTCCTCTTGCAGAGGCCCCTGAGGGTGATTGGTTTTGTCCTGTGTGCACTGGTAATGCAGGTCCAACGTCGGATGCAGCGGCACACGATGGAAGCTCCCGTAACTTGCTGACTATGCTGAGTTGTAATGGATGCAGCAAGAAATTCAGCATGGCCAGTCTGCACCCACCACTTCATAGTGGGTCAGAAAGCGACTGGTTTAGCAAGTGCGTCTATGAGGCACAATATCAGGGTAAAAATCGCCCCTTGAAGGCACAAACTAGCATGCCCAAACGCCGTCGTGTGAACATGCACACGATGACACCAACACAACCTAAATATTTCTCGGAGAAAGAGGCAGTTGTAACGGCTTTGTTTAGTAACGGTTGTGATCGTGAGGTCGGCCCTTTCGAATTTCGTTCTCCATTGCTGAAGAATCGAGAAGGCAAGTGGTTCTGTCACGCATGCTGTGATGTCCGTGCGACTGCACCAACTTCCGTACAGACGTGCGTGGGTTGCGATGCCAGGTTTCATGCGGATGGCAGTGTTGCAGACCGGCTGCATCGCAGAAACGGAACCGTGGACGGTGTGATGCTCTGTGAAGCTTGCCGCAACTTGCAAGTTGGATACAAGCGTCGTCAGCCAGTATCTAGTGTAAGTTCCCACGATGAAACAAAATTTGTCTTACCGACTACAATTGGAAGAAAGCGGGGTCGAGTAGGTGGAGAGAATGGCGTGCGAGATAACCTGAAGAAACCGAAGATGAATCTTAGCGGTCCGCCTGTGACTGATGGTAACTCAGTCGTGATTGAACCTATGAGTCATCACATCCAGAGCAATACACCTGCCGACGACAGTGCATGCCGCCCTCTACCCATTCCAAAACCAATCACTATGGTAACATCTTCTGCCGGTTTGCAACGTGGGTTTGACGGAAAGAAGAGCATTTGTGGATGGAGTTTTACTAACCCGACTGTAGTCATTGCAGATCCAGGCGATAACTTCTTTACAAAGAACGTTGATAACGCTGAAGAAAGAATGGTTTTTATTATTTGCGATATCTGCTTAGGAGAATTTAAGATGTCGGACGTGGTGACTGACGATGCGAATGCTGTCCCCGCCCGACCATGGTTTTGCAAACCTTGTCTCCGTGCTCTGAAGCGCAGCAGAAGGAAACGACCTCGATTCTCGAAGCAAATGGTGACGGAGATGCAAGTTTATGGTCGACTTTTGCGTGCAACATCTGCAAAAGTTTCCGAATTGGAGACTATAACTTGCCTGGGAAATCCGCCAAACTCTCGCGCAGAACGGCGCAAAATGTACGAGCTTGTCGGGAGAAGTGTGGGTGTGTTTTTGCAGTGGGATAAGCAGTGGGTGATGGGCCGTGTGATGGCTTTTCATTCTACACATCCTACAATGCACCATACCGTCCGCTTTGACGATGGTGTTGTGGCAACGCTGCCGCTTTACGCCTTTCCAATGATCATTGGAACGCGTAGTATGCTTTACGTCAAAGTGCCAGCGCTACAAAATCGGTGGTGGCCTGCCCAAGTTTTACGCCTCAATGCCCTTGCGCGGAAGCTACTATTGCCAACTTACGATGATGAAATTAGAGCTCACGCAAATTTTTGGTTCGTTCGTATATTTACTAATAATGGTAGGCAGAGAGAGGTGACGCAGCACGTCTCCTGTTGGGTCCCAAAATATCTATGTCGAAGCATGAAGCGGTTTGTACCGCCGTCCTTGTCGAATCACGCAACGACGACAGAGGAAGCGGAAGACATGTTTTCACAATCAATGGAAAGGGTTCAATACGAGATACATTCCGAAAAGACGCTTTTGGACCGCGTCTTTCAGGCGTTGCTAGCTGGTTTCCGACGAATTCTGGCAACCTCAGTGCCACCAGCTCCACGTAAATTTGTAAAAAGTAATAAACGGGAGGTTGGAGACGCAGATGTTCGTGAACGTTGTACCCAAATTGCCAAGGCAATGGTGGGCAAAACCATCGAGGTTACATTGGCGGGGTCATGCGAACTAACACCGGGAACGTTTGTGGTGAAAAAGTTTGACGAAAATTCACACAAACATTTCCTCTTGCCTTATGGTAAAATTGGTGCTGTGGACGATGGTCATTCTGAGGTCATGGTTGATCTGCTTCAATGTCCTGGTGGTGTTGTGTACCATTTTGAAGATGCTAGTGCATTCAGCGAACTGGCGGTTATGCTTGAGTTGAGTGGATCTGATGTGGGTGGAGACATTCCAGGGGAATTTCGTTCCAAAGAGCTACTCGAAGAAGCCATAGTGCGAGAAACTGGCGTGCTTCGCAATAACGCAGATGTAACAACGAAGACCTGGAAACGTGACCACACGACAAATACGTGCAGTTACTGCTTATTAAGTCCAGACGAATACCAGGACGATATTGATACATACGATACAGTACGCAAGCTAAAAGGGGAGGAGGAATTGACGGTGTGCTCAAAGTGTGATCGACGATTTCACGCAACCTGCTGTGATCCGCCGCATGCTCCAATTTTGCTGGTGAGACCAGAGGACGGGAAGGTGCTCGTGGAGGATCTGCAAATACCATTTGTTTGCAGCGACTGCGCAGTGTGCTCAGGGTGTCACCGTCGGAAGGATCATGTAATTTCTGGTTTGACTGAGCAGGTTGGTTTTTATAATGGGATGAAAAAGATTGGAGAACACTGCGATCAGCGATGGTCACAATGGCGGCTGCCGCTGCAGGCCGCTGCGCTTTGCACTAGATGCATTCCTTATTACAAAGCCAATCGATTTTGCGGTGTTTGTAATCTTGTCCTGGACGACGAGTTACTAACAACTAGTGTGGATTTGCTAACATGCTCGACATGTCATCATTGGATCCACGCTGACTGCGAGCCAGACCCACACCCAGCTTTCCACGCATTTAACAGTACCAGTGGCTTTACACTAGATATCATTACGGATACGCCAAACGATCCTTCGAGTTTATCTAAAGTTGGTGTTAGTTCGAGGGATACTGGTGCTGCGTTACTAGCGAGACGCGACGGTGAGACTGAATCGATCGCAAGTCTGAGAAATTTGGTGGGAAGCTGTAGCACTCCAGAGGAGCAGAAAATGATATCCAGTGCCAAGCTGTTTGCAAGTAGGGACGTTGGAGTTTTTAAGACTGCCAAACAAGTCGAAGAAGACTTTGCTCATTCGCTTCGGTTCAAGACTGAGTATGATCCGAAGATGTTGCATAATTATGAGTGTTTTACATGCCGCAAGGTCCGTATGCTGCACATTTTGTATCGCCTGGGAATCGAAGACAAATTGGACCTGTTTAAAGAACCTGTGACTGAGGCAATTGCACCTTCGTATTCCGACATCATCAAATCGCCCATAGATTTGAGTACAATGCGGGAGAAGGTCCTTGGTGGGAAGTACACAAATGTTAATTTTCGCAGTTTTCGGGATGATTTTGAGCTGATGTGCCTGAACGCGGTGACTTTCAATTCAAAGGGGCGTGACTACCTGATTTGGCGTGAAGCTTGGCGGTTCTACGGGCAAGGACAAAGAATCTTTAGACAAACAGCACCCAAGGCACGAATAAAGCAGCGCGGGGGGCGCCATTATGACGCCCTATTAATCGCGGCGAAGCGACAATTGCCTAACAATTCAGCACTTGCGGGCAAAACCCAGTCAAATGGTGATCCAGTCGGGAACGGTGGAGACGGTGTCGATAATGAGGATGATGACGAACTTGACGACGATGAGGACGATGATAATGTCTCCGATGCGGGATCTGACGCCTGGAGCCATGGAACTGGAACTCAAGAAAACATTGCTACTTTGAATGGGTCGGTTAGCAGATTAGCGTTGGAAGTGGTACCTGTTACTGGCAGCGATACATACAACAACTTGCCTGATTGCACGAGAAAAAAACAACAAGGCGAGGATGCTAGTGGCGTTGCCCTTCCAGCATCAGCAAATAGCTCAGTGTCAGCCGTTGGCACGACACTTGCTGATCACCACATATTCACCAATGAAGCATTTGTTTTTCCGACGAAGCTTCGTGTGAGCAACTCCAGTTTGCGCATACCGCTTTTTCAGATCGTACAAACGCGCACTTCAGCTCATATACACAGTTGGTTGGATGTTTGCGCAGTGTGCGGCAGCACGGGACTGCATAGCGACTTTGTGTTTTGCGTGGATTGTGGCGAAGGATTTCACGTATTCTGTGTTCCCGGGATGAGTGTTACTCGTCTAAAAAATAATGAACAAATGCGCGTGTATTGGCGCTGTTCTAACTGCAAGATGTGTGAGATATGCGGTCAACCTGGCCCCGTTTGCGGAGCTAGCAGCAGTATTGCTCGCGTTGTTGCTACCGCTGGAAACGTGGACAGCCCCGTTCCTATTGCGGATATGGCTGGAGCGGAAACGGACATGATGCATGAGCAGTCCACGGGAGAACCATTAGTGCTATGTGCACATTGTGATCGCGGATATCATGGCTCTTGCCTTGTACCGCCTATCAGCTTACCGCTGGCTTCCGAGAAGCGTGACGGGAGCATAACAGCTCCAAGTATTTACTGTTACAGCTGTGTTGCCTGCTCAAACTGCAAGATCACGAAAGGTGATAACAACGAGTATCTGGACTCGGAGGAAACGAAGAAGGACAGCATCGCGACTATGGAACGTACGTACAGTCACGAGAGGAGCAAATGCTTGCGTTGCCACAACCGCATCGAGCGCGAAGCACAAGCACTTAAGGATCGAACCAAATTACTGACTGAAGTATGGACTGCAGCAGCGCGTAAAAAGAAGAAAGACGCTGAAAAGTGTCCATTATGCCAACGCAAATGGGACGCCGATCTTGAGGAGCTTATGCAATGCGATGCTTGCGAACGTTGGGTGCATCCACCATGCGATGCACTGTTAAAGGCGGAGCCAACGCGTTATCAAGCTCTGGTAAGCGATCCGAATGCCGTGTATATATGTGCAGCATGTCGCCCGCAGGAACGCAAGCATCTTACCGGCAAGATGTCTGACAGCGAAGGTTGGCGTTGTCAAATACTTGTTGCTGAAATTCAGCGTAGACGCGTACAATGTGATTCAAGTTGGAAAGAGACTCAAATGCAGTTGGAACAGATAGAACGCTGGAAACGTTTAGCTGACCACACGCCCGTCTACCTGTACGTGCTGCGTTTGGGCGAAGAATGTCTTCGTAACTTTACGTATCGTAGCCTGAACTTCCAAAGTGACTGGTACCGTTTTCCGAAGCAGCAAGAACTCCGCGATAGCGGAATCATCTTACCGGAATGGCTACTGCGCAAGGCCAACCGCTATATGCGGTTCAAGCGGTACGCGCGTGGGCCACGTGCAGCAACACGGCGTCGTGAACGAAAAACTCAAGGCTTTTATTCCAAACAAGCCGTCAGTTCAAACACAGGAAAGGACGCAAGCGCCATTTGCACCATCGCTTCCGAAGCTGCCAGTTGTGCTGCTTTGTTGGCCTGTGTGCATCTTCTCTATGGATGGCGTCCGCTTCCTGAGGTTGTCATTCACTTATTATCACGTGACGAGGAGAGCAGTGTTGGCATAGAGAAGCACCAGAAGCATCAGAAGCTCGACGAGTCGCTCTTGAAGCTGTTACGGACTGGTGAGAGTACTGATGGCGAGAAAGCAAAAACGAGATTAAAATTGGAAGACGAAATTGCAACGATTAAGGAGCAGTACGATCGTTGCGAAACTAAGAAACACCCTGTGCAAGAATCATCGTCACGACGTACAGTATTTGGTTCTAGCGATATTGCAACCAGCGCTACACTGCCGGCAGCAGGTGCAGTGACAGGAGAACTGGAATCATTTTCAACGAGTAAAAGTAGTGTATCGTTAAACTCGACTGGATCAGCTCAAATTACAGCTGACGTCAATGTGACTACTACCACTCTTCACGATTCTTCAGCAGTCCAATCCCGTGGAAGCCATAGTATTGTTGTCCACATGACAACTGCACCACCGCTGCGAGGTTGGCCAGTAATCAGTGCTAGAGGCGACAACGATGGCGAGTCCTGGGAGACTTCAATGACTACAGCATTCCAAGATAGTCGATCTTGCGCGCTGTGTTTTGTGGTTGGCGATTGCACGGCGTGTGGACGATTGATCTACATTGAGCCCGATACGTGGGTACATGTGAACTGTGTGATTTGGTCCATGGAGGTATACGAGGACATGTCGGGTGTGTTACACAAGTGTAGTAAGGCAAAACACCGCAGCCGGCTTATTCGCTGTAATGCATGCGGGCTCATGGGCGCATCTGTTGGTTGCTTGGTTGCGCGCTGCACTGCGCACTACCACTTTCCATGTGCAGTAGATGCTGGGGTTGCGTTTTTGCCTACTGGTGAAACATGCTGCCCGTTGGAAACACATTTAGATATTGTGGCTCGAAAACTTAAAGGTACTGACGGAGTGTCGTTGACAATGGCTACTGCACCTCCAAGTGCTGAGTCAAAGCTTGAAGCTAATTTGCAATTTGCCCGTGGGAAGAGAGATCCTAGCACACTCAACGCGATATTTCGTACGAATGATGAAGCACATGTGACAGTGGACACGAATGAAACAGATGATCGAGATCTAATGAATTCTGCAGAGGAGGAAAGCAAGGAGGGCAATAGCTTTGAAGATGCCGTTGGTGGTGGACTCAAGACTTCAATGAGAAAAGACACCACTGAGTCGAATGTACCGCCTGCTACACCGGTCAGTGTTTGCAGTGCAAAAGTGTTATCGACTGATGAAACTAACAAAGGGAAGACAAGCGAAGACGGGATATGGGAAGCTCAACGAGAAAAGACGAAGTCAACTGATGAACGATTTGAGGCATTTCCGAAGCTGACAGATCATGTGCTACCAGTAATTGATCCTCGATCAGAACCGCAAAGAAGCCTATTTAGTGACCCACCACTTGTTTCAATGTTGGACTTGAAAAAGAAAAGGCGTGCGGAACTCAAGCGTGGCATTGTGCCAAGACCGATGTGTTACCGTATGGGCGCGCTGACTGTTCATGCTCTTGGACACATTTTTGTCGGTAACGAAAGCTTTCATACACGAACGGCCATTTATCCGCTGGGCTTTCGAAGCTCGCGTATCTTTTGGAGTTCGCGCCACTTAGGAGTGCGTTGTCTGTACGAGTGTGTGATTTCTAGCACTGAGATAGAGGAGCGACGTAGCAAACGGCAGAAGAAGCTGAAAAATGGCGAGGTTGACAGTGACGAAACCGGAGGCTGTGAATGCGATCAAGAGCGGCAGAGACCACGGGCAGTGTTCAAGATCACGGCTTCAGACGACCAAGAGCGACCAATTTTAGCTTCTACACCTGAAGACGCACTCATTGAATTGCGTAGCCGTGTGGTGTCGTTGTCTGAAGAGCAGCGGGGATTCTCTGCTAGTCCCCGATACATTGACCAAAATGTCTCCGAAGGAAACGGAGCGAAATCCGTTTCTAAAGCGTAGTTCGTGGCTTTCTTTTGCACTAAGTGGCGACTACTTTTTTGGTTTTGGACTAGCTGATATTGCCCGTCACATCGAAGAGCTTCCCTATGCTGCAACTACAGCGGTCAGCCGCCGTTTCATCGTGAGGAAGCTTCGACAGCAGCAGCAACGTCAGGGTCAAAGCCCGTTGGCTGGTTCTGCGGCAGCGACTTGGGGCTCTATTTTGGGGAAGCGAAGCTACGACACACTGAAGCAAAGTGCTACTGCAATTGCAGGCGACATGGTTTCGTCAATGATGGAAGACATAGAGGAAGGGCAGCCTTACGAGTTTGCATATGAGCTTCCGTCTATTGAGGCTTTCCAGACGGCCGAAAGGGTGATGGAGCAATTAGTACGGGCTGAGCAGCGTGCTCGGCGATCTTCCGGGTGTGCGCGAACCGATGGATTTGAGGGCAACCGCCTGTTTGGTACACCAAAAAAGGTGAAAACCATGCCGAGGCGACAAGCTTTTAACAAAGAAGTGAGCAATGATCCTGTACCGGGGGCTGCAAACGGTAGGAGTATAGGGAATGGAAGCACTAGCACTGGCGGTGTGGCTATGGACATTGAGCATTTACCGATTACAATGCAGTATCGGGAGTTACGTCGTCGTCCATTTGATGAACGTATGTTGGTGCGCAAGTCGTCTATTCATGGTTACGGTCTCTTTCTGAAAGAATCTGTAAGTGAAGGCCAAATGATTGTCGAGTATCAAGGTCAAATGATTTGTCAATCCGTGGCAGACGAGCGAGAGCGACGTTACGAGGAACAAGGGGTCGGTAGTTGCTACATGTTTCGGCTGGATGAAAAGACAATCATTGACGCCACGCGCTGTGGGAATTTGGCACGTTTTATCAACCATTCCTGTGATCCCAAAGCTTTTGCACGTATTGTCGCAGTGGAAGGTGGTGAAAAGAAGATTGTGATTTTTGCAAAGCGTGGAATTGCGGTGGGGGATGAGGTGACGTATGATTACAAATTTCCAATTGAAGACGAAGCCATTCGGTGTGATTGTAATGCTCCGAATTGTATTGGTCGTATGAACTAAGAAGGTTGTCGGTCTTGTTGCAATGACATGTACTACTACTAATAGTAGTTTTAGTATGGGAAATATATATAGTGCACATGAGGTGTATATGTGTCAATTTTGTATTGAGTCTGTTTTACCAAGAGGTCGCCTTTTCGTTATCTAACATTTTGCAACAGTAGACAGATAAAACCTAGTTTGATAGTGCTTATTTGTAACATTTTTAGTAATAAATAATGTTTATCCTATACGTAAATAGGTGTTGTATTCTCATACATTTTAGAGTCATTTGTCTCGTACTTAAATGGAGAAAAGAAGTCATGGTGTAATATTTATTAGCTTTACCAAGCAATTATTTTAATCCTATCCTACTTTTACCTCTTTATAATTGTGAGCTAATATTCACAAAATTTGCCAAATGTACAAACGTTTTTGACCAAAATTCGAGAGTATTTCTCAAATGCTGCCATCAAATGAATACGCTTCAGACATTTTTTAAAACATATGGTGGAGCCAAGTGTGTATATATATTACAGAAAACGTTGAGCGATAAGATTTACTAGAATACACGATAAGTCAGGAGGTGGTCAAGCCGTATCCGGATATGAAGTGATTGCGTTGAAGTCATTAAGTCATGAGGTGGTCGATCAATAGAACAACTATTGATTATATACGATATGATGTGAACCATATAGCGTCATACGCTTAGAAGCGCTCAAAGCGCTGTATACAATGTGACTTATCCTTCCTCGTGAACCTATTGATCATTATTGTCCAGTCAGAACCTCGACTGCTAGTTTAAGTGACTAGAAGATTGAACCGGCGGCAAAGAAGGCACAACATGTTGGAAATTTAAATGCGTTGCCATGTAGAGCGGTCTTTATGAATGCATTGTAGCTATCTTTCATCAACGACTTTTCCTTTACTTCTTTACCAAGCATAACCTTTCAACATGTAACCGAGTGAGTGACCTTGGTTCTGCCGATATTTATTACGTTTGGTTACCATTGTCGACACTCTCTCGTCTGATCTTAGTGTATGATCTTGACAGGGCTCAGGACTTTCTCTTCACACAGCAAAACGATATGGCTACAGTTTTGAAACTAAATATTCGGGCTTTGTAATCCGTTTGGTCACATGTTTCGGTATAATCAATCAGTCATAATGATTACTCACCTTTCTTTTGATCGGCCTGCTTTTGTACTTCCTATAACGTCATGAATGAATGAAACCCTATGCCTCGTATTGCTTCTATAATGAAATCAACAATACAGCCAAGAGGTGGTCCGACCTGTAGCCGATACGTCAACTTTCTTTCACCACTTTGCCATCACAAACCATAGTAACCTTCACTTCCTTGTTCTTCACTATCGTTGTCCTACTACTCTATTTCAGTCTCAAGCGACGTGAACGCCCTGTCATCCTTCAGTGTTATGCTGCTGAAGGTCACTAAGACTTGCGAGTCGGTTTCATCTTGCTTGACTGTAGTTCGGTTACAGGTTGCTGTGGATACATTATTGTGCATTGGACACTATTGACCCAAACTGGTGGTCAATAAGCAGTCTACTTACTTGGCAAACCTCATTCAAATTGTAGACAAAAACAACTCTAATCTATCATCGTGACAAAAGAGAGCGTCTGAGATTTGTTTATGCTCATTTCATATATAGTAAAAGCGTATTCCTACCCAACAGAAACTTCTCTTCATTAGTATTGACATTAACAACAGTAAAACCACTTGTCGTCAATAGTGGCAAGAGTTTGTTAGCAACAGCACCATTGCGTCCTAACTAATTTTTTCCTTGTTGGCTACTAACATATGAACCACATATGACGCTGAATTGATCCTGAATCATGGGTTACTATAGATCCATTAAGTTCGAAAGAAACGACGTGAGGATCGATATTATCAATTCCGAAAGGATTATCTCGTCATTATCATAACAAAACCCTCTCTAACTTAAAAAGTGATGACAAGTAGCAACCGTAACAATGCGCGATTTTGCTGAAACAAACAATGCAACAAAAAGCGGGAAACCCCGTGGAAAAATGGACGCAATCATACTGTATCTGTGTATTGAAACTGTTCAGAAAGAAGCAGAAATCTGAGATACGAGTGTAGTGTTGAATCTGGTTGTTTTGAAAGGAAAATAGCCTCAGTCTAGGCGAGACTGAGGCTATCTATTTTCTTGGAGACGGGCTTGTAGCTTCATCTTCGGGTGAAACTCGTTCATAGAAACTGTCATATATTTACCAACCGACCACCGCGACCGACCGCCGTTCGCAGCTGACTCCAGCAGTTTCATCGTATACCTGTAACATCGAATACCTGATTGATGCGATACCATACCAACTCGTTTATACCTTATTTATCGATGTATGTATGAAATTCACTGTGAATATTAATAAAATCTACTGCGAGACATCATTTACACAACGGAACAGAGAGCGAACAAGGCGGTCACAAGAAACAATACAAAAACCTAATGAAGCCTCATTGTAGCATCCTCAGACCCAAGCACAAGTAAGTAAGGAAGTAAGTCGTCAAGAACTACACAGGTCGCAGCTGATCCATGTTTTTTTGTATCGATTTTTACTAACAATGTTTTGTTTCAGTAGGCAAACTCACTTTCTTGTGATATTGTATTAAACAAACAAACACACACACACACAAAAAAAGAGCTTGCAAGGAAATTGATTACGTACGTGTGAGTCTACACAAAGTGAGAAGAGAGACAAGACACTTGATCCATTCATTGACTAGTCGAACGAGACAATTTACCACAAGCTTGTGTACCGAGAAAAGTCTTTTGTATCATGCCGAAACGTAAGGCGAATTGGTGGCCACCTGGTATTCTCTCTGATCCGGATGTATTGAGTGTGGACGATGAGGGACGTTTTGTCCTATGCAAGATCTGTCATGTCCATTATGCTGTCCATGGTGGAAAGAAACCGAAACCTGTGATCATGAATTCTAACTTTCGTACAAGGGCTTGGGACGTGCATAAGGAACGCACTAATTCGCACCGTCTGCAGAAGCAGCAGGAACGTCTACAGCAGACCAAGCTGTCGTCGCAACAAGGACAGACACCACAGGGGCAGCAGCAAGTAACATTGCAACACGTGCAGCAGCAAACACAACATAGACAACAGCAAGCACATGGACACATTCAGAGCATAACACAGTCTCAGACTCAAGTTCAAACAAAATCTGTGGGCAGAATAACAAGTCAGACTCCCTCAACACTATCACAGGCATCACCTGCGCCAACTCTTTCTACGAAGGAGAAGGTTCGACAGCCTTCAGCTCAACACAGCGGCATACAGGTATTACAGCAGCGGCGGCAGCAGCAAGATCAGCAGCAACAACAACAACAACAGCAAGTGGTCGAAGAGGCCAAAGAAGCTGGGCACGAGCGGTTGCAAAAATCTGCTCGCGATAGTGCTGTTGAGAAGTCAGCTAATGCGACTCCACAAGCCGTAACAGGAACAGCTACGTCTGGTGCCGCTAGCATCCACGATGGCACAAGGATGGAAAATAGCAGTAAGCGCCCCGCTTCAACGATGCCGATGGGAGCACCGACTTCGAGACGTCGCGTGCTCCGGGCTGGAGGGCCTGGATCGTCGAGACAGCTCGCAGCAGATTCGTCCAATCATCCGTACGAAAAGCATTTGTTTACTGTGCCAGGCGTTGCGCACAATGCACAGAGGACGCTTGCATTTAACAAGCATGCAATGGCGATGGAGCGGCAGGCAGACAGCTCGGCACGATGGCGTCACATGCACGACGATGTGAGTCGGGCCTTGAGTCCAGTGCCCCGAAGGCGATTACAGGGACCAGCCTCGTACACGAGCGGCGAAATACGCGCAGCGAAGACACTGGCACAGACAGAAACAGGTGACCTAGGCGGCAACAACAGCGAGAGAGTAGCAAAAAAGCTTCGGTCTCTCAATGCCGAGTACCACGCCAGCAACATGCGCTACGCAGATGCTTACAACATGCGCCACACAGACGTGTTAGATCGACGCAGTGCGAGCTACAAGGAGTATTGGGGTACGTTACGCGATGTTTATACCTCCTCTAACACAACTGGCGGCGGCACGCGAGCTGCGCCATACCGTAAGTCTCACGGTAGCAACCCGCCAGCAAAATCTATCCATGAATCCAAGGAGACGGAGGCCGATTTTACGACCCCCGACGAGTCCGGGTCTAGTGAAGATGCATTCAAACCAGCTGTGGTTGTCCACGATGCCTCACTCATCAGCGCGATTGAAAAGCTCGCTGACGTCACATCCAAGCAGATTGCCAATCTGTATGAGAAGAAATCAACAGGCATTAGAGTCTCTAGTAGAGAGGCGCTGGCGGGCTTGACTTCAGTAATGACGGACTTGCGTGTGCTGCACGGTCATGCCTTCGAGCGTATGATTGAGCTGCAGGAGAAGCATTTGAAAGTGATGGAAAATATTCTGGATATAAAGTTGCGCAAGGAGGCAGCACGAAACGCGAGTATCAGCAGTGACAATGACGGAACCACTACCACCAGTGGGAGCAGCTTTGGGAAAAGTTCTGGAAGAACTGGGGCGGTGGCACCTGAAGTGAATTCCATTTTAAGACAAACAAATGAACAAGCAACCAAGCGAATCCCGTACTACTGTGAGCCAAACAGTGCATCAAGAGCGAGCGGATGAGTGATATATCAAGTCTTTCTCTGTCCCCTTTGCGAGCGCCAGGCACTTTTCCAAGTACATTGCACTAGGCAAAACATCCTGTAAGCAATAAGAAGCTGTGTAGCACGCAGTAGTAAACACAAAGTGACGTAACCAGCATTAATGGCTATTGCGTTCTTGGCATAAAAATGCCACAGCACATTTCCATTCTAGTGGCGATGTCGATGACTCCGACTTTGCTTTCGCTCAGGACTACGGCTAGAGCTCTTCGATCGTCGTCTCCGATGGCTACGGCCGTGACTTCGATCACGATGACGTCGGCGCTCTCGACTCCTCCTCACCCGATCTCTATCTCTCGGCCGCTCTCGATCATCCACGCGACTACGTTCTGGTCTGCTTTCTCGCCGTCTATGCAAATGTTCGTCTCGTTTCAATCGATCCACGGGCCGCCATCGTTTCGGCTTATCTTCCTTCTTGTCTGCATTTCTCTTGTCCATCAATTCCTTTAATTTCTTTCGAATCTGTACATAGCCAACGTGTACTTTACCTCCAAAATGATCAGCTAGTCTTCGATCACTGTCAAAAATGCTTAGAAACGCGCCACACACGTCACAGACTCGTAATTTCTGGTTCACATTTTCCACCATCATGGCTACCCCCGTAGCATTTGAATTCACATTGTTTTGACGCAGCACTTCTCTTCTTTTCCTCTTCAAAAGTTCCACATGCTCCATTAATTGCATGGATTTGTCAATATGTCCTTCTTTTGTTGCTTGTTCAGCCAGACTTGTTGCGTCCTGCATCTCCTTTGTAAGCTCGAGGATCTGGATCCTCTCCTGATTCTCTTCTCCATTTTCGTCCAATCGTTTCTGAGCCCGTGTAATTTTCTTTTCAACATCGACCAGCATCTTTGAAAGCTCATTGGCTAATTGTTGTTCATAGTCAAAGTCCCGTTTCACGACCTGTTCTTCTTGAAAAGCCACACGTAAAGCAGGAATATGCAGGAAATCACACGCACCTGAATCTAGACGTGTATGTTGAAACAATTCACGTGGACATAAACCACATAAATAGAGTTTACATACTTTAGGATGTGTATAGTCTAATGTAGCTTCATTTGGTCGATCTCCATCACGATTTAAACCCATAAGACTATCGAGTAAAGCGCGCTGAGCGTCCATTATGACCGAGAGAGAGAAGAGAAATGAAAAGTACATGTTGACTACCAAGTAGCCATGTTTACTAAGTACGCACGTAAATTTATAAAATAATTTGTATATAGTTATACTTACTTCAATCAAAAACAACTAAAAGAAATGGGTCTCGACGAGTTTGCGTTACTTTTGGTTTTGACACAAAATAAGGAACGAATATCAATACGATGGCTAATCCAATATGGTGACATAAATTTGACATGACCGTTTTCTACTAAAGAAGAAGAGTTTCTATTGTTTCCAAGTGGTTTTGATAATCAGTTTTTCTTGTCTTTTAGATTTGCAATACAAACAGATTGTTGTTTGCATATAGAACGCCTACATGAGTTTCAAGCTGAATCCAATCCAATACAAAACTAAGCAGCTCCATTAAACTAGGATTGTGTCTCGTATTGGCGACCCAGTGCACGTCCTATCAAGTATAAGCTTTTTGTGATGTCGTAGCAATGGCAAGGCGAAGAAGGATAGTAGCGCTTGCTGCATGGGAATGTGTGCACTTGCAGTCCTTTAGAATGATCATCATGCTGCGAATCAACATTCAGCAATGATTGAATATTTAACGTCTTCAAACTGTAGCAGAATTTGGAGACTGGGTATATATCTAGCTTCGTTCTTTCTTTCCCACACTCATCAATGACCTAACTTCTCGGCTACATATCAATCGACTCGCGTCATAACGGATCAAACGCTGTTCCAAGACAGCCGTTGGCCTGATTAGAGGCTATCATGTTGTTATGTACAGACAAAATGAACTCGTCCGGATTTGTAATTCCTTTCAGGATCGTAATGCTTCTGCAGTCCATCTACCTACAGTACCAACCACTGCGGGCCACACGTTTGGCTGACCCTTCAACATAAAACGATGTCACTTTGCTCCTCCCACTCGCACGTGAGACCAGTTAGCTGAGACGCTGGAAGAGCATTACGATCAAAACTGAAGCCATTTTGACCGCCTCTTTTGTTCTCAGCACTAACAGTCTCCAAAAGCACCACAAATAAGAAGTAGACACGCCACTGCTTTTCAGATGACTGCTAGTTCTACCGCATCGACAAGAGTTGTTCAGGGAAGATTAAGTTATTAACACCACAGTCCTCAGGGTAGCGTTGCGGAAAAGACTGAAGCCTCACCATTCGCAACAAATGCAAAACTTGCTTCGATCTGCATTCTGCATAGATCTAATGAGATCTAAAGCATACTACGGGGTAATACGAACGTCTCAGGTACCCGCTATGTGTTCAGCAAGTAGTTACGCATCAGCTTCATAGACATGATAAGAACATGGATATCAGAAATGCTTTCGTGTGTAACTCATCCTTGTTTCATCGGAATGCTTACTATCCAGAGAAACCACTATGGAAAGGAAAAGTGATTGCTAGTAATGATTCGAAAAAGCCCTAGGTAGGATCGTAGAATAAGTTTCGTGACATTCTTGTTTATAAATACGTTCTCGTCCTGTTCGCACATCTTGATACAGCCAAAAAAACTGCATCTCTCGTCCGACATCAAGTTGGTATTCGTTTCAACCACTAAGTGGCAGTGAAATAGCCGTGGCAAATGTGCGAAACATCTAGCATCTTCTTGATGGACATTTGATGGAGTAACCTCAGCCACTGCAAACAGGATCACGTTAGTAACAGTCTTAGTGATGTTCTCTGTATTCAACATGCCTCAAGAACCAAGTCTCAAGCCATTACTTGATTTCGATGATTGAAAATCCATTTTGACTTCATCTTTGCTTTCACGCACGGCACCGAAACTTTATTCCACCAGAGTTAGTCACGCCACTGGCATTTCGCGAGCCAAGTTGACTCCTAGCATTTCCAAATTTGCTCACTCAAGAATACGTCGACCAAGCAACAAAGTCACCGACGAGCTTTCTCACACAAGCTCGTACTATCACCACTACAATGTGGTACGGAAAACTATCTGTTCAAGCGTGGAACCTCATGTGGTAAGTTTCAAAAGTATCCTATGCATCTCCTGAATTCACATGATCTCAAACCGTTGTTGTGCAGGTTTCCGAGTCCCGTCTGTCTAGTGTGCGTTGCACACCCAAAACAAGCTGCTACTTGTGGAGCTTTCAACCTTGTTATTCGGCGTCCGCGCATTGCAGGTGGAACCATGACGATTGCTCTAGACTCGACCGTAAAGCTCGTCAATGTTTTCAGCAAAGATGCAGAGAACCATATCATTCGTCTCCAGCACGGCTCAAACGGGAAACTTCTTACCATGCGTGCATCAAGTTCACAAGAGCGTGAGCGTTGGTTGGCTGCAATTGCAGCAGCATTGTCGACATCCGTTCACTCTCGAAGCGGATCAAAAACGTCCTCCACTGGAAATGCATCTAAAATGTTCCAGAGCTTTCGGCCGACCAAGCCACAGCCAATCTCCCATGATGATCCGACGCGCGGCAATTCTTTTTCAGCGGATGATACGACAAAATATACCAGGAGCCATGCAGCTCTTACTCACCGTTGGCCAGATCATCACAGCTGCCAACTAAAAATAATGTCTTTGCTTCTGCGCCTGCAATCGTATACAACAATCTTCTCATGAACATGTGTGTCTTTGTGAGCAACCGTAGGCATAGCGTCGTTACATGAATCTTTACAGCAAGAAAAAATCTCTCCAAATGAATGTATGAGGTATGAGCTAGCTAGATGCTTGCTACCTGTTGTCATTGTGCGTTCTCTCACACGATTCGTACTCCCTTCTCCTTCACGATTATTTTCATACCAGAAGACACGCCATTCTTGCTTTGGTACGTTTCCGCTTTCTTCGAACACGGCACGCCGTCGAGGTGATTCCAACACTTCACCCGAAACCTGTTTCATTTGCTGGACAACGTCACGTGCGCAAATGTAGATAGATGCCTATGAAGTACTGCCATATTATCGTTGTTCAGGTATGTTGGTACACTGCATTCGTCTGGATCGTCCGACGTGGCCACACCAAGTCACTGCACCACCAATAAGCTCCTCGCCCATTGCTACATTCTGTTCTACTTCTCACAACTTGCCATTGACTAGGAACTCTCACACTTGTACAAACTGAGATGAGCAATCAAAAATAACAAAAGCAGAAGTTTCAGTGATAGATGATTGCATCGTTCGCCGCAGCACTTTCCTCAGCAGTGTGGTGCTGATAATTCGATCGTCGCTTTCATCGATGCGGAAGAACTAGCAGTTATCGAGAAAAAAGACAGTGGGGTGTTGTCGAGAACGAAAGAGGCAGTCAAGAGAGCTTCAGCTTTGATCGTATTGCTCTTGCAGCGTCTCAGCTAACTGTTCTTACTTGCGAGTGAAAGGAGCAAGCGACATCTTTTCAAGTAAACGTGCTAGGTCAAACGTGTAACTAGAAGCGGTGAAGACTGAAGTTGGTGTTGTGACGATGAACTGCAGAGACAATACGATAGTTGAAGGTATCCCAAATTCACACGAGATTGTTGTCCTCTATCTTGACAGGACTGCATCCTAGTCATTCAAGCTCTAACGACACGAGATACAGGATAATGCAAGAGAGGCGCGACCTTGAAAATGATCTAATATGCTGATAGACTGTTACTAGCAGAATGATAAATAATTCTAACGTGCAAGATATTGTGCATGGCCTGATGATTTCGTATTCAATGTTGTACACCTTTGGTGTTTGCTAAGACCAAGTGTAAGACAATTACCACTTGATCATTATCCACTGATTACGTGCCGACTGCGCTTTATCGATGTAGATTTGTACTTACTTCACCAATTCAGATCAAATTTATGGTGATGTATCAAGAATCAAGACGATGTGAATATTCAAGAATAAGAAGTGAATTAATGAAAAGCATTTCTTAGAAAACACACTAGCAAAAATGTCCTTGAGCAAGTTGCGTAACTGCAACGATTGAAGATAAACTGGCAAGCAAATGAGCTTCTCGGTATACTTGATACAAGTTTGTCATGAGCAATTCGCTCAGGGATCTAGCCACAGCCAGTACGAAAGAAGTAATCATTTGGTTTCGTTCGTAGCAGAATAGTATCCTAGAAATCTCGGACCTGGGCCCAACGATTTGCGACCCTCAAAAACTGCAGATGTGGCATCACGTACATTAAAGTAACGAGAGTGGAATGGATCCATGTAAACTCGATAAAGTAAGCGTACTGATTCAAGATTAATGGACGGGATCAAAAGCGTCAAGACCTTTGTCTACCGTTGACAGGTAAATTCAAATCTGAAATTACATAAACTCGGCATCCACGTCATCAAAGTATGGGTGACGCAGTGCCTCTTTTGCACTGATTCTCATGGATGGATCGTAGCGCAGCATGAACTTATTATATTACCACCACCATCACAAAAAAGTCAGCCAACACCTTTACAACCTTTACAGTGCATGAATGAATGTACTTACCTCCAACAAGTTTAGTCCACTCTCGTCTAGCTGAGGAAATAATTCTCGTATATTCTTCTTCTTCCACTTCGGAAACGTAGACGCATAGTCTCGGAGCTTTGTCACACCTGGCCATAATGCTTCATTTGGCGTACCAAAAGTCCTGATCACCATGTGCAGCTAAAGTCAGCGACAGTTGGACAAAACATACCCAGCAACTAGCAAGGATACACTCTACCTAAAGATACGATAGAGTTGGTCAATCTCGGAGTCGCCGGGGAAGAGCGGCTTCTTCAACACCATCTCGGCAAAAATAACTCCGACGGACCAAATATCGACAGGGGGTGAGTACACTTCCTGGCCGAGCAAGATCTCGGGCGCTCGATACCACAGTGTGACCACCTCGTGTGTATATTTTCTAATCGGCAGACTGAAAGCTCTCGCCAAGCCAAAGTCGGCGATCTTTAGTTCACCCGTTGTGTTCACCAGCAAATTCTGCGGCTTCAAGTCTCTACAACAACCAATAGCAACAACACGAAATATGATCGTTAGATGCACCCGTCTAAATCTTCATCAGCTGCACGCACCGATGCATGATGCCGCGCGAGTGTGAAAACGCAAGTCCTTTCAGCAACTGGTACAGAAAACTCTGCACCAAAAAGCATCCAATCAGTCCGTCAATTATTTAGATGATTTGATAATCATCAACGTCTGCAGACCTTGATTTGACTCGACTCAAGCTTGCCTGTCTTGTGTTCCATGTGTCGTTTCAGGTCCATATCCATGAACTCAAATACGAGAAAAAGCTTCCCATCTTCCTGCAGACAGTCCAATAGACTACAAGTAATCGATTAGATCAATATTCGATTGAATCCAACAAAACAATCATTCTGCTAAACTTGTGGCCCTGCCTCACGATATTCGGATGTTCCAACTCACGTAGCACGGAAATCTCGCGCAGCGCTGTACTAGGAATCCCGTCGTCCTCCGTCTCTAACCGAATACGTTTCAGCGCCACTACTTTCTTTGTTTTCAAATCCAGTGACTTGTAAACGACACCGTACGTGCCTTCACCAATGGAACCGCCCTTCTCAATGCGCTGATACCGTTCCATGGCTGCAATGAATTGAAATGGAAACACGGTAACTACCCTCTGCGCTTTTTTTACCGGTTTTATTCGGAGATTGGTTGAAGTAGAGCTTAAGTCACATTTGCTGCATTTGTTTACTCACATCATAAAGTCTGCAGTGTTAGGAACGGTACAGTAATAACATAAAACGGCAGATAAAATGAATGGTTTAGGAAAGTCATGGCCGAGCTATGCTACACAGTGATATGAGCGGCTCATCAATATAGAGTCACTCATTGCTCCGCAAAAAACGCTAAACTTGTTACCGAATTGTAGAGGTATTGTTGTCAAATGTAGAACACTGGCGACATGATTCCTGTGAGAACTAATAGATGGGTGTATGTGACAATCTCCACGTGTCTTTTGCAGTCATGTATTCCTCTCATGATATGGTATCCTTCATATAATGATTACAATTTGTTTTCTTCACTACTAACACGTTTGTTCACACCTGGCTCTCATTCTTTAAAACGCCGCACGTGGCCCCCTCACCCGATCCCTTTACCCAGGAAGCAGCTTAAGAAAAGCAAAACAAATAGGGAGACTATGTCTTTCTAAGTTGGTGTGTTTTTTAGCGTGATGGTCAAGATAATGTCTTGAAGATTAGTGCTAGCTTTTTTGTCCGTACTCAATATGAAGATGGACCAAAGAGAAGATGACAAGAGCGTTTGAAAACAAATGGAACGTTAGAAATGATGACGACGTACGTAGCACGGAGTTAGAAAGAAGGATGGTATATCCCAGAAATGAAGAATTGAAGACAAGAGAAGGAGAAAGAAGAAGAAGAAACACAAAGAAAGACGATCAAGTGGTAGTATGTTGCATAACGTTGAAGAAGCGACGACATGGCGGCGTATGGCACTTCCTCTGGAGAAGTGGAAGGAAGGATGGCAGCTGGACCAGCCAGTGGAGCTCATTGCAAAGACCGACGACGGAAAACTGGCACACGATGTGGATGATTTGTCACCATTATTTGACGAATTTGCGAATGGAGTGCATTATACTCCACTTCCATGTGATGATCTGGAAGACGTTGATGCTAGTGATGACACGAGTGTAGCTTGGATTGATAGTTTGGACGATGACGTGGTGAACGTGAATGATCTTTCGGCTGCATTCGACATGCTAGTGGGGGAAGAGACGAAAACGACGGAGACCTTGGAGAACCGCAAGGATGAAAATATTGAGGAGAATGACAGCGACACGGACTCGAGCCTTGACGTCAAAATTATTCTTTGTGCCCCTTGTTGGGCGACTACGGCTCCGTTGGACCCTCGTTCATGTATCCGCACCCCTATCTTTCAGAACTTGGACTCGCGGATTCCGCGCATTCAAGTACCTCGGATGGACTTGTCTTTTGCTGTTAGCTGTGCTTTCATAAAGGTTGCTGATGCCCCTGTCGTCAATCGACGTGCGCAATTGATGTCACCAACAAGTGAGAAAGCCAAGGTTGCCAAGTACCATCACAGTACCGAGACGTGTTGGATCTGCAAGAGCTCGAAGACGCTAGAAAGAAAGCGTGCCCTGCACCGTTATCAGGAGAAGCGGACGCGTCGTAATTGGAAACGGGGACCTCGGTACAGTGGCCGTAGTAATGTGGCGACATCTCGTGTGCGCGATGGTGGTCGGTTCATGTGCACAACACGTTGGATCTGAGTGTGTGTTAGATCCTGCGAAGGTTGATTTGGGTAGTATGGCTGTTAGAGCCTGCGAAGGTTGATTTGGATAGTATGGCTTGCTTGTCTGTATCATACTTTTTCAGTCGGATTTTCTTTTCAGTTGGTTTTTACCATTTTGTATCAACTAATGCAAGTAACAAATACATTGACATCATTTTCGTGCGCAATATAAAATAATCAGCATAAGTTTTTATTATTATGTTGGTGTGGTTTACACCATATGACTTGACGAGGTTTTAAATAAATACAAAAAGCGCCACGTCAAAATGGTGAGAGTCTTCCATAAATGCTGGATTCTTCAGCCAAATCTAAGCTGTTCTTACCGATACATATACATCTAACCCTCGTTCCTTTTCTTCTGTCTTTCTCTATTCCTACTATAGTCAAGTAAATTTCTAAACGACAAGAAGAAAAAGCTCCAGGCGTTTAAAAACACGACCAACACTACGTACGTGGATACTGCAGAGTTTTATTTGTGACAATAGGTATGGTATAAATGTGAACTGTCCTCAACTGACACTGTGCTGATTGTAAAAATGTAGTGACTTCATGGCCAAGTCGTACTTGGAGAAATTTAGCTGGGACTTGATGCGTGCAGTCGATGAGTTCTATGCAAACGAAGGCAAGAGCCTTACACTTGAGTGCGTGATTATTTTACGTACAGATGAAGCTCTTATTGTATGCAGCAGTTTATACTGACGTGCCTTGTTTGCCTTTAATCGTTGATAGTAAAGAGTCGACTGTCTCGATGGACGCCGTGAACGCGTGGTTCGATAGCTATACAGGTACTAGTGCAGTGATACTTTGATTACTATGACCGAGCTGATGAACTGTCGCTTGTCTCTTGACTTAGACCCTGATGATGACGAAGATGTCATTAACGAAGAGGGTATTCTTAAGTTCTGCGAGGACATTGGTGTAGACCCGCAGGATATCGTCGTACTGGTGATTGCGTGGAAGATGCAGGCAGCCTATATGTGCACATTTACACGCAAAGAGTGGAAGAAAGGTATGCAGGAGATGGAATGTGACTCTATCACTCAGCTGAAGGCCAAAGTTTCTGAATTGCGTGAAGTTATCGCAAGTGAGACCGAGTTCAAGAAGTTTTACTGCTTCTGTTTTGGTTTTTCCAAGGAACCAGGTCAGAAGAGTCTCAGTATCGATATTGCCACGGCCATGTGGGATCTGCTACTATCGACACGCTTTGAGCAGCTCACGTCGAGTTGGCTGACGTTTTTGGCAGAGAAAAAGCCCGTAAAGGGCGTAACGCGTGATACGTGGGACTTACTCTATGAGTTTTTTGTAAAAGTACGCGATTCCTATGCCAATTACGACGAGAATGAAGCCTGGCCTGTGCTTATTGATGATTATATGGTATGGATAGACAGCCAGAAGTAAATCACATGTATATTGTTTTCATAGTTAGCACGCAAGACAGCTTCAACTTGAACCATGAACTTGTCATAACCGGATTTTCTCCGAATAAAAATACACCACCACCACCACAACACGTGTTTGAGGTAAACAACACCAATGAACCATGCTTATCCTTTTTGACATTCACTCTTGATTTTTTCGTCGCGAAAAGATAGGTACATGTTATGATGGACTTGTCATCGCTTGAGATGCTACCATGTCGTACTTTCTTTCCTCGTGATTACATCCAGCAATATAAGTGTCAAGTAAACGAACTTATGAAACGTATGGAGCGACTGTTAGAAGAAGAAGAGACACTAGAAACGGACAGAGACGTGGTGAGTAATAATGACCAAGTGGTTGCACTTCCTAGTCAAATTGTATGGCAGAATCTATCTGCATTACAGGATTGTCGTATGACTTTAGACGAGACATTCGATATGTTTAGATTAAAGATTCAAGAGAGTGTAGCACTTGTAACTGCTGATCCAGCACTAGAGAGAACATTGAGTAGTAATTGCTCAATGCCATTGTCAGAAGAGGAAGAAGAGGTGTGCAGTTCTCCCGAGGGCGATATGGATGGGGAAAGGATAGAAGAAACATCATTTCAAGATGTTGAACCAGTAAAAGGTCGAAAAGCTGCTGTAGCACTGAATAATGATGTTACTGAAAGAGTACAGCAAGCACTGCAGGATGAACACGAGTTTAAGCATTTTAAAGCAAATGCGCTTCAATTTGGAACCGGCAATGATTCAGCTGAAAGCTTTTACGCTTACTTAGCACAACATATCCCAGCACCGGTACTGGACTCAATTGTGGTGGACTTTGCAAGACTCTTACCTCAAGCGGCGCTAAGAGTACCGCTCTTGAAGGTGCATTATGAACATATGAAAAACGAATTGGCAAGACCGAGCGTCGCCAAGTTTCGTAACAAAAGCTACAGCAAAGCAGTCACATTGCGAACGTTGACGTCGTCAAGTATGTAATTAGCAGAGGGCAGAAGCGGTGATGGATTGACTGATGTGGCTATTTTGATGATTGCAGGTGCCGATGAAGCTGGCAGCAGTGACGAAGACGGCAAAGAGTACCCCTCGACGGTACATACTGTAGTACAAATTTTTATGATGATGATGCAGTTCTTCAAGGGTGCTAATGAGCGCTTCATGTTGTCTATAGATCCGACTCCGCTCATTTAACCACCTTATTTTTGTTATCCATGGAATTGGACAACATATTGACTTTCGTGATGGAGAATTCAAGTCGTGGAATGGAGAGACAGATATCGAAGGCGGCAATCACGCATTTCGAGATATTTTTCGCACAATGCTAGAAACTACCTTTCAAGATATTCCAATGGCACTAGAAATGCAGTCGATCGAGTGGCATGAAGACCTTCATGAACCAACGGGCTTAGACAACATTTTTGACCTGATCTCTCCGGAAGGAGCGTCTGCGTACGTAGCCGTTCACTCAATGTCAGAGATATTTATCAAGTTAGCTCGCTAATAGCATCGTGTTGTGCTTGTGAATTTTCAGCATTCGTGAATTCAACAAAGAAACGTTCATGGACGTTCTATACTATTTATCACCCCGGTATGGACAACTTATTGTGGATTCGGTCACTCAGCAACTCAATGAAAAGTACCGTGTCTTCATGAACGAACACCCGGGTGCGTTTGCACGAAGCATCTGATGCTGATATACGTATAATGGTTTTAATAACAGCTTGTTTTCAATGTTTGCTTATATATAGGATGGGATGGCAAGTTATCAATATTCGCCCACTCACTTGGCTCGATGATTTCGTACGATATTCTGACACACAAACCGGGCGATATCGCCGGTAATGGCGTGCGTTTCCCTGGTCTGGAATTTGAGGTTGACAATTTCTTTGGAGTCGGGTAAGGCGATTTTCGCGTCGCTTTGTCATGATGTAATGCGGCAGCTAATACTAATGTGTTGTTCTGGTAGTTCTCCGGTGGGAGTGATGATTTTGGCGAGGGGAGACCTCAATATTGACGACGGAAAGTTTACTCCTGGAATCAAGATTCCAAATTGCCGACGGTATTTCAATGTTTACCACCCCATCGACCCGATTGCTTATCGTATTGAACCATTAATCATGCAAGAAATGCGTGATAAGGAACCAGTGCAGTTAATGCAGGTGCTGAAATACTGAAAAGTCAACTTGCTTGCTGATTTATGAACGTCGCCAACGTCCTCTTTTTGTTTTTTGTTCTATGCACAGTATAGTGCAGTTAAGGATCAAAGCTTTGGTCGACTGCAGGAATTGTGGGAAGGTCTAACAAGTCCAGTGCACGGGTTTGCGTATCGCCATGACTACGTCATGCGTCGTCGAAAACGTGAACAAGGTATGATGGAGGTAGCTTTTGCTGCTGCCTCCCACTCGTCTTATTGGATGAGCGATGATGTTGTACTGTTTACTCTCATGCAATTATGTCAGCCGGTGGTTGACATTCTGCACCGGTACATGAGTGCACGAGTTCCTTTGCCAAAGCTTATGAGAAGCATTGTGAAGCTCACGCCGCATGCAAAGATCTTATTGTCTGCGACAGCCCTCGTTCGCGACCGATGCACGGGTTTATCGCGCGAGCAGGTTGTTTTAATGGACAAGGATCGTCTTTATTTTCTATCCCGACTGAGTGAAGTTGCCTGCCGTCGAAAGTGGCGACTCAAGCTGACTGCGACGACAAGAGCTATGTATGGAGAGGACTCATTTATGATGAAGATTATCCCGAGCGAGACTTCCGCTTCACCGACTGTACCGCCAGCATTGAATAATGCCGTTCTTCCTGATGTACACGTTTTTAAGGCTACATCGACGCCGGTTCGTGACGCTTGGATGGAGGCAATTAATCGAGCAATCGACAAAGCTGATGATGATTTAACTGCTGGCAAGGCTACCCTAGATACTGCAAACCTTGTTGATCTTCCAACTGGAAAGAGCATCGATTATTTCAACGCGATTAAGGCTGGTTTTGCCAAAGAAAGAACCGCAAACGGGTGGTATGATTCGTGGAATGACCGGTGGCTAGTTTTGCAAGATGATTATCTGTCGTGCTACGAAAACTCGCCGAAGCTCGATTTTGTTGCACAGTTCCCACTTCGAATGACGAAGGCGTGCTGTTACGAGCGTGAGTATCTTATTCGTGTGGTAGCTCGTCGTGGAGCAGCGTGCGAAATGCGAGTGCAGAACCAAGAGTCATTTAACCGCTGGGTAGAAGTACTTGAAAAAATTCCCACGGTGGAAATTATTCGTCACGAAGATTTGCTGGAAAACAGTCCATCCTCAGTGCTGATTATGTCTGAAAGCTCGAGAGAGAGTTTTGATGGAGCTAAAAGAGTGGGTCTAGTTGGCGAATGGTTAAAAACGAAGATTGAAGGATACCAAATTCAATTCGATGAGAACGGCCAAGAATATGTTGCTTTCGTTATCCAAGTTGCATCGTCAACTGCAGGCAGTAGTGTTGTTCAGCGACGGTACTCTGAGTTTGCCATATTGCATCGCCAGCTGCGCAAAATGTTTCCACACGAGCAGATTCCTGCACTACCCGGTACAAGGATGTGGAACAAGTTTGAGCCTAACTATTTGAAACAGAAGGCTATCGGACTTCACGGCTATCTTAATGAGGTATGCAAGAGATGTGCAAATACACGTGCACTAGCACTATTGCTGGAGTTCTTAAAGCTTGCACCGCCAGCTTCTTCAGAGCCAGAGGAGAATAACGAAGAAAAGAGTTAGTTGACATCCAGATTGGAAGAGCAGAGACTGGAGTAATTCATGGTGGAAAACAAGGCGCAGATCGAATCGATAGCTTTGATTGTATTCAAGAATTTTAGGTCAGCCTCCTCAAGCAAGAGTGTGACGTAGTCGGTCGAGCGTGTCTTGCTAGTTGTCTTGGATCGTGAATTGTGCACAAAGGGCGCTAGACGTAGCGCCACTTTCGTCGTAGACGTTGCACTTCGTTTCAGGTTTCACAGCAACGAAGTACTTACCTGCTTCAACAATGCGGTGGAACCCAGAACCGATCTTCGGGTCGAACACCCCCCAGTCTTCTCGTGTAAGAGTAAATGAAACCACTTGGGTTTGGCCTGGCTGAAGGTAAATCTTGGTAAACCTTTTCAGTTGCTTGGTCTCTGGTACGGAAATCGCGCGGAATGGCTGAATAAGGAACAGCATCACTGTTTCTTTGCCTGCTGTCGAGCCAGCATTCGTAACTGCAACACTGACCTTGAGCAAAGCATCATCGCTGTTCGAGATAGAGGGTGAGCTCAGAGACAACTCACCATACTGGAACGCAGCATAGCTCAACCCGTGTCCGAAGTTCCACTCCATGTTGCACGGCCCTTCATCACGACAGCGCGTACTGACAAGGTGATTGTAGGGAATCGCGACGTTGGCTGACGTCTTCGGGTACGTGATGGGAAGTCTGCCACTTGGATTAACGCGTCCAAATAGGATTTCGGCCATTGCTTGACCACCCAGTTCACCCGGAAGCATAGCGTACACAACAGCATGGGCAATTTGAGCGATACCCTGAAGCAATCGAGGACGACCTTGAGCCAAAACAAGGATCACCTTCGTGCCAGTAGCAGCAATCTCGCGAACGTACTCGATTTGACCCAGTGGGAGGTTTAGATCGTCTATATCGCCAGGCTTCTCTGCATATACGTCCTCACCAATGGCGATAATCGTACAAGTCGATCTCTTGGCCCAGTGCTTAGCTTGTTTAAGATCGGCCGAAGAGTAAGAGCCATTGGGGTGCAGACCGTTTGCATAGTGAACTGTACTTGTGTTCAGCACATTTGCGATACCTTGTCGAAGCGAGATGCCGTTTGGTAAGAGTGCATTGCCCGAGACGCCTTGCCAGCGAAGAGACCAGCCTCCGCATAGCAACCCCACGTTGTCTGCTGCGTGCCCCGTCAGGAAAACTTTGCTATCTGCACCCAGAGGTAGTATATTGTCTTTGTTCTTGAGAAGAATGATAGACTCGCGTGCAAGCTCCAGTGCTGCTTGTCGGCTTTCGTTTCGGCCAACAAGAGCAATGTCGTTTTCAGTTCCTGGAATAGCATTTTCAAACAAACCGAGTTTCACCTTGGTCGTTAAAATTCGGCGGGCTGAGTCTTTCACTCGACTCAACAGCTCAGGGTTCTTTTGAACGGTCAGACGAGCTATGTCAATGAATGAAGTGTTGAGCGGCACCATACTCATGTCTAGCGGGGCATTCGTCAGCGCCATCCGAACTGCATCTTGATCTGTCTTGGCAACACGGTGCCACGCATGGAGATTGTGAATCTCAGCATAATCCGTGACGATGAGACCTTGATAGCTCATGTCGTGACGCACCAAATCTCTCAGGATTCTCGTGTTGGCAACGACCGGGACCCCGTTGATCGAAATATAGCTCTCCATGGCGGTCATGACGCCTGCTTTGATCGCAGCTATGAATGGAGGAGCAAAATGGTTGAGTAAATTAAAGTCGGATATCGTGACACCTGCACGGTCGTGACCAGTTGGTGTCTTTGAGTATCCGATGATATGCTTCATGCATGCGGCTATTGTGCCGTTGCTTTGGATGCCACGAATGATAGCGTCAGCCATGACAGAAACTAGGTGGGGGTCCTCTCCAAAAGTCTCAAAAGTTCTCGCCCAGAGAGGATTTTGCGAGATCTCAAGGATCGGAGCAAACAGCCATGGGATTCCAGCAGCTCCGGTGTCTCGTGCGGCGATTCTGCCCATTTCGTATACCAGTTCTGGATTAAACGTAGCAGCGGCATTGAGCTGTTGGCCAAACATCACTGCTCCACGAACGTAATTGGCCCCATGTACCGAGTCGATTCCGTAGATGATCGGGTGGCTGCCGTGGCTGGCGTAAATGGCTTGAATCTTCGTGATTAGATCCCGCCATTGTCTTGGAGAGAAATTATGAGTGGAGTTCGCGTTTGAATCGTTCAGCTCAGCACCAGGGGTATTCAGGTATGACCCCACGTTGAGCTTTGCATGCTCGTGTACAACAGCTTCATTCAATGTGCGGTTCGGGTGTAGAATCGTGCTAACGTCTAGCTGCGTCATCTGGCCAAGCATAGCGTCCAAGTTCTGCACAAACGACGAAACATTGTCAGGAATGCTGTTTCAGCTTATGTTAGGGGCAAGAATCGTCGTCTATCTTACCATGGACGACATTAGCATGTCAACTTGGCTTTCGATTTGCTGATCAGAGAGCTTCTCATCGGCAGCAATCCGGCCAATGATGAAGGTAAAGCTTGCGAAGATGAAACGTTGTAGCCTCGTCATTGTCTTTCGTGTCAACTCTTGAAAATGTACTTGTTCAGTTTGTCCTTGAGGCGGCAAAGTAAATTGGAAAGTGAGCTGGCTAGAAAGAACATTGAAAGCACCAAGATAGACCCTCGATATCTCTCGGAATCGCTCTCTTTCGTCTCACCGGCTAGAATCTGAGTCATATTGAAATCTGCGCGCACCAAACTCGGCTACCATCGAAACAGTCTGAGTTTTGAACTTTCGTTGCTACGTCCGACAATCCAAGAATGGCGCTCTGCTAGCAATTCTGATGACTTCACATAAACCCAGCAATGTCTAACGCGTTGTAATGCTCCAACTAAAGCGGTGGCTGAACACGACATACTCTACTTGATAGCACCTTTTGTTTCATTCTGAGTTGTATTTGAAGCTTTGGCCTGATCTGAGGATTGTCATGCCACATGAAGCAATTTTACTTGAGTGGTTGGTTGTTCCATGACGTACTGTGTGCCTTACGTGCTCGGACAGCACTTGCAACGCCAACATGATAACAACATCACACAGTCATTCAACACCGGACCTATGGATTATACGCAAAGGGTGCTATTCCTCGTGGCGAAGTTCTGTAAACGAGAGCGACTGAGAAACTGTCGAGGATGATGCTGTTTTGCAGTCTAGTGCTCAATGTTGCGAGGTCTGGCATAGCGTACTGTGTACACGATGCATTAGAAAAGTGGATGGCCGACTTGAGAAAACAGCGCGTTGAATGCGTCGACAAAGCTCCAGCAACCAAACAAGCGGTAGCTTCAAATGAAGGACAAGGACAGATTGGTATCAGGTCTTCGACTGCAAACTGATGAAAAAGACCTTTCGTGATGAAGTAAGAGAGATCAGTCATTTTGCGTCGCCATGAATCGTTGCACCAAGCCCAAGATGATTCTGATCTCCTGCTCAGGTTGAATTGATAAGACCGAATTGGCCGACAAAACAGGTCAACCAAGTTAAGCTGGTACTTGATCCCGTGTCAGTCCGTACAAGTCATTTTGCCTCATGAATCTGTATTTGCTACCAAGCTCGGCGTGCTCAAGTTTCAAGTTACCTGCCGAGATTCTTACACGGCGAGGTATAAGCGAATCAATGGTAAACGAGGTGACTGATGAACGTCCCGGTCATGCCTCGATAGCTGCATGCATTACAAGGTCCAGATGTCTACTGGCTGCTGTGGACGGCGGGCAATAAATTCTATTGAATCTTGCGCAGCAAAGTTGGTGGAGCAACTACTTCTGTAAACTCTACTCCAATCAAGTACAGTACCAAGCAATTGCAAGGTAAACGACGTCCTCACAAATAGTATGATGGCAGCGTAGTAGATGACATCAAGTTATTCGTACTATCCCCTCATTCTTGGATCGACAGACCTGAAGATGTCAACTGAAAGTAGAAATAGCTACCTACTTGAATAATGCCGATAGATGCAAGCCCAATCTTAAGCCAATTACTTTGTCTTGGGATCTTGAGCTAAGAGCTTTGGCTTTTACCGTGCACGATAACAAACACCTCATGTATCTGCAGGCAATTTGACACATATTTCAAACTGAAAGAGCTTGGAATTTTTGTCTAGTTTCGCTTTTTTTGAAGCGCGACTAGATCACTCTGGATGTATGATGACATCAAGCTACAGCGAGTTAAGGACATGCTGCAAAGTTTGGTGACTTTGATCCAATGATGATCAAGAGAATTACGCATGCATATGCCAAATTCCATACGAAAGCCACAAGATCTGAAACTCCATTTTCCTCTTCACCTTGACAAATCGGAAAGCGATGGACTGAAAAGGAGCAGTATTGATTGGTTGGTGCATTTCTGCTTGCGTTCTAACAAGATAAAATGCGGTTGTCATATACTTGTCTTGTCTTGTCTTGTCTGAAGTTGATTGTCATCACTGCGTCTGACCATTCGAACGCCATGACTGCAACAGAGTACGACAATTGCAATCTCTCTCCTTCTCATTAGACTAGAGTCTCATTTGCAAGTCTCCCGTTTTGTGAGCCCTTTGATCTAAGGACCCGGCCGTTCATCAAATGCTGCATCATCTTCAAAGGAAGGACAATACGAGCTATTGTCTTCCTTCAACTTGAACTGTGCCGGCTCAACAAGTGGCGGCTTTTTCGCCTTTGAAACAATGCTTCATCAGCTAAGTTGCATTTTTTGCTCATGACACATGCAAGTCGGTATTGATGCCTTGGTCACAACAGAGAGCGAAGTGCAGGTTTTCAAGCATGCTAAGCTCGTTGTTGTGTCTTCCTCATGTCGTTTCCAAGTCGATACCATAGCCATCGTCAATCATCATTTGACAGTCGAATCAACGATGTGTACTACTGAAGCATTTGCAGAATCGCTGGAGTTTCCAGTACCAGGAAACGATTCAAGGGGCATCGTTGCGAATCGAGTCTTTGTTTGGTCGTCAGACTGTGACATTAACAGGAAGCAATATCGTTCCGGCAGTATACTGAATCGGTCCCATTAAGCTCGTAATGTCCACGGTCGAGTTAAACTGCCTTACCGTCGATACAAACATAACCTTCATTTGTGTAAAAAAAACAATGCAGTACTCTAGCTTGCATTGTGTTCCGTAGTCGTTCCTACTGACGCCTCTTCCACCAGTTCAAGTGCATTCTGCACAAAAAATGCCTTGTCGAACGCTGCTTCTTCCAACACGCCATCCTCATAGCTGGCCTTAAACGTCGTGAGCAGCTGAGCATCATTCTTACGGGCTAGCGACTTCAGCACCTTAAGTGTCTTCCCATCTTCAAAGAGTCCCTCCTTCTGCAACTTGTTGAGCATACGCAACACGTCGCTCGACGCCGCATTCTTTGTCGGAACTGCTGCAACCTCCGTTTCAACAGCCTGGGTTGCACTCGTTGGCTCGGCATACCCTTTCTCATCAAAGAGACACAATACAATACCACACGAAAAGTAAGCAGCTACAAGAAACCAATGTCACGTACTGGATAACGCGTACACGTACCTTCGATATTGTGTGGATTTTCCTTGTGCCTTTGTGCAAACTGCTCGACCTCCGCTTCCGTGGACACAATAATAGCTAGTGGTTTGCCTGGAGCAATGTTATTAACACCCTCATCTACCACTAAGAAAAACAGCACAAAATACATTCGAACGTATCAGTTTCTAACACAGTCATTCAGTCATGACGTGAGAATTCACATCAGCGTCGGTTGCTCACAGAGTCGTGCAATGAATCCCTCGTCTCCAGACTCAAGTTGAAAGCACAGATCCGGTGTGTCAATCTAACAAGAAGAAAATACCAGAAAAAAGGTGATTCATTCATAGAAGCTCAGTCACACTGCAATCTTTTCAGCAATAGCCGACTCTGTCTCATTTCAATAACAACTTCAATCATACTTCACACATGTGTGTACCGTCCTTCACGGCTGTGCCTTCTTGCACGTACCATTTGGTAAGTGTCACGTCTGCAGCATCACTACTACCGACCTCCTATGATAAAACATATAAATATATATCAATATAAGTTAGACAGTCCATTCTTAATACAATTATGCTATTCAATAGCCAATCAATATCCTTCAATACAAACTTTAAAATTCAAGTCCGGCATACGAAATTTCATATGACTTGGCACTCCTGCCACCTCTTTCTCCTCTGCTTTATTCAATGCCCTTTTCGTATTCTTTGTAGAATAAAGTGATATCAATCGCAAGGCTTTCAATCCCTTTTCATTCTTATTTCCAGTCATCACTATGCTTGCATGTCGCCTATTGTTGCCAACAAGAGCTCGAGTCACTGCTAATCGCATTATTATTCCACCACTTTAATACGCACGGAATAATATCACTATCTTGAAAATGTCGAAGTCCTTTCGAATGGAATAATTAAATAGCGTCAGAAGAAAACGCTATTATAAAATATAGTGTCCAAGCAAAGTACTGTAAATATCGGTAGTTTTGCAATAAAAATGGGCTCGTTTATTATTGGCTGCATCTTTTGTCACATATATTTGGTACGATAGGTAATTGGTCTGTAAATAAGAAAATAGACCGGTAAAAAGAGCAAATTTAACTGGTTAGCAAACCGTTTTGAGAGAGTTGATGAGGTGCTTATTATTGAAATATCACAGAAAGAACATGAGGTGTGTTGTAATAGTTAGTAGTAATAGTTAGTAATAGTAGTAGTAGTTTGTATCATACTATTGTCCAACTCGTTTCTTGTCTTTATTGACTCGCATGTATATGATGAATGTGTATTCTATCTCTGTGTATCTCTCTTGTTGTCATTTATAGTAACTTTAGTATGAAGAATGTGACGACATTGGACTTGTCCCTTTGTCTACGTGGTGGTGGTAAAGTTCACGGTTCATTAGCACGTGCTGGCAAGGTAAAAGGTCAGACTCCTAAGGTTCCTAAGCAGGAGGAGTCGAAGAAAGCACTCACGGGACGAGCGAAGAAACGCTGGCAGTATAATCGCCGCTTTGTGAACGTTGTGGCAGGAATGGGCGGCAAGAAGTTGGGCCCTAATTCGAATGCTGTGAAGCAATAAGCAGAAGTCAGTCTGGATGGAAACAGTGGGTTGCAGTAGGACATTTGATCTTGGTAATGATGATGACGATGATGATGCAGGCTTGGCTCTTCTCTTCCTGAGTTGCGGGTATCACTGTCTCCGTCTTCAGTGGTGGCGATCGAGTCACTATTCTTCATTTTGGTATTGGTTGATTCTAGATCGTCTTGAAGCTGATGTTGGTGTAGACTTGTTGCAAAGTTTACATGTGTCGGTGCCTTACTAAGAGCCAAATGAATTGATATGTTCCATTCAAAGCGTTTTTTTTGCTTTGCTTGAGTCTGTTTTTTCTTTCTTTCACTTTGTTGTAGCTGTCGAGTTTGTAGTTGTGTGTACTTTGTCGACGTTTTATTTTGAATTTGCTGCAGCTAACAAGTTCATCATATTGACTACCAACACAGGTATCTTCTCTGGATGACGAAGCCCATGTCAAGCAATACAACACTAAGCTTGAGCAACACTGTTGTAATGTCAATCTGAAAGCCATCTCGCTAGTAATCTTACAACGTTTCGATTTGATCGGGTCTAAACGCCGTGCAATTCGTCTGCAGTTGGTCTCTGTTGTTGCACAAGGGGTTGAATGTGCAGCACATCGATGTCTGGAAACAGCGCTAAAGTGAGTCCGTGCTTCTAGAAATAGGCTGCACATTGCTAAAAATTGCAGACTCTTGTCTTTGTGGACCGATTGTCTTTACGCGTGTGCATCTGCTTCTTGTTCATGAATGCGATTGATCTGCAAGATGCTATTCAGGAGCTGCGACTTGGCATGATGAAACGCCCATAGCACAAGAGAGTAACATACAGGGTCAAACCCATACGACGTGATGAACGCGCGTTTCATGCGGCTTGGCGCGATCTATGGTGTACAAATATTCGACAATTGTCGTTGCATGCATACAAGTTATGCAAGCTCTCACGCAAACGGGCACTCATTGATCGTCATTGAATCAAGAATACGGATGTACGTTGCGTTGCCAAACGAAACTCCAATTTGTCTTATACCTTAAGACAGCAGCAGTCGTGATGTAAAACGATTTTGGGCATGAGCGTCTTGACAACGTACTGCATGATGTCAATGTACGTAAACGGTGTGAGCAGTGCGTGCGGCACGATCGTGAACACCGCAGCAGCGTCCATTACAGCAAGGTTTAACATCTTTGCCAATCGCTATGAGCACGTCTCGTGCACCGCATGTACATGCGGCGACCTGATCGAATGGAGCCGTGAGCTAACCCTTGCAGCCCATCCCGGTGACGTTGGACTTGTGGGTCAGGTCGGGCCGCTCATGTGGGTGGACCCAGCTATTCTTGTGAGAGCCGCTCAGCGTGAACAGATGGCAAATCAATGTACAGTCGGTCAATTGGTTAACGATGTTTGGGGCGAGCACACAGCCGTGGAAAAGATGTACTCCCGGTGCTTGAAAGCGAAAGTTACACACCACGTTCGTATGTTGTCAATAACCTTACGACCTGCAGTACACTTGGTTTCAGCTTCGATTGTGAGCATCGCACTCGGAATGGGAGGGAACAGTGCAGCCATGGCGCCGTATGGGAGAGCAAAGCCATCAATCTCACCAGCAAGTATGCTGGCCACTGCGGCAATCAGCGCCGCTCTTGTTGAGCGACAAGCAGTACCCGGTCGATATCGGATACTTACACGGCTTGGGGATAGGAACCTCAGTGACAATAGCAGGTGAAAGATTTGAAGCCAGATGATATCGTGGCAGCCCTGTTAAGATGCCGGCTGATGTGGATATGAAGACCTGCCGCTGGGTTGCAGCTACCGACTGACTGCGAAGCGTATCTCGAAGTGACTGAAGTGGCCAGTCAAGCCGCGTATCGATCATCTTTCTGTGTAAACTTGGACAAGGCCGACCCCGGTAGCGATGCTGGTGCCAGCAATACACCCGCTTGAACCAGCAGGTTCCGCCTTTTTTTAGTGGAATTCTGTCGCACGTGCGCGGCGAGTCGGCCGGAAAGTCCTCGCAACGGGCCGCCTGATGGGCACAGGTAAGGGGGACACCTTGCCTTGGTCAAAGAGACCAGCAAAGCAACAGCAACAACAGCAGCACACACAGAGACAACATCCTAGACATAAGGTCAGCAGCCACATTTTGCCTATGAAAAGGGGTTTGGACCAAAGATGAATGAACGAAATCGTGAGCCCGTCGTGAAGAGCGAAGTTTGATGCGCTAGGAATTCCACAAAGACGAGAAGATAGCGACAAGAAAGTATGTTTGGTCAGTGCAGCAATACAAAATTCAAGTGAATTATACTTCGGCATGGACGTTTGGTGTCGTGTTGTGATTAGATTCAAGCGAACAATGCTCGTTTTATCTGCGGCATACGCTCGTTTGACCTCTTCCATCACGCACTGCTACTTATTCTAAAACTTGAAACGTCGTCCAGAAAGTAGCACGACTAACTCGTACTGCTTGCAACGCCTAAGCTTCTGTCTCGAACCTCTTGCAGTCCTGCTCGCGCGTTGCTCTCCACTTCCAGCACTCAGTTTACACATGTGCGTGCACAACTTTTGACAATCTACAATGGTGTCGGCAAACGCCTCTGCTGGCAAAAAGCGTGCAATGTCATCAGCATTTCGCAGCCAACAGCTATTAGTGATACCGCGTCGTCTTCTAGTCGCCACGCACAGTGCATGATGAATTCTCTGTAAGTCACTTTCAGCTTTGAGCTTAGGCCATCAGCTTCTCAGCTCGTTGCAATTGTCCTCCAGGGTCTATTGGAAAGAACACTCGACAAAGTTTCGTGAAATCTGTAGATCATTCAACGCAAAGACACATTCAGTTCAAGATTTCGATGGGTTTTTTCTCACATGATCAAACATCAACATCGGAACCCATTCTCTAGAAGCACGGACTCACTTTAGCGCTGTTTCCAGACATCGATGTGCTGCACATTCAACCCCTTGTGCAACAACAGAGACCAACTGCAGACGAATTGCACGGCGTTTAGACCCGATCAAATCGAAACGTTGTAAGATTACTAGCGAGATGGCTTTCAGATTGACATTACAACAGTGTTGCTCAAGCTTAGTGTTGTATTGCTTGACATGGGCTTCGTCATCCAGAGAAGATACCTGTGTTGGTAGTCAATATGATGAACTTGTTAGCTGCAGCAAATTCAAAATAAAACGTCGACAAAGTACACACAACTACAAACTCGACAGCTACAACAAAGTGAAAGAAAGAAAAAAACAGACTCAAGCAAAGCAAAAAAACGCTTTGAATGGAACATATCAATTCATTTGGCTCTTAGTAAGGCACCGACACATCGTAAACTTTGCAACAAGTCTACACCAACATCAGCCTCAAGACGATCTAGAATCAACCAATACCAAAATGAAGAATAGTGACTCGATCGCCACCACTGAAGACGGAGACAGTGATACCCGCAACTCAGGAAGAGAAGAGCCAAGCCTGCATCATCATCGTCATCATCATTACCAAGATCAAATGTCCTACTGCAACCCACTGTTTCCATCCAGACTGACTTCTGCTTATTGCTTCACAGCATTCGAATTAGGGCCCAACTTCTTGCCGCCCATTCCTGCCACAACGTTCACAAAGCGGCGATTATACTGCCAGCGTTTCTTCGCTCGTCCCGTGAGTGCTTTCTTCGAGTCCTCCTGCTTAGGAACCTTAGGAGTCTGACCTTTTACCTTGCCAGCACGTGCTAATGAACCGTGAACTTTACCACCACCACGTAGACAAAGGGACAAGTCCAATGTCGTCACATTCTTCATACTAAAGTTACTATAAATGACAACAAGAGAGATACACAGAGATAGAATACACATTCATCATATACATGCGAGTCAATAAAGACAAGAAACGAGTTGGACAATAGTATGATACAAACTACTACTACTATTACTAACTATTACTACTAACTATTACAACACACCTCATGTTCTTTACTGTGATATTTCAATAATAAGCACCTCATCAACTCTCTCAAAACGGTTTGCTAACCAGTTAAATTTGCTCTTTTTACCGGTCTATTTTCTTATTTACAGACCAATTACCTATCGTACCAAATATATGTGACAAGATGCAGCCAATAATAAACGAGCCCATTTTTATTGCAAAACTACCGATATTTACAGTACTTTGCTTGGACACTATATTTTATAATAGCGTTTTCTTCTGACGCTATTTAATTATTCCATTCGAAAGGACTTCGACATTTTCAAGATAGTGATATTATTCCGTGCGTATTAAAGTGGTGGAATAATAATGCGATTAGCAGTGACTCGAGCTCTTGTTGGCAACAATAGGCGACATGCAAGCATAGTGATGACTGGAAATAAGAATGAAAAGGGATTGAAAGCCTTGCGATTGATATCACTTTATTCTACAAAGAATACGAAAAGGCCATTGAATAAAGCAGAGGAGAAAGAGGTGGCAGGAGTGCCAAGTCATATGAAATTTCGTATGCCGGACTTGAATTTTAAAGTTTGTATTGAAGGATATTGATTGGCTATTGAATAGCATAATTGTATTAAGAATGGACTGTCTAACTTATATTGATATATATTTATATGTTTTATCATAGGAGGTCGGTAGTAGTGATGCTGCAGACGTGACACTTACCAAATGGTACGTGCAAGAAGGCACAGCCGTGAAGGACGGTACACACATGTGTGAAGTATGATTGAAGTTGTTATTGAAATGAGACAGAGTCGGCTATTGCTGAAAAGATTGCAGTGTGACTGAGCTTCTATGAATGAATCACCTTTTTTCTGGTATTTTCTTCTTGTTAGATTGACACACCGGATCTGTGCTTTCAACTTGAGTCTGGAGACGAGGGATTCATTGCACGACTCTGTGAGCAACCGACGCTGATGTGAATTCTCACGTCATGACTGAATGACTGTGTTAGAAACTGATACGTTCGAATGTATTTTGTGCTGTTTTTCTTAGTGGTAGATGAGGGTGTTAATAACATTGCTCCAGGCAAACCACTAGCTATTATTGTGTCCACGGAAGCGGAGGTCGAGCAGTTTGCACAAAGGCACAAGGAAAATCCACACAATATCGAAGGTACGTGTACGCGTTATCCAGTACGTGACATTGGTTTCTTGTAGCTGCTTACTTTTCGTGTGATATTGTATTGTGTCTCTTTGATGAGAAAGGGTATGCCGAGCCAACGAGTGCAACCCAGGCTGTTGAAACGGAGGTTGCAGCAGTTCCGACAAAGAATGCGGCGTCGAGCGACGTGTTGCGTATGCTCAACAAGTTGCAGAAGGAGGGACTCTTTGAAGATGGGAAGACACTTAAGGTGCTGAAGTCGCTAGCCCGTAAGAATGATGCTCAGCTGCTCACGACGTTTAAGGCCAGCTATGAGGATGGCGTGTTGGAAGAAGCAGCGTTCGACAAGGCATTTTTTGTGCAGAATGCACTTGAACTGGTGGAAGAGGCGTCAGTAGGAACGACTACGGAACACAATGCAAGCTAGAGTACTGCATTGTTTTTTTTACACAAATGAAGGTTATGTTTGTATCGACGGTAAGGCAGTTTAACTCGACCGTGGACATTACGAGCTTAATGGGACCGATTCAGTATACTGCCGGAACGATATTGCTTCCTGTTAATGTCACAGTCTGACGACCAAACAAAGACTCGATTCGCAACGATGCCCCTTGAATCGTTTCCTGGTACTGGAAACTCCAGCGATTCTGCAAATGCTTCAGTAGTACACATCGTTGATTCGACTGTCAAATGATGATTGACGATGGCTATGGTATCGACTTGGAAACGACATGAGGAAGACACAACAACGAGCTTAGCATGCTTGAAAACCTGCACTTCGCTCTCTGTAGTGACCAAGGCATCAATACCGACTTGCATGTGTCATGAGCAAAAAATGCAACTTAGCTGATGAAGCATTGTTTCAAAGGCGAAAAAGCCGCCACTTGTTGAGCCGGCACAGTTCAAGTTGAAGGAAGACAATAGCTCGTATTGTCCTTCCTTTGAAGATGATGCAGCATTTGATGAACGGCCGGGTCCTTAGATCAAAGGGCTCACAAAACGGGAGACTTGCAAATGAGACTCTAGTCTAATGAGAAGGAGAGAGATTGCAATTGTCGTACTCTGTTGCAGTCATGCCGTTCGAATGGTCAGACGCAGTGATGACAATCAACTTTGCAGACAAGACAAGACAAGTATATGACAACCGCATTTTATCTTGTTAGAACGCAAGCAGAAATGCACCAACCAATCAATACTGCTCCTTTTCAGTCCATCGCTTTCCGATTTGTCAAGGTGAAGAGGAAAATGGAGTTTCAGATCTTGTGGCTTTCGTATGGAATTTGGCATATGCATGCGTAATTCTCTTGATCATCATTGGATCAAAGTCACCAAACTTTGCAGCATGTCCTTAACTCGCTGTAGCTTGATGTCATCATACATCCAGAGTGATCTAGTCGCGCTTCAAAAAAAAGCGAGTGGGAACAGGTTCATGCTTTGTTTTAGTTAGATGCCTTTTTCGACCTGAAAAAAGGTAATAGTAGTTGATAGACATCGTTATCTTTAGCTTGAGTCGTTGCCAACCTTTTCATCATGTTGTCCAGACTCTCGTCTGTAAAATGATTGTTCAAGACTGACAAGACTTCATTTTTGTCATATGTTGAAATAGCAAACTTGAGCCAAAAGCTGGAAGATTGGGTCATAAAATATCGTGTCAGTTTTGTCCTTGAACTGAAATAGATTGAAAGTCTCTGCGGCCTTTTTCCCTTCAGCAGTCCACTCCGAACGCAGGGCCCGTAGCACCCTCGGTACCATAGACGGCATACGGGGGTTCCTGGCTTCTGCACTTAAAACGTTGAGTAGATCATCCCCGTACACATTGCGCAACTGTGTAAGAAGAACTTTTCCCGTGTCTTCTCCGCTGATTTTTGTATGTAATTTAACTATATACAGGAAGTGGGTGTTACCAAAGACGTCGGTGCCTTTCTTGACCTTCAGAAGTCTGAATATGTCTTCCAGTGGTTTCTGTTCATTAATCAACCTTTTGACTTGATGCTCCAGCAGTCTGATAGCGTAATCTCTCGAATAGTAGGTATTTGCTGTTGTTCCTGCTAACAGAAGATTCACCAGCTCCTCATCGGTCTTGTAATATTGTTTTAAGATATCAAGTATTACATCTTTGGGAGCTTTCGTATCTTTCTTTGATGCGATGAAATTGGTCCACTTGCGAAAACCTGCGCTATTGAAAAGTTCGTGCCCTTTTAGGTCGAGCTTCAGCAGAATAAATACATCCAAGTCGGATTTTCGCAACAACCTCCACCACAATATTTGAAACTCTCGAATGATCTTTGCAATAAATCCAGACTGGGAGAATTTTGATGAAGTCTGAAGCATATTCTTCTCCGAAAGGCTTAAGCCCTCCAATACGCTTATACGCGCAAAATCTATCCTCTCTTCCGAATCAGTTGATGTCATGACTGCGTTCGGTTTCAAGTTTGACTCCTTCAAGGCGCTGTTCACATTCAGCGCGTGTGAGCGTATTAATGCTGTAGTGTTAATTTCCGTAGCTAAACATGGAGGTAGCTTCACAACAAGAAGCAGCAGCACAATCGCGTAGACTTGGAAGACGCTGCTGTACCTAACAGCCATCCTCGTAAAACTTGAGATTTCTGAAATGTTTAGGCAGCAAAGTGCAATTTTTTCAGAAGGTTGTCCAACCCAAACTGACACTGGATTAGATGCAAGTCCACTTGTCAGCTTTTAAAGTGTGATGCTAGATCGGACGTGGCTTCCTCGCGCAAATTCGGTGAATGAAGGTCTCAGTCGAAAGAAGAAGGATTGCGAGTTGATTTTGGTTGCAGTGGTCAGCCCATCCTCGCTAATCTGTTCAAAAACATGAAGCACAGGATCAGATGCATTCCTGCATAGATTCATGGCTGATCGATCAAATTTTCATGACAAAGTCAAAGAACTGCCGCAATGACACCCGCCCTAGAAAACTATAGACCATGGACACCGGCATGCGACAACTCCGTGCAATTGGTAAGCGCAAGAGCCGACGCAAAAACTTCCATCGACAGTACACGTCTGCTACTAAGCCAGCCTTATAGCACGACAACCCCGAAAGCCGTCACCGCAGGTGACGAGCCCTATACAACAACCAGATTCGACCGAGGAAGCGGCGTTGCTGACCGGGCTTAGGATTTGCACATCTAACAGAATTGTCTGCCTCTTTTAACCCGCCATAGAAACTTCTCTATCAACGCCATTGCTACGTCCGTGCGTGCATTTCAGACTCACGAGGCATCGTAAAGATAAAGTTCGCCGCCCGTTTTCTTCATGTGGTAGTTGCTGTTGTCACGTCCCTGCAATTGCTAAGTGCACAAAAATTGTGCATGTCATTGTAAACGACTAACCAGCATCGATGGCTTGCGCACGTGCTTGGTTCAATGAGACAATGAGACAAGATGGAGGCCAATTGCAGCGAGCTGAGAAGCTGATGGCCTAAGCTCAAAGCTGAAAGTGACTTACAGAGAATTCATCATGCACTGTGCGTGGCGACTAGAAGACGACGCGGTATCACTAATAGCTGTTGGCTGCGAAATGCTGATGACATTGCACGCTTTTTGCCAGCAGAGACGTTTGCCGACACCATTGTAGATTGTCAAAAGTTGTGCACGCACATGTGTAAACTGAGTGCTGGAAGTGGAGAGCAACGCGCGAGCAGGACTGCAAGAGGTTCAAGACAGAAGCTTAGGCGTTGCAAGCAGTACGAGTTAGTCGTGCTACTTTCTGGACGACGTTTCAAGTTTTAGAATAAGTAGCAGTGCGTGATGGAAGAGGTCAAACGAGCGTATGCCGCAGATAAAACGAGCATTGTTCGCTTGAATCAATCACAACACGACACCAAACGTCCATGCCGAAGTATAATTCACTTGAATTTTGTATTGCTGCACTGACCAAACATACTTTCTTGTCGCTATCTTCTCGTCTTTGTGGAATTCCTAGCGCATCAAACTTCGCTCTTCACGACGGGCTCACGATTTCGTTCATTCATCTTTGGTCCAAACCCCTTTTCATAGGCAAAATGTGGCTGCTGACCTTATGTCTAGGATGTTGTCTCTGTGTGTGCTGCTGTTGTTGCTGTTGCTTTGCTGGTCTCTTTGACCAAGGCAAGGTGTCCCCCTTACCTGTGCCCATCAGGCGGCCCGTTGCGAGGACTTTCCGGCCGACTCGCCGCGCACGTGCGACAGAATTCCACTAAAAAAAGGCGGAAGCTGCTGGTTCAAGCGGGTGTATTGCTGGCACCAGCATCGCTACCGGGGTCGGCCTTGTCCAAGTTTACACAGAAAGATGATCGATACGCGGCTTGACTGGCCACTTCAGTCACTTCGAGATACGCTTCGCAGTCAGTCGGTAGCTGCAACCCAGCGGCAGGTCTTCATATCCACATCAGCCGGCATCTTAACAGGGCTGCCACAATATCATCTGGCTTCAAATCTTTCACCTGCTATTGTCACTGAGGTTCCTATCCCCAAGCCGTGTAAGTATCCGATATCGACCGGGTACTGCTTGTTGCTCAACAAGAGCGGCGCTGATTGCCGCAGTGGCCAGCATACTTGCTGGTGAGATTGATGGCTTTGCTCTCCCATACGGCGCCATGGCTGCACTGTTCCCTCCCATTCCGAGTGCGATGCTCACAATCGAAGCTGAAACCAAGTGTACTGCAGGTCGTAAGGTTATTGACAACATACGAACGTGGTGTGTAACTTTCGCTTTCAAGCACCGGAGTACATCTTTTCCACGGCTGTGTGCTCGCCCCAAACATCGTTAACCAATTGACCGACTGTACATTGATTTGCCATCTGTTCACGCTGAGCGGCTCTCACAAGAATAGCTGGGTCCACCCACATGAGCGGCCCGACCTGACCCACAAGTCCAACGTCACCGGGATGGGCTGCAAGGGTTAGCTCACGGCTCCATTCGATCAGGTCGCCGCATGTACATGCGGTGCACGAGACGTGCTCATAGCGATTGGCAAAGATGTTAAACCTTGCTGTAATGGACGCTGCTGTGGTGTTCACGATCGTGCCGCACGCACTGCTCACACCGTTTACGTACATTGACATCATGCAGTACGTTGTCAAGACGCTCATACCCAAAATCGTTTTACATCACGACTGCTGCTGTCTCAAGGTATATGACAAATTGGAGTTTCGTTTGGCAACGCAACGTACATCCGTATTCTTGATTCAATGACGATCAATGAGTGCCCGTTGCGTGAGAGCTTGCATAACTTGTATGCATGCAACGATAATTGTCGAATATTGTACCGCAAGATCGCGCCAAGCCGCATGAAACGCGCGTTCATCACGTCGTATGGGTTTACTATTATTTGCGTTTCATCATGCCAAGTCGCAGCTCCTGAATAGCATCTTGCAGATCAATCGCATTCATGAACAAGAAGCAGATGCACACGCGTAAAGACAATCGGTACACAAAGACAAGAGTCTGCAATTTTTAGCAATGTGCATATATTGTCATGTGGGTTGGCAAACACAGAAACAGCTCATCTGTCTGTACCAGAATCACGTGACGCTGAAAGGTAAAGAAATTGCTGAGGAGTGATCACCAATGGAAGCTCAATGTGCGTGCGTTTCGTCCGCATGGACAAACCTCTTTCAAGCGGTGTCACAAGCTGTTGTTCCTAACCGAAAGTACTGGACCACGCAGCCAAGGAAGGATGAATACGTTTCAGTGATGACTGAGGACCAAAGTAGCTGGTCGGTAAAAACGACATGAAACTTTCAGTGTATTTGCTTGTTCTCTCCTTTGTCAGTCTAACATGCACTGTATTGCAAGAGAAAACGTCAAGACGCCACGTTAGTCGCAAACACTTCACCTTTTAACATTGATGCGTTAATTTCTTTGCCACTGGACGCCATTTGTGACTTTCGGTCATTTTTCTGCTAAAATTCCGCCTCCACTATGAGCCCGGTGTCAGCAGTTGTCGAATTTGCAGCAAGTTGACCCCGGCTTGCCAAATTAGCCTGGACGTTCGCGTCGTGGCTAGCAACATCACTTTCTCCAGAAAAATCTCGAAAGTTGGTGTTGGGGATTTGAGAAGATGGATTGTATGCGTATTGGCTCGATTGAGTTGAGTAAGCTGGTACAATGCCTGCGGTATCCGTCGAGGTCGACGGTCCGTGCGAGATCACCAGCTTTTCTACGTGGATGCGGTCATGCTCCAGTTCCTCTCTGCTTGAAGTAGAGCTCCCACTTGACCTTTTTACCGGCGGCCGCCCACGAGAAATAGTTACCTCAACGCGCTCAAATTGTTCACTCATGGATGACTCTAGCTTCTTTAAGCCTTCGTGGAATTGATTCGGTGACATGGGCAGCGGGTTCAAGTGTCCATTCTCAACAAAAGATGATAGCGGCGTTCCCCCACACTCGGAAATAATGGACTGATCATGGTCCGCGGATCGATCCGACTCGTCTGAATCCTCTTCGTTAGGATGAGGGCAAGGAGGTGGCGGTGGAGGCCGCAGTTCAGATACTAGGTTTGTGACTTCCACAAGAGCATCTGGGTCTTCGCAAAAATACGTAAAGTCCTTAAACGTGGGATCCTGCACCGGGGGAGCTGCCTTTTCACGGTTGCCACGGCTAGACACAAGCGATAAGAAACCCTTCGCCTTGGCTGTAGTCTTATCCGTCGGTGAATGAACTTCGTTATGCACATCCAGATCTGTAAACTCCGCATCTACGTATTCTACGTCGAGAAGTGACGTAAGCTTAGGTTTCCACGGCGGGGTGATTTGCTTCTTTAGCAACAAATCCCAATCAATGCCGCGGAAATACGGGTGCTCAAGAATGTCACTAATGTTGGTTCCAAGACGCTTCGTAGGGTCCTTCTGAAGGAAGCTTCGAAGAATCGACTTGAGCTCGTCCGTAAGCACTGGTTTAGAAGGGAAGACCAGGGGGTCATTCTGGATTTTGTGGTACATCTTTTCAATGTTGTTGTCGTAGAATGGAGATTTCCCCACACTCATCTCGTAGAGCAGGATGCCAAGGCTCCACCAGTCTGCTGCTTTGCCGTACGATCGCTTTGCCTTGGGAAGAAGGAGCTCTGGCGCTGTGTACTGAGGCGATCCAGCCATAGTTTTTGCACCCTTGTACTCCGACACATGCAACTTGGCAAGGCCAAAGTCTACCAGTGCAACGTGACCGTCCGCATCAATCATCACGTTTTCAGGCTTGATATCACGGTAAAGAATATCATGCTGGTGCAGATGATGAATACCGAGCACCAGTTCAGCCGTGTAAAAATGTGCACGGTCTGACGATATCCGGCAAGTCGAACCCTTGCTCATGTGGTGGAAAAGATCACCGCCACCATAGTAGTTCATACCAAGAAACAGCTTTGTTCGACTCTGAAATGCGATGCGCAAACCTGCAATAAATGGGTGGTGGATATTTTGGGCCACTCGCATTTCCGTAAACGAGCTCTCCACGTCGTATTTGGTCATCTTTTCCTTCTCCAAAATCTTCAGCGCGTAAATCTGTCCGTCACTTTTCTTCACTGCGTTTACGACGGTACCAAAACCACCTTTACCAATCACATTGTACACCGTAAAATCTTTCATAGAAATACTTAGTGATCTGTTCGATCGTATCGACGCATCAGAAATCTCGGAGTACGGGTTCTTGACCCCAAACGACTTCCACGTGCCTGTCGCGCCCTTCAAATCCACATCAACCCGAAAACGCAAAATACGTCCATTTGGTCCAAAGCGCACACGGTGCGACCACGACTGCGTAATACTGGCCCCAGAGTGTTTACTCTTGAGCGTCTCCGTGCCTTTTACTGTCAAGCTTTTTCCATTTGCATTTAGTTCACACTCCTTCACTGCAATCTCCACTAGATCCACATTACTTTGAAACGCTCCAAAAAAGTGCAGCAGTCCTTCACGGCCAAAATAATCACCACTAAAGGGTGTACTTTTTGGATACGACGACGAGAAGACGAGATCCTTGTTAAAGTAAGACAGCAATTCCGTCACCATAGCTGCTTCGCCGCCAAGCATTCGTCGATAGGTTTCATAGCCCTTGTCTGTGCGCATATCAGGCAGTGCTCCATGTCGGTACGTATTGTACACTGGTTTGTTATTTTGTCTCATGCTCACAGTGTCCACTCCAGCTTCAAGAAAGTAGACCCAGGCTAATTGATCAAAATGGGTAGGTACACTACAGTGAAAGACCTTGCCTTCCGTTGTTTCAAAGGAAAAATCAAACCCATGCCCATTTTTAGCGACCTTGTCCATCTTAACAGATGCTACATTCACGCGACCTTTAAGATGATTGCGATTCCGAGCATCTACTTTATTCTCATAATCTGTAGCAGTAGCACACATAGTCATATAGTCATAGATACTTAGTAATGAACCTCCATTCCTCCTCCTCTTTTTCTTCTTCTTCTCAATACATAACGGTCTATTTCTTACTTACATGAGACTAAATTTCCTTCTAATGTAAAGAATCGCATCTTCCAATTCCGTACCAAGTGTCCTCTTTTCGTCACGTAACCTTCCCATTCAACCATTGGTAGGTCTAAACTTTCCACTGCTTGATCGCCCAAACTGCTTGATGGTGGTGTATGATTCTTACTGTTATTCCTAGATCGTCGCATACTTGAAAAAAGACCACTTTCAAGTAGTTTTGACTTGGCATTAGCACTACTACTACGACTATTGGAAAGGTTCGCGTTCGTTTTTGTCGTCATTGATGACAATGATGTTGTACTAGAAGACGTTGAAAAGGCATTGAATGGATGGACATGACGTGCTTCTAAAGTACTACTACTACCTACACGTCGAGGGTGTGCTGCTGCATCATCTTTGAGATTCGTAATGTCCGAACCAGTGGGGCGACTTAACTCCGCGCCCATTGTATATTAGTATACAAACACACACTCTTGCTTTCTTTCTCTCTCTCTCTCACCACTCACTCCCTCACTCACTCCCTCACTCACGCAGTCACTTGATTGATTGCTGCTTATCTGCTTGCTCTCTTTCCTAAGGGGAAAAGACGATCGATCGTACAGTTGTTATACGCTAAACGATGAGCAGGTGGAAAGGAAGAGAGACTCCTGTACCCGACTCGGAAGTCTTTTTTAAATGCTAAAGTGAACAAATGATTCAATTGAATCAAGTAAGTACTCAAGTGGATAGAAATGTAAGCACTTTTGTAAAACAATTAAATTAGAAAACAAAATACATAAAGTGCTGCAGGTATATAAGAATTACAGGAACTATTGATTCGAATAGAAAAAAACGTGGTAACTAAAATGTTCCGTCTTTGTAAGAAGAGAGAGTGTGCATGGGTTTAGGTGAGCAATACTCAAATCAAGAGAACAATGCTACTGACTAGAGCTGATACTTGGTTTACGACAGCTGCGATTATACTATCATCTATCACGTCTTCTGCCGTCATAGGCCCACCATGAAAAGCTTACAATGCAGCGAAATATACGACATAGCCGTGCGCAGAGTAATTCTTGGCCAATAAAAAGAAGCCGCGTGATGGAATAAGCAAGCGTCGGACTGACCTTTTTCTTGGATCTGGTTATCTTCCACAGTTTCGTAATCTATTTTTATACAACTTCATTATGATGATTGTATGAAGAATGAGATTCGTCTACAGTCTTTATCATTCTTTGTACCATCAAGCACTTGAGGTAACGTTGTAATCGAAAAGCAAAACGTTTGAATTTTATATGATGATGTCATGTATCTTGGTCAGAAACTAGAAAAATAGTGCATTCATGGCGTAATGTATATCCAATCTTACTATCTATTGCTTAGGTTAATATGAAAATAAGGACCATACATCGTGTGCTGTTTCAATATCTTTTGATACAAAAGATACTCCTTACGACTTTGTTCATCGAGTATCAGGCACAAGATCACACATGAAGGAGTCTAGAAGCTTTAATGTTTCTTCACATTGCAATAAGTGGGGCAGCTGCTAACGAATCACTCGATTTAAGAAGAGACAACAAACTTAGCAATAGTCGCCAATGAGCTTGTAGACGTGACCTGTAGATTGCTACAAGGCTTTTCTCCGTCAGTGTCAGCTTCGTGATCAGAAATTGCTTTGCTCTGCAAAACAGATTGAAATGCAAGTTGTTAGTGTGATGCAAGCTTTGTTATGAATCCAATACCTCTGTGCATGAGATTTTCATAAGTTCTGCTGGCCCTGGTCGTGTTAATTTGACATTGATGCTGCTGTTTCCGTTGCAAACCACACGATCAAATGCTAACGAGCAACACGCAGTAAAGATCGCATCCGAAAAGAATCGATGGGATGGAAGAGACTTTATCAGTTTCTTGTCATTCTCTCTAAGCCACAATTCAATCCACCCGACCAAAAACTGTATGACAACCTTTTCGTGTCGTACGTACATTAGTGGTCTCTTTGGCGATGACAATAAGGTCGACCGTCTTCTGACAAAGTGATCGTAAAATGCCATTTGCAAACCACTTTGAAGCGATACTGTCGTCATGCAACGACAATATGTGCGACGCAAGTGCTTCCCACTGCGATGAGCTTGTGAGTGACTTGACCGTAGAGAGCTGGTGGTGCGATACGGATCTGGCTCTGTGCTAAACGACTAATATGTTTGACGTCATCTCAATTAGTCAGCGAAAACCGTGTAGCTTCGTGTCAGCCCGCCTGTCAGCACAAGTCATGTACTTTGTCGAGGGTTGGAAGTATCCGCCTATGTCGTCATAACAGAGTACCAGAGTGAGACAGACAAGGTCAGGCATTCGCGAACGGATACCACGAGTGGGCAATACTCGGGCTAAAAGTAGTGAGCATTTTCCAGGCCAAATTAACAAACACATACAGCAGTATGGTAACATTTCTGAGAGCTAGCCTTCGTAAAGAGTCGCCAGACTCCGCATGTTATGAAACATAAGATAGCAGCAATGCTTGATCAACGTCGGAGACGTTTCTGTTGACTCGGAATGGGACCTTAATCACCTCAGCAAACCCTTCTTTTTCCTGGCAAATACACAACAGGCGTCATGATCCCATCCGCAGTACTTACACACATTAGACTGCGTACCGTTGGTGACACAAAATTCTTGTAGAATCCATGAATAGCAACATCCGGAACTTTTTTCTGCTGGGTTAGCCATCTAAACGTATTTAAATGCATCGATAGCAATTTGTTGACGTCCATTTCGAAACACCGGATGGGCAAATTCTAGCAGTGCAACCACAGCAACGCACATCAATTTAATAAAGCATGCTCTAGGTGCTCAAACAACGTGTGCACTTTTTCATGCTGCACCAACCTTTTCCTTCGCAATTTCAATCCACGCCTTTCTTGCGCGTGGATCGCAATTTGTATTGTCAATAACCACACTTTTCTGCTGCGCTATTGCTTCCAGGCACTTCTTTTTGCAATTTGCAGCTGTTCGCAACTCATCTTGACTTACAAGGACGTAAGAGCTCAGATACGTGTTTGCAAAGAACGATTTTCCCGAAGCTGGCGGACCAACAAGAACAACCATTTCCTGTTCTTCTTTTACAATTTGCGCTGATGCGGGAATCAGCAAAGGTGCTACAACAACGATGCAGACATGCCAATCCTCGTTGGTTAGTTGCATCAAAGTATGCAGAGTAATTACCTAGGGGCATACATTACCAGCAGACACATTATGAGCGATAGACTTGGGATCAAAGCCAAGCTCCCACGTTTCGGGACATGTATGAATTCGCTGTTTTGTATCAAAAAAAAGCTTTCAGGTGTAAAAAACCGAATGCCTGCATTTAGTGCGAACTTGTAGTCCGTCGCAGCAAAATCTTTCGAGCGCCCTGCAATCTTAGGTCGTCCTGCAGCATCTCCACAGTAAAAGCTAGCTTCCTTATCAATGGCATCTTCACCCTTTGCGCTCAACAACTTCGCCAGCTCCTTCCAGACACCAAGACGAGGTTTGCGCATAATATCATTCTCTGTAGCAAGAAATACGAGCACAGGAAGGTCTAGCTGCTGCACGATAGTCTCAAGCTTATTCTACGTAACAGGCACGAGAAAAGAGGCAAATTAAATATATTAGTCACAGTAGCAGCCACATAACAACAAAACATGTCGTTGAATACCTGCAATTGAGCCGCTGTGATGTGTCCTTGGGCAACCCCATTCTGATTCGAATAGATGGTCAGTGTGAAGCCGTCACGGGCCAATTTGGCCAGTTTGTCCCTTACAAGGGTCGGATGAAACCACTTCCAATCGTTATGATTCCGTGCATACTTCTTTCCACTCTTCGTTACAATTAGCGTGCAATCCAGGTCAAAAGCTGCAACCTTGTAGCTTTGATCTGTCGCTTGCTTTCCATCTTGCATTTGAGGTCGAGTATCTAGGACATAGACTGATTTGTGAATCGTCGTCCATGGCCTAAACTGTGGCTTTGTAGCTTCCAAATGTAATACACTTGCTTCTTTAGGATTGAAATCTGCCGTATCTTGTGCAGCTACAGTCTTTTGTTTCTTCATTGCTTGAGATTCCATCCTGTAGGATAAATGTTGCTTATCCTGGATACAATAGGATGGGATCTCAAGTCGTCGATTTTGTTGAATACTGTCCTTTATCCATTGGACATTTACAATTTCAGCCAATGGAAAACGATTCTTTAGCTCATTCTGATCCTGATTCCGTCCATCAAGCAGTACGATATTAACACGCGCGTCGTTGCTGTCGTGTTGATCTAATAGAACGCCTCCGTGCGTTTTTATAAGCAATTGTAATTTCTTGTATTCATTCCCGTCCTCTTCTTGTTCCTTCGGCTGGTCTAGAAGAACCATCACGTCCTGCGTAAACAGCTGATGCTTTAGGAAAAACGCGTCCATAATATTTTTGGTTTTGGACTAAATAGCAAAAATAGTCTCCTCGCTCCATTTTATTTGTAAACGGATGAACGATGAGAGTTTAAAATCCAGTAAACGAGCCATCTTTTGGGAATAGAGTGGACTAAATTACAAATTCAAGTCATGGCGATTACGGAGTCCACAAGTCCGGATACCCACTGTTGGTCAAAAACGGTACAACACCATGTTTTTGTATACGGTCAACAACCGCAATACATTCCTACTACATTATATACCATCTGAAGTAGCATCATCTTTGCTCGTGTCAAGAGACCCCTTTTTATTTGGTCTAAACGAGACTAAATAGTGCTCAAAACCAGCATTTTGGGTCTTTTTATTTGTTATTGCATACTTATAAGTAACTTTTCAAATTCGATCGCTCGTTCGGCTGGTCGTGCGTGTGCTGCTGTTCCCTTCTCATCTTCTCGAAGCTCTCCAGCTGCCTGTCTTTATACCTAACAAATGAACCGTATAAAGCATTCATTCGATAAGCTGTCTGTCTGTCTGTTTGTTGTCTGTATATTCAGTTGAACAACTCTCCAATCTCTCGTCCAGTTGGTATTATTCTTATTTTTCCTTGAGCCTTGAGTTGTTTAGTGTGTCTGTCGTCTCTTCTTTCTATTATTATTCAGCTGACAGGTAGTTTGTCCGAGACATCGAAAGACTCTACAAGAACGTCTTTTGTAGTTGAGTTTTGCTCACTAGTCGGCGAGCCACAGAACGAACGGACGGGACACACGACGACAAGAGAAAAGAACAGAGAAGGGGGAAGAGTGAGAAAGAGCGAGAGACGGAGAGTTTTAAGAGACGAAGAGACAATTTGTGACGGACGTCGTAGCTCAAGGGAGGGGGAGACGTATACAACACAGAGACAACGGACGGACGGGACTAGTCTTGCAGACTTATACTTATGCCACAACCGCAGGCGCCGAAGCGAGTCGTAGGCCAACGTGGCAATAGTGCCATGGCTGAGTTTAAACCCAAGCGCTGGCAGGTTGAAGACCACTGCGGTATCTGCCGTATTGAATTCTCGCTCCTGAATGCACGACACCATTGTCGTTCATGTGGACTCTCAGTATGTGGTAAACACTCGAAGAACAAGGTGATTGTGCCGACGTCGCTGTCAAAAGTACCGCAACGAGTGTGTGACAAGTGCTATCCAAAGTGCTGCAGCATTGCAATGGGACTTGCAGCTCCTAGTCCTGCGCGTCGAGAGATACCAAATGACAAAGTACGTCGACACACGATGGAGTTAACAGATGAACGTAATGACGGCCATCGTATTCGTAGCCCTCCAGAAGGACTGAAAAGAGCTGAGGATATGGCACGACGAGATAACAGGACGTGGAACGGCGGCGGCGATGACTATGACCCTGTGCTGATGATGCGACGGGATGGAGAACCACGCATTATGCAATCAGCACGAGGCCGCCGATTAATGTCTCCCCGCGCAAATTCTCCACACGGTATAGATCCTCGTCAGGTGGTTTCTTCGCGTGGCCGACCTGCACGAAACGGAGATTTGCATCCTAGCGATCTCATAAACGACATAGATCGACGCAGGAAGAGAGAATTACGTGAGAAAGAGCGACGGACTAGGGACCCACGAGAAAAAGATCCGCGAGAAAGAAATGCACGCGAGAGAGATCTGCGAGAAAGAAATGCACGCGATAGAGATCCACGGGAAAGAAATGCGCGCGAGAGAGATCCACGGGAAAGAGATGCACGCGAGAGAGAGCTGTGTATTAAGGATCTTCGAGAACGCGACATGCGCGGAAAAGACCCACGTGAAATGGAGCGACGCAAGAGAGACCCACGAGAAAAAGACCCGCATGAGAGGGAGCGACGCGAGAGAGGTCCACGAGAAAAAGACCCGCGCGAGAGGGAGCGACGCGAGAGAGATCCACGAGAAAAAGACCCGCGCGAGAGGGAGCGACGCGAGAGGGATCCACGAGAAAAAGACTCGCGTGGGAGGGAGCGACGCGAGAGGTACCCACGAGAAAAGACTCGCGTGAGAGGGAGCGACGCGAGAGGGACCCGCGTGAGAGGGAGCGACGTGATAGGGACCCACGAGCAAGAGATCCGCGCGAGAAAGAGCGACGTGATAGGGACCCACGAGCAAGAGATCCGCGCGAGAAAGATCGACGTGACAGAGCTCTGCATGAGCGAGACCTATTTGATGACGCTCCACGCGACAAACTTTCACGTGGTTCTCTTAGACAGAAAGAACGCCGCCACCGTGGAGTTACCCCCGAGGAGATGCGTAGCCCAGCTCCCAGTCTACTCAAGCGAGGTAGTGGCAAGCTCCGTGACGACACATCGTCAACGTGCCGCACCGCGTCCTCGACGCTGACCAGCTTGTATGCTGCGCTAAACGGGAGTGACGATATTGAAGTACCAGCTCCACCACCAAGGTCAGTGTCGAAGCGGCGTTCGCCATCCCGCAAAGAGAAGGAAAAGCAAAGTGCTTTTGCAGATTCGACTTTTTCCATTTTCAGTCTGGCTGGGTCCGATCACTCTGACTCGGAATCTAAAGCGGCCAACGATGTAGGGCAGAAAGTTCCATCTCGCAGACTTAAAAAAGTTCGAAGCAACAGTATGAACCGGGAATCATTGGAGAAGAAGGAACACTTAGACTTTAGCGCTTCTTCCAGCAGTATCAAAAGCTTAGAGGTGTCGGCAATTACGCAAAAGTACCTAAAGCCAGAGCCGGCAAAAGCAGCGATGAAGAAGGTAACGTTACAACCGATGATTGAGGATGATATTGAGAGTGACGAACCGAGCGGACAGTCGAGCAGACGTAAGGCAAACCCAAGAGGTGACACAGGCGAGAGAAGACGTAATACAGCATTACTAGATCAGGCCAAAGACGGTAACAAGGCCTATGGCGAAAGACAAAGTTCAGTCGGAATGCTCCCCCCGTTCAAACGTGGCGAGCCTATTGATATGAATTTTCGAGACAGCTGCGAAGAAAACACATTGGCCCATGATAAGGTCTCTAAGCCAAAGCGCACGTTGTGCATCACAGAATACGATGAATTTGAGGCGACGCAAATTTCTGTAAGCAGTGACTCGTGCTTAAGCGATGACAAGGTGGAGGATGAGGCGTTTGCGGAGCTACTTGCCGCGTCAAACCGAGGAAAGCAGGACCTGACCGCCAAGCTTTGGGCTAAGAAGGCTGCTGTTGCTGGAATCGATCCTGCCAGTCTCGAGGCGAAGGAAAAAGCCCCGACGACTGCCAACTACAAGCTGACTAAAAGGGATGAAGAGATCATGGGACAGGTCTCGGAGTTGGAAGCAACGGTACTTCAGCACCAGAAAGAGCTGACAGACTTGCTGGATATGTATGGTGAGGCTACCAAGCGAGCGCAAAAGGCTCAGAAGGAGTTGCAGAACGCAAAAGTGCGCGTGAGTCGATACGAAAAGGCGCATGCTGCTGTGTCGCGAGCCATTCGCTCTGGAAAATTGTACATGCAGCAAAAAGAGTATATGGCTGCAATTTTAGAGCTTTCGCGCGCCATTGGCATTGAGCGATCGAACGCAACACTGTGGTATATGCTTGCTGAGTGCCGATTAAAAGTCGGCCAGCCTGCGGCCGCGGAAGATGCTTGTACGACGAGTTTAAAGTTACATCCTACGGGTGCAGCTTTGGCGATGCTAGGACGTATTATGCACGAACGAGGTCGAAACGACGAGGCCACTGAGTGTTATTTATTGGCATTGGGACGAAACGATGAAAGTGAGGGCGAAGAAGATAGTGAGTACGAGTAACGTCAATTTGCACGTGTGCACTCGCGCTGTAAGTGTGTCTAGAGGAACAGAGCTGTTAAGTGTGTTTGTACTTGACGTAATTTACTATTAATGTTGACGTTCTATTGAAATTCACCGTTCAAAGACAACCTTTTCATACAAATCATCATCATCACACATCCTTCTGTCGCAGTCTGTTGGTTACGAAGTCCGTCAGCATGATCGACGTCTCAGCGTATTTAAGCATAACCTTCATCAAATCCTAGTCATGTGCTTGGTGTAGTCGTGATTTACTCGTTCTTCTATCTTAAGACACGATTAAATGTGTTTCTTGATCGTAACTCAAAGCCTGACTTATGTATTGCAACAGTGCAGAATCACCTGCCATCTTGAATTGCCAAACGAAACATTGTGCTCAACCCCAATACTTGGAAAGTGATACACTATGCCGTTGGTGACCATACTGCAAAGAAACAAATGAACGGCATGTGACTCACGCACGCATAAAGATCACGAGATCTTAGCCGTGAAGTACCATGCACATCACTTAGACAGTACAGCCTCGTCGACGCAACCAGCCATTGGCCACGGCCTTTTGTGTTAAATAGCATCTCGTCAAATATCACTTGCAAATTTCTATGGTATTGACAGTAAGATTCTAGCTCAATAGAGCCTGTGCACATCCCAGCTTCCTCGCAGTTTTCAATTACGTGGTGATAGTCAGCCGACGTATCATACTCAATTGACAGCTAATGGACAGCAGTATGTATTTCTTCAAATGTTGATTTACCGACATCATACATTGATATTCATAGCAGCTTTCTTGCTCAACAATAAGCTATTTCTTTCGACTTGGTGGTGGAGTTAGCTCAAGACAGATGAAAGGTATAGGAGAAATTTATCTCGTCCTCGTTCAGACAACCGAGACCCAAGGCGCGCCGGAGATTGGCTGCTCAACAGGTACTCAGCTCAGCTGGCCATAGACAGCTCGCTCGTATGGTAATCAAAGCCTTGCGTGTCTCTGCTTGGAATAGAGCAACGGACTGAATGTCGTCCGTCATACGACGACAGCAAGAAGCTAATCGACGTTTGTACAAGGACTTGGCGACATAATGGCGCATTCCTTTCATGTCTCCTCGTCGTGTTGAATCAAATACTCCGGTTCATGTCCTCAGATATATAGAAGTTGATTGCACGATCAGGCAATAATCCTTCTGTCATTTGTGACGTCCTATCTTAATTGTAGCAACCAAGCAAGAGGTTTTTGCCTTCGTTACGGATTGCCCCAACACAAAGACTGCATTATCTTTCTTCTTCATACCCTTATTAACGATGTTAATACGTCGGACAATTGGACAAGCACACCAGTTTTCTTACAAGTTCTAGTCGAAAATGACCAGCTATTCATTGTCACTTTCAAAATAAGCATTCGTCACACATTGCTTATGACAAATGTTACCACACGTCAACAATATGATCGTCAGTGTTTTACTACAAACAGCTAGAGAAGAGGTTTAAAATGTGTGGTTCCGAGTGAAAACACACATCTTGAACCTCTTCTAGATGCGTCACCAATCAAATTAGCGTACAAATGGCTGAAGAATAGGATGACAATCAGACAAATTTGAGATCAGTAGCATCGAGCTTATCGTTGGAATCATATGATATTGAAGCCTTGCTGAGCTTATTTGACGCATCTCACAATGGTATTCCAGTGATGTGTACAATCTCGATTTGATCATTATATGGACGTAATTACAGCAGCAAGAGCCGAGACAGAATGCATCGATAATATTACAATGTGTCACAGACTTGTAAAAACTGTGCATCATTGTATTAAGCCGGAATCAGTTTGATCTCGTGTTGTTACCGAATGCATACGAAAAAGGGATTGGCAGTAGTAGAACATACCGATTTGAGCCGGCATTGGCAGTTAGTCCCGTGCTAGTTCTTAAGTCAACCGCCTTATTAGCTTTACATTTTGCTGCACAGTTTTATCATTGAGTTCAAGTATCAAGGATGCGGATTAAGTTTGGTGCACCACTGGTGCTGATTGCTGCCACGTTGCTCGCGTGTTTGGCCATGGGCAATCCTACTGCCGAATTTACGCCGGGGGACGATATACATAGCTCATGCGCGTTGAATAAGCTGAATCCAGCTCATGACAATTCTTCAAACAAGCGGTACTTAAGGTCTACAGTGGTTCTGACAAGGAGTGACACCTTATCAACCATTTCAAAGAGAGGACAGGCTTCCAGGTGATCCATCCACTCGATATCAGTTTTGCAACAGTCAAGCTAAGCACAGTTCAGAAAGCTCGAGTGCGGCTCTGGAGCATGATGAACAAGATTTATTCGGACAAACTGTTTACTGGTCTGAAACTCAATAAGAAACCGGACGAACAATTTCGTAGCAAACCTTTCGTCAGTGGGTCGCTTTCATCATGTTAACCCACAAAAAAGGAGCTTCCGACGGCCTGGGAGACAATACGCTCGACTTTGGAACGTCACTACACGGAAGATGATATGCTGAGCAGTGTTCTAGCTTCAGGACGGTCCGGTTAATGTGGTCAAGGTTGAACTTATTGCAGAGAAACCGAAATAATCTCTCTATGTCCTCGTCGAGGACACCTTGGGTCATGATATCTATCATGCCCTAAAGGATCAGTCGAAGGTGAAAGACTGATAGACTATTGTCCCCAAAAACTAAGAACATACAAAAACTACAAAAACATACGATCGCCATGTCCAAGCCGACCAAGCTCCAAATGAAGGCACCAAATGACACCAAGTCAGTAGGCCCCTCGACCTTAGGACCTTTGACCTGGTCGGAAGCTGACGTGACTATGGCCTACCATCGACTCAAGCATGACTCGTTCTTGGAGAGCGACCCCGTCACCAAAGCCCTCGAGATCCGACTGCTGGGTCAGCTCAGTGGACCTGTGTCGACCCTTCCCAAGGTGCGGATGGTGGCAGACGCGATCACCGCCCTAGTGACCCTTCTTCGCGAGGCGGGTATGGTCGCAGGGAGGTTCAAGCCAGAAGACTTGGTTTCCCCGGGGTTCAACAGTGTCGAGACCACGTCAAAGATTCTTTACAAACGTTTGGGGATCCTTATGGAAATAACCCCATAACTACTTACCTCCTGCGACCGCCACAAAAGCACCGTCTGAAGACAGCCAGATGACCTTCCAAGAACATCGAGGTCCACCCTCGAGAGCAATGGCCGACCGAGGATCCATGGTCGATGCGAGGTCTATCACAGATCACCTTGCTCCAGGTTCCTCAGGTCCCTGCAAGACAATCGTCGCGAGGGTCACCCGTTGCTTGTCACGTGGTCCGAATGCCACTTGGACCGACTGGCATGCCACTGCTTCAAGACCGAGCGGGGGACGCAGAAGACGAGCAGAAAGCTTACGAAACGGCAACGCGTGTACAGCCAATCAGAAAAAGAGCCAGGACTAGTACCAAATTATACCTCGTCACGTGACGAAGATGCCTGGGGAGGAGCCTACCACCCCGGTAGGTAATTTACAGGCATACTTCGACGCGGTGATGGCAAAATTACTATAAGAGCGCCAAGTACCGCAAACACACATCGAGGAAAGTGCGGCCAGAGGACGACAGAGGGCACAGAGGCCAACGGCTCAGCTGGGCCCAATTGCAGGTATGCACGTTGCAAGAGACCAAGCGACGACCGATGCAGAGATGGAATCGGTCGGTTCATGTGAATACAATCCAGATGACATGGACCTCGATGGACCTCTGGCGAGAATGGCCAATGCCACCCTGGGACAGATGTCAAACATGGCCCCCCGTATCAAGCTCTCAGCGACCTCGGACCTCAAGGAGTTCCATGGAAAAGACCAAGATGAGGACCGATCACGCAGCTGGGTGACCACTCTGAAGACCGCGTACACGAGGGACCAAGCGCCAGATGAGGAAAGTGTCTCGATTTTGGAGAATTATTGACTGGAACTGCCCAGAAGTGGTACCGTTAACTAGGTCGCTTTGTTCGAGGAAATTGGAAGGACCAACTACAGGAATTTCAGATGCAATTTTTTGGTCTGGGGGTACTAGTGGCCCGCCAATATTACCATGCAAAGAAAAGTTCGGACGAACCCCCGCTGGACTACTGATATCGTCTGAATGTCATTGGACTTCGAGAGAAGATTAAGATCAAGATAGACCACCCAAGATTCAAAAGAAGCATGTTGAGCACTACTTCGAGACCTTGGACGACTCCAAACTGGCAGACCAGTTGACCGTGTTACGTTTGACTGATGTGAAAGAGCTGGAGGGTGTGCTGAGGGCGCGTCAAGGGACGAAGGATCGACGAGGCAAGATGTTGTTCGGGTCAGGCAAGCTTCGCCAGAAAGCACCGATTCTCCCTGATCGACCAAGAGAGCAGAACTGCTGCTCTGTTCATGCAGTTTGAGCGACCCAGGAGGGATCGAACTCCCAAGACTCCAGCTTAGACAGTTGGGACGGCGGATATGACATACCAAAGGTCTTTCACATGACTACGGAGGCGGAGAAGGACATAGGGTCAAGGACCCCAAGGGATCGACCTACCAGAGCGGTTGACCAGCCTCGACCCTCGACCAAAGACCTTGGACCCCGCACGGCGTCGGCAATCCCAATGCAAGATGTTCCCATTGTGGGTACAAGAAGCATGGAGATTTGGTTTTTTGGAAGAGGCTGACCTGTGACCGCTGTGGAAAGAAGGGTCATCCACCAGAACGTTGCCTGCTTGTGTGTCGAGGCTGTGGAGAAACCCACGAGGTTGGAAAGTGTCCGATGGAAGAGTTTTACAACCTAATTCGCCACTGGTACAACCCGACCAAGCACGCTGGAATGTTGCCGGAGAAGGTAGAGCAAATGCTAAATTAGGACGCTCGCCAGGTTTGAATCTGGTACGAGCCGGGCTTTCTAATTGCTGTAGTTTTTCATATGCGGGAAAACATCCCCATGAAGAAAGGAGAACACAAGATAATGCGATTGGAAATATATCGAAGTTTGGAAGTGATCCTATGGTCCATGTTGCTTCTCTAAGTGCATCTACTAATTTCGTTCGAGAAAATACAGTAATGGCGTTGGAACTACTTCCGGGAAAATTGAGGTGCTATTAGAAATACAATGATCCTACAAAGTGGTTCGAACAGGCCAAGGCCTTTGGAAAGGCAAACAATGATTGCGCAAACTTGGTGTTCGATACTGGCGCCAAGATATCCATCCTGGGTATCGCCTTTGCTCGCAAGTTAGGCTGTCAAATTGACGAAAGTGAGCGACAAGAATGTGTTGGTATCGGGGAATCCATATATACTACGCAAAGACGTAACCGCATCAAGGTCACCTGAATGGAAACTTGATATACATATTTAAGGTGCCGGCCGCTCGAGGAGCTATCTGTGACATTGATGTGGGTAATGCCAGACCGATTGCACAACATGTATGGAAGGTGGCCCCTCAATTCAAAAAAAAGCTGGCCCATCTGATCAAAGGAATATTATCTGCAAAGATCATCCAGCCCTCTACCTCTCCATGGGCCAGCCCAATCGTCATTATTGTGAAGAAAAATGGGGTGGATATCAGGCTGTGCATTGATTATCGGTTGGCGAACGACTTGACCCAGCTTATGGTCTATCCTATGCCTCTGATCAACAAATTGTTGGAGGACCTGAACGGAGCATTGTGGTACAGCTTCCTGGACATGGCAAGTTGGGGACTTTTGGGTAGTCGGCATGACCGAAAGGGCGAAAAAAAGGATCTCAGCTTTTGTCACCCCATTGGGGCTATTTGAATGGCTGCAGATGCCATTTGGACTCAAGAATGTGCCTCAGACATATCAGAAGCTTTTGGATAATGCTTTGTATGAGTTTTACGTATCTCTCAAGGAGCGGGTACAGAGGAGACCAAAGATTTGTTTGCATGGGGAAGCCGGATGTACAGTCGGGCTTCTCGGTACTGGGTTGGCGGTCCTACATAGATGACATTCTGATGCCCGTCGACTCGTGGGATACGTTGTGCAAAAAGGTAGAACAATTGTTAGATGTGTGTGACCATTGGAATCTATCGATCAGCGCGGTTAAGAGCTCGAGTAGGTGCTAAAAAGGTAGACTATCTTAATCACCGGGTCTCAGACCAAGGACTAGAGGCCCACCCAGAGGACCTCCAGTCCTTGGTTGATCTACCGTTGCCGACGACACTCAAAGCCATGCAATCGTTTCTTGAAAGCCTGAACTACTATGGTAGATTCATTGAAGATTGTGCAGTGTACGTATCGATCCTCTATGGGTCACGGGAGGTGGATTTTCACGATTGGCGATTTAAGTTGAGGACGGGTGACAGTGTGGTGGCTAAGGCAGAAGATGAGGAGAAGTAACCCAAGGCCCAAGTCGCTTTCGCTATTCTCAAGAATAATATTGCTACTGAACCAATCCTGCAACACTTTGACCCATCCAAGGAGGCATTAATTATCGCTTATCCAAGTGAATGGGCCATATCCGCGTCATTGGTGCAAGACCATGATGGCATCCTAATGCCAGTGACTTTTACAAGTCGGACCCTTAAGGCCAACGAAAAGAACTAAAAAACGGTGGAGAAGGAAGTGCTGGTCTTAGTACGAATAATGAAAACTTGTTTTACGATGTTGGTAACTCGATACCTCAAGGCCCTGACGAGGCATTCTTTATTCGCTTGGTTTGTCAGGTCTGGGACGTCTAGGAAACTGGGCTGACTTTTGTCCCAATGGACTATGGAGATTGTTAAGGCGCAGGAAGGGCAAGAACCAAGTACTGGGGCGCTCACAGCCAGCATTACTCCTCGCGATAGGGTGGACTCGATTTTGTCGCCAATTGACCCCAAGAAATAGGCGCGGCAAGTAGTTGACCTGCCAACACCAATTGTGGAGCCTGACGAAGAGTTATACGTCATGAGTTTTGATGGGTCCGCCCGAGTGAAACAGGGAGGTGGAGCTTGTAGCGCTATTGTATGGATATTACCTAATTACACTATATTCAAGTCTGCCTCAAAGTTTCTCGTTACATCTACAGTGAATGAGGCTGAACATGAGAATATGTTACTGGGTTCGACCTGTTAGAGTCTCAAGAAGAACGGCGATTGATCAACTGTGGGGATTCCAATTTGGTGGTACGACAAATGTGGGGAGAGATCAAGTGTCAGACTTCAGGATTGTCCCCGTTACGAGCAAGAGCTTTGAATAAGCTGTTGTTGTGGCCTACCCAAGGTATAATACATGTAAAACGTGATTGGAATCAGAGTGTCGACCAGTTGGCTAGCACTGCCCTGCATCGAAAGAAAGGGATTAAGTTGATACCGGAGGGAGAATGGTCAGATTTGGAAGCAAATAATCGATTGCCAGAGTTACTAGCTCCCAAGGAACGGGGTCCATCAGCCAAGGTGCTTGCGGTTACTCGATCTCGATCTCCCGTCAGAATATCAGGGGAGATCATGCAAGAGGATGTGATACAACGACTTCGGGTATATCAAATCAGGGAGGTACAAGAGCAAGAAGACTGGGTGCGAGATTTGAAGGCCTACTCAAAGAGAAAAACTGGGTCAACATGTCCATGGAGTCCGCTTGATCGTGCTGCAAGATGGTCAGGGACTACGAGATAAGCAAAGAAGGACTACTAGTGTATTGTCTTGTTCAGAGGGTCGAGGGAGACGACCGAGAAGCAACGGCCGGACTAGCGATACCGAAAGTCTCCCAGCTGACTTCCTGCATCACCACACCAGTCTGGAAGAAGGGCACTAAGGGGTTGGACGTACCTACCACCGAATCGGACGGTACTGCCATTGAAGAGGTTTATTTTGAAGCGTACAGAGGTGTGTGGGGAAATGAGAAAGGAGTACTTACCCTGAAGGGCAAGACTTCAGGAAATGTTGAAGCGACATATTTTTTAGATTATCGCGATGGATCATATTCTTTCACTGCCCAGGTCGCACAGAAGAAATAATACCGAGCTTCTAATTTGGGTCGACCTGTTCACGGGGTATGTGATAGCCAAGCCTAGTGCGTCACGAACGGCCCGGACGATAGCTGAGGGGTACGAAGACTGTGTATTTTACCGTTTTGGTGCTAGCGAGGCAAATTCACCACGATCGAGAGCCAGGGTTTATGTCGGATTTTTTTCGCGCGTTTAGTCGCATGGTGGGCCAGCGTTAACAGGCTACCATGGCCTATCGACCTCAGGCGAATGGGACCGCGGAGAGGATGGTTCAGACCCTGACTAGGTCCTTCAAGACGTATGTTTCTGAAGTTGGACAGCAGGATTGGGACGAGTTTGCAGAACGACTAACATTTGCGATGAACACCGCGCAAGACCGAGTCCGGAAGGAGACACCAGTCTATCTGGTCCATGGTTGGAATGCTAGAACCACCCTCGAAGCTACATTACCTGTGGCAAGACGCGGCGTCGGGAGTCTAGACCGTGCAGATGGAGATATCACATTCAGCAACACTATCAGCGGGCGAAAGCCCAGGTGAATGAGAATCTACGAGCGGACAGTCAATCTGGTATACTAGCCCACAATGAAGTAGTGGCCGACCACAGAATTAAGCCCGGAATCCAGGTATGGATTCATCTGGACCGTGTGAAAGAAGTGTTTGCTAAGATGCTGGCCCACCTTTAGCAAGGACCATTTCGAGTTCTAGAGTTGGTGGGAGAGCACGCAGAACGTTTGCAACCTCAAGGCAAGGAGTACAGGTTATTCCCTGTGGTACATCTTTCCAAACTCAAGAGAGTTAGATAGTTCCCGGACCGACCGAGTGCGTAGAGCCGGACGAAATAGGTTGGGTCGACTTCGATGAATGCCTGTTGCCGGAGGACAGTTGGGCAAGAGAGCTGAAAGAAGGAGAGTACGAGTTCGAGGAGATTTTGAAAGCCCGCACTGGAAAGAAAATGCGTCACGGGGGATAACAACGAGAGCTCCTTGTCCGATGAAGAGGGTATGCAGACCCCTTCTGGGTGAATGAAGTGTATTTAAATTGTGGAGCCTTACTTCGGAATTTTGAATTTAAGGAGACAAGGAGAAACCGCTTCGAAGCGATGCAAATTCATGTGGACTAGTGGCAGAATCCGAGGTCTTTATAGGGTCGACATGAGTCTTTAGTGGGTAGACCTCGGCCTTCTGAGGTGAACCTTTGGTCTTTCAAGGTCGACCCTGGTCTATCATCGGTGGAACTTGGACTTCTGAGGTCGGCCCTGGTATGTAGGACTTGGTCTCTTGAGGTCGACCCTGGTCTATCATTGGTAGGCTTTGGTCTCCTGAGGTCAACACTGGTCCATCATTGGTAGGCCTTGGTCTCCTGAGGTCTGACACGATGCGACCCTTCGTACTTTAGGTACGGTCACATCACCTACTTTTGTGCCCAAGGTACAGCCACACCACATTGGTGTGGCAGGTGTGTATGTAAAATACACAACTTTGTGTAACACCGTTACACCCCCCACCAATCCGTGGGACCCGACGTACCCAAGCATTTTCAAGCTTAATTGGAGGCATCAATTTTTATTTTCTACCCATTTTGCTTGCCTCGCAATAAGTGCTTGCACTTGCGTCTGAAGCTTCTGTGTTTTAACACTTGCTCTTTGAGCACCTGTGCATCGCACACACGCTTTATAAGCATTCGTGTGTTACGACACTCGCTCTTTGAGCATATAGTGCATCGCACTCACGCTAAAGCATTAAGTGTCACGACACTTGCTTATAGGCGTTAAGTGCCAAGCACTTGGTATATTAATGCCCTTTGTGTGTTCACACTCACTTGCTTTCACAGCACAAGGTGCCTAGCACTTGCTTTTTAGCAATACCGTGTGCACAACACTTGATTTTAAGCATTACAGTGTTCACAACACTTTCATTTAAGCAATACAGTGTTTACAACACTTGCTATAAGCATTTGAGCATATAAGTGTGTAACACTTGCTCACAAGCACCGTAATGTTTTTTTAACACTAGCTCATAATGCACATTAGTGTCGAACTCTAGCTTATAATGCACATTAGTGACGAACACTAGCTACAATACATATTAGTGTCTAACACTAGCTTCTAAAGCGCCAAGTGTCACACTTGCTTATAAAGCGCATTTCGCTTCACTTTAGCGTATAAGCACCATAGCATCTAACAGTAGCTTATAAAGCACCATAGTGTATAACACTAGCTTATAAAGCACCATAGTGTATAACACTAGCTTATCAAGCACCTAAGTGTACAACACTTGCTTAAAAAGCACATTTTTGCTAAACACTTGCTTTTAAAGCACTCACCATTATAAAGCACCTAAATGTTTACACGTGATTGTAACGCACCTTAGTGTTGAACATTTGCTTCTATAAAGCCTTTGAATGCTTAAAACACTTACTTATATAATCCCAAAGTGTTGTACACCTCTGATAAAGCTTCATAGTGTTTCACACTTGCTTATATAAAGCCCCAAAGTGTTATAAACTTGCTTCTGAAGCAGATAATAGTACTTTTCATGCGAGTGGGGTACCAGCAACTGCTTCCCAAGAAGGTCAGAGGTGAAGCCTAACTACTGACTTTGCTTCCACATCACTTAGAGCTAGGAAGCATCCGGCAACTACTGTCGCCGCTTCTGATATTCCCGATCAAAAGCTTCAACGACGTCCGGGCAGTCTTGCCGTAGGGGTATCTCGTACTCCCATGAGTCATACGACTGAGGGTACCCCCTCCACTTTACCAGATACTGGATGTGGCCCTGATGAAGACGCCGCGCCAATAGACGCTTGACGTGAAAAACTGTTGATGACCCAGCTCATCAGTCAGCGTTGGCGGGGGTCGGTGACCCATCGATCATGATCTTTTGGTACGCCTTCAGCGTCCATATGCACCTCCGGTGCCATAATACCCGCCTCCTTCGGCCGGGGATATGGGGGCAACCCCTCAAAGCCCACCGAGGCAGGGTTGAGGTATGGCTTTAGTAAGCTCACTTAAAACACAAGATGTGTTCTCATCTTCTTCGGAAGGTTCAGCGTATAGGCTAAACCTTTCCTGCTTATGACCTTGAAAGGTTCAATAAAGCGTGAACGCAGTTTGGTTGTATATACCGCAGACACTGCACGTGTCGGTAAATTCCTAGCGTTTAATAAAGCCAAATCTCCCACTTTGTACTTGTGTTCGTTTTTCCTGCCTTTGGCATCCACGTATTCCTTCTGAACATCCTAGCTTTCAGCCATAGCGTCTTTGACGCGACGTAATACGTAAAAACGCGTTGACAGAAACGCTTCCACCTTCTTGCGCATCGCAACAGGGCTGATATCAGCCAAGCCTTCGGCTATCTAAGCCCTGATGTGGCAGGGATAGCGTTAAAGAAACGCGAAGGTTAACCAAACCATTCACATAGAATGGGTGAAGCCTGTCGAGGCATGCACCGCGTTGTTCAACGCAAACTCGACCAGAGAAAGCATCGTGCTCCATTGCTTGGGATGTTTCAGCACAAACACTGCGGCGCATATCACCAATAACGCGACTGACGTGTTCAGTCTGACTATCGGTCTGCGGATGATCCGCCGTGGACATGTCCAGTCGAGTGCCCAGCACTTTAAAGACTGATGTCCAAAACTTACCCGTAAAACGGGGGTCAAATTCGATCCTCCAAATAGTTTTACCTATTAATCCTCCAAATAGTTTTACCTATAATACGAGACGATTGCCAAAGGCAGTCCGTGTTGTCCAAACACACGATCCATGAACAGCTTAGCTGTTTCTTCTCCATCAATGGAGTCCGGCACTGCCGATAAGTAAGCCATCTTGCTCAATCGGTCTACAAAGACCACAATCCCAGTGTTGCCTGCCGCATCACGCGGTAGGCCAAGCACAAAGACCATACTAATGGACTGCCACAACCGTGAGGGTACAGGCAAACTCGCCAAGGCGCAGCCATATTAGGCATGGGCTTCACCCTTTGACACGTTTTGCACGTGCGTACACATGTACCAACCCATTTGTACAACTTGGGCCACCAATAATGGGTGCTCACCGATCTGTAGGTCTTCTCACGACCTAAATGACCACCAAGTGGTGTATCATGAGCCTCATAAAGTATCTGATACTTGAGGTCCTCACGAGGCTGGTATCCGACCCTGTACTATAGTACAGCAGACCATTGGTCAGTGCATAACGATGTAATCTTCACGATTACGTGATAACAGTTTCACCTTAGAGTTTTCAAACGCTGCGCTACCCAGCGCCTGCATAATGCAACACATGTCTCATCGCGTCATACGCCACACGGATACGTTCCGTGACTGACGAACTCACAACAGTGAGATGAGCAAGCTCATAGTCAGGTCTATCGATAACGCGTCATCCAAGATATTCTGTTTTCCCGGCTTATACTTCACCTCGAAGTTATATTCCGCGAAAAAGGAGAGCCAACGAGCCATTCTCTGCGAGATCTGAGGCGACTGTGTCGCTGTGCGTAATGATGCATGATCGGTATAGATCACAAACGGCTTTGAGTCCAACAGGTGTACCCTGAACTTAACAAGGGCGTACTTCATCGCAAGTAGCTCCTTGTCATGAACTGGATAGTTCTTCTCTGCAGCTTTCATCTGGCGAGACTCAAACGCGATGACGCGTTCTCGACCCTCAGAGTCAGCTTTGCAAGAGAGCACTGCCAATGGCAAAGTCCGAAGCGTCACATACGACGCTAAACGGGCGATCAGGATCAGGTAGAGCCAGAATTGGCGCCTGAAGGAGACCCTCCTTAATGGATTCAAAAGCCTCGTGGTGCTCGGCGTTCCAACACCATTCCACATCCTTTTTAAGGATATTGGACAATGGCCTAGCCACTTCCGCATAGTTGTGGCTATACTTGTGCAAGTAATTTGCCAAACCCAACAACGGAGGTTCTTCTTGTTTCTCAGAACCGGCCAATCCACTATGGCTTTGACCTTAACAGGGTCTGCCCGGATTCCTCGCTTCCCAATGAAGCATCCCAAAAAGGGAATCTCTTCCGCACCGAAGATGCATTTGTCAATATTGGCATACAATTTATGCGTCCTCATGCAACCGAGCACAGCTCGCAGGTGCTCGATGTGATTCTCCACATCATTCTTCCCATTTTCTGCTCGACTATGGACGAATATATCGTTAAAGTATGTCTGTGCATACGCCCTATGGGGCCGAAACAGCTGCTTCACTAGACGATTGAACGTCAGGCGCGTTAGACAGCCCTTGGGGCATTGCTAATCACTCCCAGAGTATACCGCTCGGAGTACTGACCGCTGTCAGCGGGATATCACTAGCTCGCATGAGCAGTTGGTAACATCCATCGGCTAAGTCGAGGGCACTGTACATCGTACTTCCCACCATAATGTTCTGAAGAACTCCCTGCGAGGAATTGGTGTTTGAGCCGGGATAGTGGCTGCATTCAGCTTATTGTAAGCATGCACTATTCGCCACTTCCCATTAGGCTTTCTCACACAAAACGTGGGCGTAGAGTGAGGAGACTTACTCTCACGGACCATGCCAGCCGCGTGCTTTGCACGAAAGAACTCGTCAATGACGTCACTTTGTTCTCGTGGCAGCGATCACTGTCGCGTCACACAGTATTTGGTTCCTGGAACCAAGTCAATCTCATGACGTACACCTCTATCCGGAGGTAACCTCGTCGGAGGTTCTCTGGAGACACATCTCCATATTCCTTCAACAAAGCAAGGTAAGATCTGAAGGGTGTTCAGGATCTGTGGTCCACTACGCGCATTCAGCGCCTTCTTGGTATCCTCAAGAAATGCTTTTTCCAAAAGCGATGAGGAGTTCAACTCCTCCTCAGGTCGTATAGCGACCACTTCGACGATGTCGCCTCCCTGTAAGGCAATTCCAAACTCGGCAAAGGACAACTAGTCCAGCTCTAACAGAGCACTTACTGCGTGTTTAACTGAAAGATCCACCGGCTTTCAACATCCACCGTCAAACCATTGACGAGTGTATATAGCTGTTTTCTATCACCGTCACTCACGATATTATCATCGGTGCTCATGATGCTCTCAGCGTTCTCAGGTGTACACACCTCAAGGTCAAAGACCACTTCGTACTGACTCCACCCCACCCTTTTGGGTCAATGCCTCGTCATGAGGTGTTGGTATCTCGTTTTCATCAAAGACAACCATCATTTTTGACTTCACCCGACCCTCCAGGGTCAGTACCTTGTCACTATGTACTTGCACCTTGTTATACTCAAAGATAACATCCATTGATGACTTCACTCGACCCTCCAGGGTCATTATCTCGTCGTTAGATGCATACACCTCGTTATCCTTGAAGACAACATCCATTTGTGACTTCACCCGGCCCTCCAGGGTCAGTTCCTCGTCATTTATGTCACTTGGACTCATGTCCTGACATCTTAGCTTGCAGACCCCAACACCACTCACGGTGTTTAAAGATGTAACATCATTCTCATGACACATGTCATATGTGCCATCTAGTGGGTTCTCAACCACACTATCGCCAGTCATTGGGCCTCGCCCAGGACTATTGTCCTCGACACTTACAGTGTCTACAAAGTCGGATATTCCGACGTCCAACATATTAACCAACTCGGTCCAATAACCGCGCCAAAAGCGCTTTTGATTCCTAGCAGAGGTGGGTTCATGACTCTCCAGAGACCCACCAGGAGCATTTCGCGCTGCGCCTAAGGTCTTCGACCTCCAATCAATCCATGGCTCATGACGTTCTAGCCATGCCATGCCTAGGATGAGGTTATACCTCGCATCCAGGTTTAAGACCAAACAGCGTTCCATGCTGTTAAAGTCCAAAAACTTTACATTTAAGTCCATCGGGACTTTGGGTACCGTAACACGCGTACCCGTCGCTAAGCGAACTGTGAATGTGTCACTTTTACGCGCTACAAGCGCTTCAGCATACTGCTGACTACCTTCCACGGTGGAACGGCGCACATAATTGCCCGATGCCCCCGAATCGATCACAACGAGCGATGGCTTATCAAAGCCCTTAATCGTCCCTTCGACGACTAGCAAGCCTGGCTTACATTATCGTTCCGTTTTTGAGAGTTCGGATCTCTTTGGGGCTGAGCACCTGCTTACTTCTAACTCCAAGAGGTTCAACAGAACTCAGTTCTTCCCCAGTAGGGTGCCCCGAACCTACTGGGCTCCGCCGTTTCCCCGCGGCAAGCCAGAGGGTTTACTCATGGGGCGTCAGCCCTTCGAGGCTAAATATGCCTTTCTTGCAGGGCATTTTGCCATGAAATGGCCTATGCTCTTGCAGATATAACATCTGCGCACAATTTGCTGCTCTGCAGCTTGAAGCTCCGCTTCTTCATCCTCCACTTGACTACAGTCCATGGGAACAGGCCCATCAGACGAGTATTTACATGTGGCAGACCTAGCGGCATTTAAGTTGGTCTCGGTATTCCATGTCACTCCAAAAGCTTCCTCTAATGAGGACGGGTTTACATGGAAGACTTCCGTTCGAGCAACGCCAACTCGGAGACCCTTTATAAAGAACCTGACGTTCACTGCCTCAGGCATAGGATCTATGACCATGGCAGCAATAAGAGTGCTCAAATCTTGTACATATGCCGCAAGCTCACGCTTGCCTTGGCGACACGCCAAAAATCGCGACCGATTACGATGTGCTTGGTTTGGCGGTCCATACTGCCGGGTCATCTGAGCTTCCAGATTGGCCCATGTTGTGCATGCATCTTGCAATGATGCATCGCATGTGAATTGCTTGGCTAATCCACCCAGCTTACCCGTGGCCAAGCCAACACGATACGGTTTATAAGTGATGTCGGCTACAAACTTAGCCTACTCAACCTGTCGGAATCACATCATAAGGTTGTCACCTTCCTTGCCGTCGAACTTGTCGGCTTCAGTATGTATGGATTTTGGTCCGCGGACTGCTTCCTGCGCTATAGTGGCCATGAGCGTAGGCGCAGAAGAAGGCATTTGTGCCTTTACATTCTCGAGTCGGCTTGATGTGGCAGAGAGACACCTGGTCACCATACTTATTTAAGTATAGTGACTATGCATGTTTGCATAATAATAGGCTATAGAGCTAGTAAATAGTGACTAGCACTAAGTATAGTAGATGCTTCTATATTTAGTGTTAGAAGATAAACATAAATATAAATCAGTTTCAAACCTGCTCTGTAAGCCTTACAGCTTGAGCATTCTATTCCTTTGAAGGTATCAGTATCTTTGATACTAGTCTCTCTGAGACCCGGTTGTTAATACTGATAGGCACAAGCTTACGAGCTAGCCTAGGAGGGTTAAACTCCCTAAGACGTAGAAGCTCTCTGAGCTTGTCTTCCTCTGCACATAGTGCATAAGTAGCTTGGCTACCTGGTAGCACTTGTAGTCAATCCCGCACCTGGGTTTGCGACTACTTCTCTGTGTGAGAATGGACATCGATGAGATGTCAGCGGTTGGGCTGTCACAGGTACAACAGGAAGGGTTGCAGAAGCTGCTCCCTACCCTTGGCCCTAAGGGCGTAGAATACCTTATCGCCCAAGGCGATGAAGAGGCTAACAAGCGTATTCATATGCTTGAAGAATATAACAAAGCTATAGTACTCTAGTACCCAAGGTACGGTCACATCAAGCCTTCTCTTGTACCCAAGGTACAGCCACACCACGTTGGTGTGGCAGATGTGTATGTACAATACACACCTTCGTGTAACCCCGTTACACTTTCTCTTTCATCGAATATTTCGAGGCCGCCATGTCGTTAAGATATAAAAAAGCCATCTCCAGCATTAATTCACTAAATATTGGGTTTGCAAACTCTCGATACTTGAAAAAAAGTTTGATCTCCTCCGGACAGGTTTTAAATCCAGTCTGAATAGCAGTATAGCGACTAATCATCGGGGCTATCAAACCCTTGGGAGAATGACATTCAAACAACGCAAACAGGTGGTTGACGATAAGAGGCAATCGACTACCACTTGAAAGAATCACAGTACTAAAATTAGGTAGCGTTTCAATAGCACGGTTCAGCTGGTAAATCACCTCTGCCGTCGCATACTGAAACATACATCGACAAGATCCGCCTGCATAGTGATACTTGGTCTCCAACAAAAAAGCACGATTATCGAAAGGGTCGTCAGATTGGCTTTTTTGCCTTTTCTTCATTAATTCTGGCATCGCATTGATCAACGATGTATTGTTACTTGTAGCGTCAAATTTTGGCAATACGTTGTTAAAAATCTTTGTCGTTAATTGCGTCAAGGTATTCATCCAATGTCCAAAACCAAACTTGATGCTCCAATATCTTCCAATTATACTCAAAATCTACACTAGCTTTTCCACGAGAGGTCACAGAGCATATAAACACGAGTCGTTTCTCTCCAGGAACATTTGCACTGGTATACCATTTGAAGCACAAGAATTCCAGCTTTCCTCTATATTCCTCAAAGGTCCATCCATCAACAAGCACCAAACAGTTCTGAGCATTGGCGGATCTCAACACTGCTTTTAACGTTTCACTATCAATGATTCCACTCTTTCGCTCTTGAACGCTCAGATGCACACACTTTGTATATACACCTTCGACGTGAACCCAGATAACATCCCATCTGGTCCTATCAATAGCTATCGCAAAAACCAGAGCGGCGGTTGACTTTCCCGTTCCAGGAGGACCAAGACCATAGCCAGCATGTTTTTCTTCCAAGACTTTTTCACGCATGAAATCGATTTGCCGATGAAAGGAGGGCCTGCAGTACAGCTTTATCTGACCACAAGAAATTCCAAAAATCATATACATCAGCCTTCTCAAAATACATATTTTTTATCCGTGGGGTCATATGGGAAAGGCCTCTGTAAAGTTCACTTCCAGTCCATTTTGAGCTGAAGAACTATCACCAGCACGTAAACTTGTTGATCTAATGGAGGATCACATTCGTTTAGCAAGTCATTAAGTGAGTCCTCTCCCTGTAGTTCTTGATCTACTCTCGTCAGCAATTTGATGAGAGCAGTTTTCTGACCCCTCTTCAGCTTCGTCACGTCTTCTAAGCGAGACGATAGCCATACGCCCGCGTCTTTCTTTGCCAGAAAGAGCTGCAGCCTGCGTGCCTCGACATCCTTTAAATCGTTCGGGTTCTTCAGTCTAAAGAAATCGCCTTTTTTAAGTCGCCCACAGACTTAGATGTATCGATTTCTACAGAGAACACGTTCTCCCCCCTCTACACCAACAATCGCACAAAGAAGCTTTACCATTACCATTGAACCGGCAAATTTTTGAATAAAAGAAACAGAGAAAATTTATGCTATCGTACCTAAGTGGAAAAAAACCAATGGTTAAAATGATAGGAAAAATGTCAGTTTGTTTTTAATCGATAGCAACCCTTAAATCTGAAAAGACGAAGATCAAACCGAAAACGTGTCGCTAGAAAACTAACAACTGTCAGAAAGGCATCACTTTTTCTTTTATTCAGCTCATAATTCGACTGGTGACAATTTAGCTGTAAAATTGTAAACCACGAACCCTCAATGCTTTGTCTCAAACGCTGTAAAACAACTGTCATCTATCTACCTCTCATTAGCAAAGCCGTTCGTTTTATATCATTAGTAACATTATGTATTCGTTTATTTCTCCCTCAGTGTTTTCAAACCATGAATTCGATCGCAACCATCGTTCCATGTTGCCAGTAAGATTTTTATGTACTTTTCCAGCGAATGTAGCAGGTAGAGTTTAAGGCAGGCTTACAAATGTAACGTAGTCCAATCAAAAGAAGCTTACCCTGTTGCAAGATAAGGTAACCTGTAACAGCGAAAAACACAAACTTGTTGTGTCACCGTCACGCGCACGCATCGCCGCAGACGATTCCGGGCGCATGCTGCGTGACACAGAGATAACTGCACGCATAGCCAGCGTTGCCTCCATCATCATGTTCAGGAGGCTGAGTTACTACTGGAAAGTATTGACAATTCGACACGCTTATTCGGTGTGAAGTTTTCAACAAGCTAATCAAACGAGTCCTGGCGGGCGCCGAAATTCTTGATATAATAACGGGTCACCGACATTATACTGTGGTGGAGTGGGTTCTCAAAACTGCGTAATGAGACCCCAAGCCACTCACTGTGCCGGACTGTCGACGGTCGGATCGGGTACCTCAATTCCTGGTATGGACCTTCTTTCACCTTGTGTACCCGTCTTCTGGCAGGTTGCACTCTTCGGAGGACTTGGTGGAGATAAAATGTCGGCCTTGAGAGAGGTCGACCTTGGAGTACCTCGAGTAGGTATACTTCACTCGGTAGGCCGGCAGGTGGCCACTCTGTCGACTAGGTCGAGGGTGGGCTCATAACCAAATTTTTCAGGGGAGATTCTCAACTCTGGTCTTTTCCTTCCTTTTCCTTGATATCTCAGGGGTATTAACCGCCTGGCCTTTACTTGCTCCCGAACCACTAGGGTAGGGAGACCTCTTTCAGAGAGCGGGTCGATTGGAGGGTGCTACTCAGACGAACCCACAGGCCAAATATATCCTGAGGCTCTATTCACACTTGGTCTTACCACAAAACTGTCTTTAACGGGGAGCCAAAATATATCCCTTTCCAGAACAGGTGGGGAGACTTAGTAAGTTCCTTGTAAGCACAACGATGGCGCGCTACGTAGATCGCAAATTTAGTAGTATTTAATATAGTCCTATCTTTTAACTCCTTACTCTATCTTTATCCTGGGACCTGATTCTTGATTCTGCTTGGCTATGGTATCCGGGCCTCTGGACCGAGGTCGACCTCAGAGGCCGAGGCCGAGAGTCCATCGACCGAGGGGCCAAGGTCTATCGACTCAGGACCGAGGTCGATTGATGAAGGACCAAGGTAAGCCTTCAGGGATCGGTCTGAAAGTCCATTGACCGAAAAACCAAGGTCTATCCTCTGGCTTTCCAGTTCTTAAACGCTTCACCACAGCCGCCCTCCGCACTTGGTCAATGGTACAGCCGCTTGAGCACGCGCATGTCTTCGACTTCTGCATCCCGTAAGTACTCTAGCTTTTTGGCGTTTAATTTATGTTATTTTACTTGATGCACCTCAGCTGTTCCTTCCTCTGGGAAAGACCCACCACTTGAGGAGCCGGTCTTGGTCACTTTGTTTTCTTCACCACACTAAAGACCAGGGTATGCCAAAGAAGAACAAGGTTTACGATGATGGTCCAGGGTCGATACCCACCTGGCCACCATACTTATTTAAGTATAGTGACTATACATGTTTGCATAATAATAATAGGCTATAGAGCTAGTAAATAGTGACTAGCACTAAGTATAGAGTAGATGCTTCTATATTTAGTGTTAGAAGATAAACATAAATATAAATCAGTTTCAAACCTGCTCTGTAAGCCTTACAGCTTGAGCATTCTATTCCTTTGAAGGTATCAGTATCTTTGATACTAGTCTCTCTGAGACCCGGTTGTTAATACTGATAGGCACAAGCTTACGAGCTAGCCTAGGAGGGTTAAGCACCCTAAGACGTAGAAGCTCTCTGAGCTTGTCTTCCTCTGCACATAGTGCATACGTAGCTTGGCTACAGTAGCTCGGCTACAGGGTGGCCATAATTGTTTAGCAATTGAGTTTCGCATGCTAATGGCTTTTGTGCATGAGAAACAATCGCACTTCCTCAAAGGTTTGCAGTCAACAACTAACCGACCATTAGCGCTTGATTGGCGAGACGTATATGCAAGTTCTTGTCCGCACCGAATTTAGTTCTAGTCGCATACAAGAGCGCACACAAATCCATTTCAATACGTAGTATATGGACGATGTCGAGGATCTGGCTACACCCTATTAAAGTCTGACGACCCCATTAGCCAAATTCGGTGGTCAGCTACGGAAGCAAACTGTATCGCGCTGTGCGACGTAAAGGCGTTACACGTCATCCAAATGTAGTGTTTGTTACCTTGGCTTTCGTCTTGATGTAATCAGTAGCTGTATAATAATACTGCAACCAGGTTAGAAACGGTAAACTATATTTGATGTCGTAAGAAAAAAAAGGTGACATTTTAGTCCCTTTTTCTTTAGAAATAGAAACCATTTGAAAATCTAAAAAATGTAATTTTGTGATCATCCTATTAAATGCCCAAATTCAAACAAGTCCAAGCATGCCACGTCGGGTAGGTGATAAGACCATTGGTATTGCCTCAAAGAAGAAGCAATCAGGCGGTACAGAGAAGAAAAGCGTACAACAAATAAAGAAAACAAAAGAATCTTGCAGTGCCGAAGAAGAAACGCCGACGTAAGAATTCGTGGGATTACGAGGATGACGACGGTGATGTGGAGTTTGAAGCCCAGGAGGACTCTGGCAGTGAATCAGAGGAAAAGCCCAAGAAGAAGCGCATTCAGCGTCGTAATATCCAAGAAGAGAAGAAGAAAACAGTTGATCCCGTGCGTAGAAAGAAGACGACAGTCAAAGATATGATGCAAGACGAACAAGAAGACGAGGACGATCGTAGTTTGCTTGAGGAGAAACACCGGAATAGGATGCAGCAGTACGAACAGGACAGTGAGCAGTTGCTACAGGAAGTACGTGAACTAGCATTGCAAGAAAAAAGGACGCAGGAAAAGTTGATTGAGAAGCTTAAAAGAGATATCACAACGCTGTCCAAACAAGCAGAGGATGCACGCAAGAAACGGACAAAGGAAGTGGATAGACTCGTGGCTGACAAGATGCGCGAGTATGAAGCCGAGCAGAGGAAAAAGGACGATAGAGACGTGGAGAAGAAGGCTTTGCGTGAACGTATTAAGGAACTTGAGTCTCAGTTTGCGTCGTTCAAGAGGAGTACGGGACCGGATGATGTGGTGACTATCAACGCTGCTGCTTCAGCTGCCTCTGGTAGGGTTTTGCTTCATATGCGGACATGAATATTGACCTAATTGGTTTGATATGTCTTTTCTTGCATCAGCCATGCAAAACAGTGAAGCCATTATTCAACTTGACCAGGCGAACAAGGTAAGTAAAAAATGCTGCGTCAATATTCACATTACCTGACAAAAAATCTCTATGGATGAATGTGATTCTGTAGCTTTTGGAATTGTATCGCCTCGTGACCAGCACAAATATTCGTCTAATTCAAGCGACTGATGACGACGAGCAGGACAGTGACGATTGCGTTGAAATTGTGTGTACAACTACAGACTCAGCGACTGGAAACCAGTTTGAGTTTGAGCTGGCCGTTTCTGCCATCGTCTCAAGTGAAATCGAGTATCTTCCTAGCGAGAAGCCACCGATGGGTGTTCAAGTACCGTCATATTTACGAGTGCGTCCTTGCTGATTACTAACTGATCGAGATGAGTCATCTGATACTATAGTTTTCGTGTTGACAGGAGGAGCTGAGTTTTAGCAGGTCTGAGGTGACCAAGTTCTTTCGATCAGTTCTCGACGTCGTCATTAGGAAGAAGAAATCATAGACGCTGGCTTTTAGAGTAAGCTCATGGCTTATGATGTGGAGTTGTGCATCATGACGGCTATTTTCCTCATCTAATGGTGTTGGCCGCTTCTACTCTTTTACTCTTCCGCTTGTACAACCTCAGACTTTGATTCTTCCTTGATGAGCTTTGCAGTAGTTGCAGAAGCTAGTTCTGTAGGTTTCTCAATCAAACTTGTCTGTAAGATGGCGCGGAATTGCTTGAATTCGTCCTTAGAAAGCAATGACTCCTGAATCTCTGCGACTTCTACCTTCTTGGGTTGAATGATGACAAGGTATCCATCCGATTGGTGCTGCACGATTCAAGTGAGGAACCGAAATCTTCTTCCAATAGAGCAGAGCGTTCAACGTACCTTTTGCTTCAGCAATTTTGGCTCTTTCTGAAGACGCTCATTGATCTCAATCAAAGAGCCTCGAATGCAGCTATAGAGCTTGAATTCGCGACCACTTTTACATTTGAGGACACAGATCACCATATTTGGCAACATGAAGCAGCCACCTTTCTTCTTCTTGCCCGTCACACGGTTTTCCAGCACATTCCGTTCAAACTCGACACTCACGAGTTCTTCCTGCATAACTGGGTGGGATTCAGCCACACCTACTACACATAGTCGGTTGGAGTGCATATGCACGTACTGGTCTTCCATAACTTTGCCCATGGTATCACACGAGAACATTTCAGTATAGTAGCGCTCAATCTGCCCAGTAAGTATCCATCCAGAACACCACGTTAGTCTCAATTCAGTAGTCTAGATGACTGCAACTGTAGCTTACCATTGTGCCTCTACGTTTCGAGGTACCAGCGCCTTCATCTCCCGTCTGAAATTGCTCTTCTGCGCGATAAATTGCTTGTTTTCGAATGAGTCTTCGCTGGGCCGCGACCGAGTGTGGGTCATTGTCATTTACTTCAACTCTGCAGACGTAAGCTAAACACTTAGTATCACACTCAAGATAGTGGGCTTCATTTCAAACAAATGGATGGACAATTTACCGTCCGTGAGCGAATTTACAGTTGGAAAATGGACAGCCACCAGGCTTGTCAAAGTGTTTACATAAAGCGCTCTTACGCAATCGTTCACGTCTTTCCACACGTCGTTTTTTGGCCACAGGAGCTACAGATGTAGTAGATGAAGACGTCAGTGTAGTCAATGCATCAACGTTCGTTGCTAAAGATGCGGGTGGTGGTGCAGACGTCATTAGATTTTGAGCTAAATGCTCTTCCATTGATCGGTTTCTATCAAATCTCTTTGTGTTACCGGCCACTCATTAAGCAGACAGCAGATTTCTATGCCAGTGATTTCAATGCAATTGTATCGATAGACAAACTTGTTCTTTCTCTATTGCTTGTAATTGCTAATGCAGCCAGCCAGCTTTAATAGTGATCACCTGAGCTAATGAGTAAACGCAGCGTGATTATGGTGATTGTACAGCAATTCTATAGCTGTTCAATTCAACTAGGGAATCTCACGGAATGGAGACCAATCACGGTAGCACGAGTCAAATACCTTTTCAATGCATTCGTCTGCCTGTCAAAGCAAGAGAAGACATTGGTCAGTCTAAAGTCTTTGTCAATCTACAGCAAAAGTAAACAGATCGCATTCATGAATGGCACATGCCTTGCCATTGCACGCTTCATTCTGTTCGATGGACAGTCTTGCTCGTCTCCGTGTGCAGATCTGTGATTACACACATGAAACATTCATGTGACGTGCTGTCATATTCTTTTGACAAGACAAGATATCTCTAGTACCTGATGCTGCTTGTTAATGTTATAATTCTTACGGAAGAGCTCGTACTTCCAATTACAATCGCCACTCAACGCAGCGGCGCGAACCTATTCATCGTTGATCAGCAACATGCAAATCAACTCGTCCATTATTATTCCCTACCCATACATACACAACCAAACCATTATACAGCTTCACTGCTAGCCCGTACCTCACTACAAGCGTGATGTTCGCATTTGTTCCAGTCAATCTTGTTGCGGCAGTGGTCATATGCGTGGATCAATTCGTGTGCCATGGTACGGTCCATCCACTCTTGGTCTGGAATATGATTCTGGCACAGTACAACCTGCATCAAGACATCACACATTCACAGACTTGTCAGCTGCAATTCAACCCTGTAAACAAACACTTGACTTACCCCCGGCTTGCCCTCATCATCCAAATGAAACCCTCCATTGATTTTACCCTCACAATCTACACTGGAAAAGAATCCAATTTCCATCTTGCAGCCTAATTTCTCCATTGCATCAGCTAGAAACTTGACGCGTGAGCCTGCATTTCATCATAAAGTTGTGAGAGAGAGAGCGTCAGACAACAACATTCTAGATGATATGGTAATGGATTTTACTCACACTTGTTCAGCGATTTCTCACGCATATTCTCGCATTGTTTATGACGTTTTTCTGCTTCATTGAGATGCTGAGTCGCGTTCTTGAAGCTCGTTTTAAACGCTTCCATTGTGTCTTCCAGCTGTAGACACTAGGTTGTGACCACACACACGTATGACAGTAAGTGATAACCTTCAAGATATGATACAAATTGCGTTTTTGACGTATCATTGATAATATAACTTTCACTTTTAATATAATAACCTTTATGAATCGATTAGCACTTTTCAATGACGTAGATGGATGGATGTCATCTAAAGACAAAATGCAAGTCTATGAGGATAGATCAGTGGATCGTTCGTTGTACATGATATAGACCTATAGCGTGACGATGCAAATACAACGGCATAAACGTACTGCGAGACTTTAGGTGCGTTGCACAGCCAAAGAGACGTCTTTCCAAGAACCGAACAAGCAAGCAAACACCCACAAATCTATTCCAGTTCCACAATCGCACCTACAGCCTTTAGCTTCTCAACAAGTTCGTTGGCCTCTTCCTTCTTTACACCCTTCTTTAATGTACTAGGGGCTCCCTCAACAAGCTCCTTCGCCTCTTTTAAACCCAGACCAGTGATAGCGCGCACCTCCTTAATAACTTTAATCTTGCTCTTGGCATCAAAGCTGGCCAATTTCACATCAAATGCAGTCTTTTCCTCCTTTGTCTCTTCAGCAACAGGGGTAGCATCACCACCAGCACCACCACCCATGCCAACCTGAAATGCAGACTCGGCGATACCAAACTTGGTCTGTAAAGCACGTATAACATTCAAAAAGCTCACGATTAACACGGACATACAGCATAAATATTATTGTTATTGCAGTAGCATCATACTTGAATAGCGTGCGAAAGCTCTGCAATCTCAATCATATTAAGCTCCAATATCTGGTCCAACACTGTCTGTACTTTAGGCGTAAGAGCTAGCTCCTCCTCAGCACTCGTAGGCAAGTTAAAAGGATCCTCAGTCGAGAAAAAAGCTACTTGTCCTAGACGCTTATAGTTCACACACATGCGACGGACAGCGAGACCACGTAGCGACACTCGAGACACACGTGAAAGCATTCTTAAAGCCGTAAGATTGTGTGAGATATAAATGAGGTTACAAGCGGCTATGAGCATCAATCGACGTTCAATAGCCACGAACCTTTGACATGGGTATTTATCCAATAAGATAGTAGCTACGAACAACAATATCATCTACTGGTTGTAATGAAAATGAATGTGTTTCAGCCAATAAGAACGTGATCATGCAATGCTACGTGTCGTCGGGAGGGCGGGGGATACAATACAGTACTTACACATAGTAATAATATCTGAGGAGCTTTACTACAATGATAATGAAAAGGTTTTGGCTCTTTGCTACGGCAATGGTAGCCGTGTCCGTACAGGGTGAAATAATTAATCAATCGGTATGTGATGCAGCTGTAGTTTTCTTGCACTTAATGATGATGATTAGAAGTAGTACTGGATTGCCTGCCTGCCGTATCATAAATGTAAACTCATCTTCTCTATATCATGTCTAGATCCAACGAACGATCGATTTGACTAAGCACGTGGTGCGCGAATATACTGAGTATAAATTTATGGATACTAAAGCACAAGTGGTAGAGTATGATATGGCTTTTCCTCGTGCACTAGAGACGAAGTTGGCCTATGTCTCGGCTCGTTGTGGTAAAACCACGTGTGAGATTACGCCAGCTACACAGAAGAAGAAAGCTAGCGTCAAGGTACCTGAGGATGTTACACTCTACACGATATTTCTGGATAAACCCCTGGATAAAGGGGAAATGGGATCAGTGAAGGTGTCGGCTTACTTTACTCGTACGCTGAAGCCGTATCCAGCGGAAATCAAACAGAGTGAAGACCAGCTTGTGCTTTTTGATGCGAGCTACCTCGTTACTTCGCCTTATGTGACTAAAAAGCAGGCTACGAAGCTGAAATTGTCGACGAGCAAAGTGGAGAGTATTCATGCAGCTGAGCCCGTCGCTAGGAAGGGATTTGTGGTCATCCTTGGACCGTATAATGACATCAATGCATTTGCTGCTGGGATGGAGGCTTCACCTCTGAGTGTGCATTACAAGAACCACGCACCGTTTGCAACCATCACCAAGCTTACACGTGAGATTGAAGTGTCCATGTGGGGTCGTGTGTCGTTTGAGGAGGTGTACGACATGGAGCACACTGGTGCCAAGCTTAAGGGCGGTTTTTCCCGGTTTGACTATATGCACCTCCAGCATCGCAGCGCGTCGTTTTACGAGATGCATGCACACCTGCCGAAGGACTCAGTGAACGTGTACTACCGTGATCAGATTGGCAACGTCTCCACTTCGTCTCTGCGACCCGCTGGCCGCACGGGCTCGTACCAGGATCTCAAGTTTGAGCCACGCTTTCCTATGTTTGGCGGCTGGAAGAACCAGTGGTACATGGGCTACTCGGTCCCCACGCACTCGGTGCTGACTCGCAGCGGTGATAAGTTTAAGCTGAAGGTTGACTTTTCTACACCTGTTAAGGGTGTTGCCGTGGATGATCTCGTGGTCAAGGTGATTCTACCGGAAGGTGCCACTAATGTACAGGTGAAAGTGCCGTTTAGCGTGGATAGCACAAGCAGGACCACACGCCAGACTTACTTGGACACACCTGCAATTGGCCGGCCTGTGGTGATTTTGAGCAAGAAGAACGTAGTGGCTGCCCACAACAAGCCGTTTGAAGTGACTTTTGACTTCCCGCAGTACTTCATGATGCACGAGCCGCTACTGCTGGTATTTGGCTTCCTGTCTATTTTCATCGTTAGCATGTGTCTCTTCCGTCTGGACATCAGCATTGCGAAGAAGCCGATGCAAAAGATGAAGACAGAATAAGTGTCATGCTGCTAATCGACACGTTCAATAGCAAATTGCGAAAGAAGCGTTGCGTGTGCGAAAGAGTGATTAAGCATTAACTTTGTCTGCAATTAATTGTCTGAATGTCCTGGCTACATACTCGGACCTATACATCATTGGAAAAATTAGAAAATATAGAAATTAAAACTAGAGAAGCCACAGAAAAACATACAAGAAGAGCAAACAAATATTTTGCGAGTTTGCAGTATTTTCGTTTGCTTACGGTGTTTTTCCTTGTAGGCCTGAGAAAAGCTACGCTAACGCAGCTTGACGCGTGCTACAAAGAGCAAAAGAGCTGCTCAAAAGTCATGGAAAAAGACTTACGAACGGTTCTGGTGAGCAAGAGGGCCCATCCACTTGGCCTTCTCCTCTGCCGTCTGGAAACGACCGTGACCGAACTTTGACGACGTATCAATAAACTTGAGCTTGATCTCCTCGAGAGCCGAACGCTTCGTGTGCACCAAGAGCGACTTGCGTAGGGTCAGTGCCCGTTTCTTCGTACCAACGATCTGACCCTTAATCATGAGCCAGTCCTCGTTGATTACACCGTAGTGCGGGAAACCGCCTAGCGGCGTGATATCCTTCTCAGTCAGGTCTTGCTCGGTCATACACGATTTCTTGTCACCAGCTGCACCAATACGATAGATCTTTTTGTTAATCTCCGTACGGTGGTGGTAACCGTGCTGACCAGCGCGCGGTACCGTAAAGCGAACACGCGACGGGTGCCAGGCACCGATACAAGCGACCTTACGCAAACCACGATGAGTCTTACGCGGCAAACGGGTAACACCCCAACGAGTAATCACACCTTCGACACCGTGACCCTTGGTAACTCCAATGACGTCAATCATCTCGTCCTTAGCAAACACAGCTGTGACGGGCACTTGCTTCTCAAAGAGGGACTTGGCAAAGTCAACCTTTTCGGCCACCGAACCACCATTCACTTGCACCTCAAGAATATGAGCCTTCTTCTGACGAAGCTTTACTTTGCGCACTTGCGTATGAGCAAGTACACGGACAACTTGACAGTACTTCTTGATGCGATTAAGCTCATTTTCAATCTCCGCAGGGGCCGTTTGGTACTTTTTCGCATACTTGGTGAAAGCTTTACGCTTGGATTTGTACCAGTTCTTGTAAAACCGACGCTTTACCTCCTCGCTCAGATGCTCAGCAAACACTGTCGTAAGAGTGCGCAGACCACGTGGGGTCTCCAAGTATCCAACAACACCAATAACGACCATTGGAGGCGTTTCAACAATCGACACAGGCTCAACAATCTCCTTCTTGTGCACCTTTGACCCGGGACGGTCTACTTCACGAAGAATGTGCGTCATACCAGCTTTAAAACCCATAAATGCTGTCAGATGCGGTGCCTTGGACGCATCATCACGAGGAAACTTGCGAACACGACCGCGATGATGTTTCGTACGTTTCTTAGGAAGAAACCCAAGATGTCCATGACGTGGAGCCTCAAACTTACGATGACCCATCTTTACTATCCAACTATTACTGCAAAACTCAAAATGCAGATCGGGTCAGGGGGGGGTGACCCAATTAAACAGGAAGCGCCGGGAGCCAACCACTTTTTGATCGGAAATAAACGAAGCAAACAATCTCAAATATCAACACATCATTTCACGTTATTGTAATTTTTGTAATTCAATAAGTTCGCATCTTAAGTACGGATTGTATCCTTTCGCATTCTCAAAGGCAACTAACTCGCAGGTTTCCTTTTGTCATTTTTTAATCGTTCGTTTCCCTTCTGCCGCATTCTCTTCTTCCTCTTCCGACTCTTGTGGTTGTTGTTGCGATTGAAATGCATATAAAACAAGTAATTGTGTGCGGTTTCCGTAGCTATAAAGATCAAATTATTGTTGAACCATTTAGTAATCAACACAATGTCGTAATTGGACGTAATGGAACAGGTAAATCAAATTTCTTTGATGCAATTCGTTTTGGTCTTCTTACATCACGTTTTGCAACTCTTCGACCGGATGAAAGACTTAATTTATTACATGAAGGATCAGGTAAACATATCATGTCTGCATATGTAGAGATTGTCTTTGATAATACGGATGGACGCTTACCTGTGGATGATAATGAAGTTACATTACGACGTACGATTGGTATAAAGAAGGATGAATTCTTTTTAAATCGAAAACACATTACAAAGACTGATGTGATTCATTTATTAGAAAGTGCAGGGTTTTCACGTTCGAATCCATATTATATTGTACAACAGGGTAAAGTCAATGCTCTTGCTGTTATGCGTGAACGAGAGAGATTGGAACTACTGAAGGAAGTTGCAGGTACTAAAGTATACGAAGATCAAAGAATTAAATCACTGAAGATTCTACACGAGACACAGACACAGCGAGAAAAGATTCAGGAAGTGGTGAATTATATTGAAGAGAGATTAAGTGAATTGGAAGAAGAGAAGCAAGAGCTTCAAGAATATCAACAACTAGACAGAGAGCAACGTGCTTTAGAGTATACGATGCATGAGAAGGAATTGCAAAATATACGTGCTGAGATTGAGACAATAGACAAACAACGACAGGAGGAGAGTGTGCGGTTGACAGAGTTACATGAAAAGCTCATGCACGTTCGGGCAAAAAGTAATCAACTTGAAAGTGATCATCGTAGTAAAAAGCAAGATCTAATACAACTTGTGGAGGAGCGAAAGAGTCGAGAAGAGGAGCGAAAGGAACTGATGGAGGCTAGATACAAACTCGAAATGGAAGCGGAAGAGCTGAAAGAACAAATCCACACGGATGGCGTACAGAGATCCACAGTATCGAAGCAAGTGGAAGTGGTGAAACGCGAAATCGAAGCCAAGCAAGCCCAGCTAAATCGTGAGATTCTACCCGCACTTCAACAGGCAGAGCAAGCATATGACCAAGTGGCACGTAAACTTCAGGAGTGCAAAGCACAGTCAGAGCATCTTATTGCCAAGCAGGGTCGGAAAAGTCAGTTTCACACCCAGCAACAGCGTGACGACTACCTTCAGCGTGAAATCAGTGATATCGAGGGACTGGTGCGCAGGAAAGAGTCCGACACAGCGTCGTTGCGACAATATATTAAGGGCTTGGCGCAGTCGATCGAGGGATCTGAGCAAACGCTCCAGCAGCAGATCGATGAGCTACGTGAACACCGTCTTCAAGTGGACACTGTCGGGACGGAAGTGCTTCGTCTGAAAGAGCACCGCAACATCTTAAATGAAGAACGAAAGGCAAAGTGGCGCGAGGATAACCAGATATCCTACCACGAGCGTGAGCTCAGAAAGAAGTTAAACAATGGTGAAAATGCTTTGCAGAGCACAATGGGGTATGGTGTCCGCCGTGGTCTACAGGCAGTGCAAGAGATGAAAGATCGGATCCAAGGAATTTATGGACCCTTGATCGACCTCGTAAAACCTGTTGATGAACGTTATTGTATCGCTGCGGATGAGGCTGCTGGTGGTGCTCTTTTTCATGTAGTCGTAGATACGGATGACACTGCTGCACGTATTATGCAAGAATTAGACAAGAGGAATTTGGGACGGCTTACTTTTTTTACCTCTCAATCGCTTGAAGGTGAAGGAGCATTTCGACTATCCTCGAAGTGAAGATGTTGTTGCACTAGTCGATAAGCTGGAATACCCTGCAGAAATTCGGAAGGGTGTTATGGCCGCATTTGGTAAGAAGTTGTTATGCCCGGACTTGGACGCGTGCGGTCGGTATGCTGAGCAGACAAACATGGACTGCTTAACGTTGGACGGTGACATGGTCCATCGGCGTGGTGCTTTGAACGGTGGCTTTAAAGATCCACGCCGATCTCGTACCCGAGCAATGATGGAAGTGAAGCAGGCGCAATTGGATCTTGAAAGCATCGTGAAAAAGGCTCGTAGAGTGAAGGCAGAAGGCCAAAAAGCTGATCAGAAAGTGACCGGAGTGATTAGTGAGATTCAAAAGCTTGAGGCTGACAAACACCGCGTAATTTCCGCCCACGATCGCTTGTGCAGCGAGATTTCACAACTTAAGAGCCATATTCTCACCCAAAAAGAAAATTTGGCGCTGAGAGAGCGAAGCTGTGAACTTCAGGAACGAGAAATAAACGCTTTGGTCGAAAAAATCAAGTCGCTTCGCTCAGAACTTCTTTCGCCGATGCAAGACACTTTGACAACTGACGAACAAAAGCTGCTGCACTCGTTGTCAACAACGGTCATGTTGCTAGAGACAGAAGAACGAGATCGAAGACAACAACTGGACGACGTACGTTCTCAACAAGAAAGCATAAAAGCAGTTTTAGATGAAAATTTGATCAGGCGTGAAAATGAGCTGGTGAAGCAACTTGGCGAAGGAATTGAAGGGCTTGCAGTTAATGAGCGAGAAGAGAGTTTGAAAGCTAAGCAGATCGACTTGCTTGAGGCGTCACGTTTAGTGGATGACAACACTTCATCGTTGAAGGACCTTGAGCAGAAAATCAACACGTTGCAGCAGGAAATAACAAGTGAAAATATGCAGGTGGATGCATTGAACGGAGAGGATGTCTCATTAAGTGACCAGATTCAGCACGAGGCCCGGCGAGCAGAGAAGATCTTGAATAAGCGCCGGCGGCTGCTGAAGAAGCGTGACGACGTATCCCGAGATATCCGGGAGCTGGGAACTTTGCCCATTACTGAGCTTGAGGAGTTCAAGGTGCTGTCTTATCAAGACGTGATCAAGCAGTTCAAACGTCGAACTGAGAAACTACAGAAGTACAGCCACGTGAACAAGAAGGCGTTGGATCAGTTTATGAGCTTTCACGAGCAGCGTGCAACATTTTTGGAAAGAAAAAAGGAGATAGACGATGCTTACAATTCGATCAAAGACCTGATCGATGTCTTAGACAAGCGCAAAGACGAAGCCATTTTTCGCACGTTCAAAGGAGTGGCGGGCTTTTTCTCAGAAGTTTTTCGCGAGCTGGTACCAACGGGAGAAGGCAAGATGATTCTTGTTGCCGCGGATACGAATCAGACCAATAACATAGATGGTGATGATACGTCGCGAAAGTCAAACGTCGACACGTACTCTGGCGTGCAGATTAAGGTGAATTTTCGTGGCGAGGGAGACTCCTACTTGATGCAGCAGCTCTCGGGTGGTCAAAAGTCGTTGGTAGCCCTTGCTTTCATCTTCGCAATCCAACGGGTCGACCCAGCTCCTTTCTATTTGTTTGACGAGATTGACCAGGCATTAGATTCTACTCACCGAGCTGCGGTTGCGGCATTGATTTATCGGCAAGCGCACTCGAAGGAGAGCCCGGCTCAGGTGCGCATCCTATTTGTCTGCAAGTGTTAATATATGCTGATTGGATATTGTTGTTATATGATACAGTTCATCACGTCAACATTCCGCCCTGAGCTCGTGAATATTGCTGACAAATTCTATGGCATAGGCTACCAAAACAAAATCAGCAATGTCTACTCGATGACAAAGGAAGAGTCCCTTGACTTTATCTCGAATATCATGGCGGAAGAAGAGGGTGTGACAGGACCGTAAGTGCAAGGACATGTTCCTACCCCTCCCGGCTTGCTATCTTTCTTTAGTCGATCAACCATTTTAATTTCCAAACAATTGAACCTTCACTTGTATGTGAAGGTAACTTTACTCTATCAAGTACCATGTGTTGACCGCACTCGTTTGCCTGATTTTCGTAGACCTAGCGCATCACGCTCCTCGGCTTGTTTTGACTTGAAAGCATGCTTCAGACTCTCGAGCTTCTTCTCAGTGACAGGCCACTCGTTGCACGCCTTGGCATTTTGCCAGAAGAAAACACTCGTGTCGAACGATGCGATGCGCCAACGGGTCTTTCGGATCTGCTGCTTGCCTTCACAGTAGCCATGTTGCTTCTGTGGGACAAGAAGATGCATTTGATTAAAACGACTAGTGTTGAGTCTTCGCCATCCCTACCATCAAAACACCGTTAGTAAGTCTGCCTTGACCCAGGGACCTATTTTGCAAATTGTACCTCAGTCTCCTGCCACGCTGGTATGATGACGATAAACGCCAAGGGCCCATCGGCAGCAGTAAGTAGCGCTGTCATATGATCTGCCATGCGTTCAATTACTCTGGGAATAAAAGGCGGATTGGCTTCAAAGCATCTGTGTCCAAATAGTGAATCACCAAAAATGTCGTTAGCTCGATCTCCGTAACATAGAAGACAACATACCAACAATAGACTTACTAACACATACCCAGACCGAGGCGAAAAATCAAAAAAGCTGCCCACACTTCCAAACACAAAATCCGTATCAAGAAATGCGCTGCAGAAACGCGAGTAGCGGCAGTTTAAGGGTGAAGCAAAACACTCCATTCTGCAATTAAATTCTTCCAGCAGCACGCCAAAGCACTCTTCATTAAGCGCAGCCTATTCCCAGAAAAAGCAATAACTCGTTAAACTAGCAACAACAGCAAAATGCACTTGAGCCAGTCCCCTCATACCTGAAAACCTCCTCCATCTAGCGATTCATAACGCAGAAGCAAGCAAAAAAGAGCATTTTCGAACTCACATTGGTCCTTTAGTGCCATCCGTGACCTGTCCAGTCCCTGCTTTCGAGCATACATCTCGCACAGCTTGACATAATGTGCTGCGCTGAGTTTTACCGTTGATTTTCCGTACGCCAATTGGAACGAACCGCCTTCTTCCATCACCGTAACCCGCACCTTTTTCTTGCCAGCCACAAAGTCTTGCTGACCAAATTTGCGCAGCATCCGTTCGGATTCCCTTGTAAGCTCCTTGCACTTCTTTCTAGCTCCCGACTTGGAGGCCCCAGCCTTGCACAGCTCTTCAAAAAGTCCACTATAGTCACTTCCGTCATGAGAAATGAGTGGATCGTGCTCTTTCACTGTAAGCTGCGACGTAAATTGCCACGTCTCGTAGACTGAGTTCGGCACCTTGCCGATGCCTAGATCTTCACTGGCGCGGCGAATTTTGCTACAGAGAGTGCGAACAATTTGCTGCCGTGCAATCTCCATCGCCGGATTAGTTGTGCACGACTTGGCGGCGTCTGTCACCTTAGCGAGAACGGTAAAGTCCAGCGACATCTCTTCCTGCGGGTTCCAGATGTCCGATGGGGGCGTAAGTAACGTCTCTCGCTCGCGTTTTTTGCTCGTAGACTTGGACACTTCAAATTCTGTAGTAGCAGCAGCGTTAGATTTCTCAGGCAGTGACGCATTGCCTGTTGCTGCTGCCATGGACGCCAGAATGGTCTCTAACGTGTCTGCCATTGCGTTGCTTCTGGATAAATTAATTATTTTACTTCTATACAAAACAATATATTTATTTGGTCTTTTAATTAATTGATAAACCTGTCAAAAATAAAAATATATTACCATAAACTTACATGAGTGAAAATAGATTCCAATATTACAACAAATATCAACCCGTTTTCTTTTTTCCTAGATTAGGTTCATTCAATCCATAACTTGGCCTCGATATGCTTTAGACCTTGAGTATCTATCTCCTGTAAGTTTGATATAAATGGAAGACAAAGATGGCCATAACATGCGATAACGCCGCAGCTTTTCAGACCACTGATGTAGCATCAAAGGCGATTGTACGATCGACTGGGTTGGCATCGTATCTATCTTTGCTGCTATTCCGCTGACGGCAGTTTAGCGAAGACAGAGAGGAATATTCGAGTTTTCAGATGATGTGCCCAAGACTTTGCATGTCACTCGAAGATAGGGTGGAGAAGGTTGTTCATACAGTCCAATGAAATCAATTAGAGGATTGTACGAAATGTGGAGTCAATTCAAGTGGTGGTTTCAATCAGAACCCGTGCCAATCTCAGGTCAAACAACCTCATGATTCTTCAATTTGTTGCAAAGCTAGCCGTACTCGAAGATCCGCACATCCCTTTCATGTCCGGTACATCCCCAGTTGTCGACGCGATGCTGATCAAATCACACTACGCGCATGTTCCGTAACGGACGTGATCACCGCAGAATCCTAACCACAAGGTCCCAGATCATACGCGTTAGTTGCGCCAAATGTGGCCCGCAACAGCGTCTTGTGGACTTATAATTGCACACTCATTCGCAGTGCTGGTAAAGTTTGCAGCAGCACGTGACAATCATTCTATCATTCTGTCTCTAGAATTATCATTAGCAAAACCTCCATCCTTTCAGTCCACAAGAGCCGAGTGTACATGCGAACATGATTTTTGACAGCTCGTACCTTCAAGTCAAAGACGAGTATTCAGTCAACCAAAGGGTGTGCAAGTTCCATTCTTATCCAGTATCACGCATCAGATCGCGTCAGCCAATCCACAACGTGCTATGACTCGCCCTCGTAAGCATGAACCTTTGGCTCCTCGTCTTGCCAATACAAATATAATTCCCACACTGTTTTTGCACGGTCATTTATCCGGCATATGCCAAGGTTGAACGTAACATGATAAAAAACGTCATTGAGCCTAGCACATGTATACTCAAAGTAGCACTTCTTGACACACGGCTTGGAATGAAAATCAAGTGCTAGTCGGTCGTTATCTTTCGCTGGGTCTCGTGCCAGCTGATTGATAATAATGACAGAGATGACACAACCTTTTTTCTCTTGGGTTTAGTACTGCATACAGCTAGGCGACGTCTACACACCATCGTAATTTATCGGTAATTTACGTCTTTGGAAATCTATCTGGACCACACGGCTTGGTATTGGCATTTCGGGATATCCCATTGGACACTGAACGCTGATTCGCTCTGTATAATGCTCGCTAGTTCCATGACCGCTCGCGCTGCGCGACAGCAGTTGCGCTTCCCGAGCATGAGGGTGAGTAAAGCTACGTGTCTTGTGAGGGGGGGGAATAGTAAACGGTGTACAACATTAGATCTCCTCCCTTCACGTAGTAAAGAACATATTGGTTTCAAACCCTTTTATTTGACGGTATAGTAATGTCTTTTCTTCACTCCTGTAGGCTAAAATGTCGTCTAGCTGCAGTGTTCCCGTTCCCCTGTCCGTACTAGACCCTAAGGGCAGTCCCACAATTGATCAAACATACGAGAAGATAGAGAAGAAGCTACATACGGTGCGCAAGACCACTGGTAACAGACCCCTTACGCTCGCTGAGAAGATCATTTACGGTCACTTGGATGATCCCACTACCAATGCCAAACGCGGTGAGACTTACCTCAAGCTGCGTCCAGACCGTGTGGCCATGCAGGACGCCACAGCTCAGATGGCCGTATTACAATTCATCTCGTCGGGTTTGCCAAAGACCGCCGTGCCCACGACAATTCACTGTGACCACTTGATCACAGCCGAAAAGGGCTCAGACACTGACTTGGACAACGCCAAAATCGTCAACAAGGAGGTTTACGACTTTTTGGCGTCGGCTGGCGCCAAATTTGGCATGGGCTTTTGGAAGCCTGGCAGCGGTATTATCCACCAGATCGTTTTGGAAAACTATGCTTTCCCTGGAGGTCTCATGATTGGAACCGACTCACATACGCCCAACGCCGGTGGCTTGGGTATGTGCGCCGTCGGCGTTGGTGGTGCTGATGCTGTCGATGTGATGGCCGGCATGCCTTGGGAGCTTAAGGCACCCAAGGTCATTGGTGTAAATTTGACGGGTAAGCTGTCCGGCTGGACCTCGCCGAAGGATGTGATTCTTAAGGTGGCTGACATTTTGACCGTCAAGGGCGGAACCGGTGCCATTATGGAGTACTTTGGCCCTGGTGTCGAGTCTATTTCGTGCACGGGCATGGGAACAATATGTAACATGGGTGCTGAGATCGGTGCCACGTGCTCTACGTTTCCTTACACGGAGCGCATGGGTGACTACTTGCGCTCCACAAAGCGAAGCGGCATTGCCTCGGCTGCTGAGTCGTTCCAGGTTAATTTGCGTGCTGATGAGGGCGCCTACTACGACCAAATTCTCGAGATCAACCTGGATGAGCTAAAGCCAATGTTGAACGGCCCGTTCACGCCTGACCTTGGTCACATTGCTGGAGCTGAAATGAAGGAAGCTAGTGAGAAGAACGGCTGGCCCACGGAGCTAAGTGCCGGTCTCATTGGTTCGTGCACGAACTCCAGTTACGAAGATATGACTCGCTGCGCCGACCTGGCCAAGCAAGCTAAGGACGCAGGTCTCAAGTTTAAGGTGCCGTACTACGTGACGCCTGGTTCAGAGCAGGTGCGCGCCACCATTGCTCGCGATGGTATCCTGGACACGTTTGTTGAATCGGGTGCTACAGTCCTTGCGAACGCTTGCGGTCCATGTATTGGCCAGTGGAACCGTACTGACATACCTATGGGCGAGAAGAATTCGATTCTCACATCGTATAACCGCAACTTTGCCAAGCGTGCTGACGGCAACCCCGCCACGCATAGCTTTGTGACGTCCCCCGAGATGGTGACTGTTGGCGCGATTGCGGGTACTACGACGTTTGACCCCGCAAAGGACACGATCATGACGCCAGATGGAAAAGATTTCAAGTTTTCTACTCCATTTGGCAAGGAACTCCCACTTCGTGGCTTTGACCCCGGTGAGGAGACGTTCCAGGCTCCGCCTGCCAGTGGTGAGGGGCTGACGGTGAACGTTGATCCGCAAAGCGAACGCCTGTCCCTTCTGTCTGCATTTGATGAGTGGAACGGCGAGGATCTGGTGGATATGCCAGTGCTGATCAAGGCAAAGGGCAAGTGCACTACCGACCACATCAGTATGGCTGGCCCGTGGCTGAAGTACCGTGGTCATCTGGACAACATCTCGAACAATATGCTTATTGGTGCTGAGAATGCCGAGACTGGCGAGACGAACAGTGTCAAAAACCAAAATTCGGGCAAGTTTGACAAGGTGCCAGCAGTGGCCCGCCAGTACAAGGCCGACGGTATTAGCTGGGTAGTGATCGGTGACGAGAACTACGGTGAGGGTAGCTCACGCGAGCATGCTGCTCTGGAGCCGCGTCACCTTGGTGGCCGTGCTGTTATCGTAAAGTCGTTTGCGCGTATCCATGAGACGAATCTGAAGAAGCAGGGCATGCTGCCGCTGACATTTGCAAACCCGTCAGATTACGACAAGATTACGGGCAACGACAAGGTTTCCATTTTGGGCTTGAAGACTTTTACGCCCGGCAAACCGCTGACACTACGCGTGACTCCTGCTTCGGGTGAAGCTCCTTTTGACATTACGGTGAATCATACATTCAATGAGGAGCAGATTGAGTGGTTTAAGAGTGGCAGCGCGTTGAACCTGATGAAGAAGAGCAATGTTTAAACAGTTTTCACCTTCACGAGCTTCTAGGAGAAACAACAAATTTGAAGGAATATGGAGACTTTGCAGTAGCGTGAAATATTGTTTTTGTTTGTATGAATCACTAGTCGTATGTGATACTTGGTACTTGACACTGTTTTGTTATGAACAAACACTTACTATCATGTATCTGTCGTTCAGCGATAGAAACTCTGATATTGCATTTGTTCCAGATCTCTCAAAACTAATTGCAATCACTATTTACGGTTTTACCAAAAGACGATAGCTTCTGACTGCTTTGTAACATTAAACGGCTAGCAATGTATCGCAGATAATTCCATTGCAAGCCTGAATGTCGTACTTAATCGCACAATCAGTATGATGTGATGACAAAGGATATAATTATTCTATCTCATATCAAGTGTCTTATCAATTATGGCGAGTAATGGCCCAAGTCTCGGTAGTTATACGCCTTTTACAGGCTTTATCTTCATCTTCAACCTCATTGTTGGTGCTGGTGCACTCACTATCCCACACGCTTTTGTTAACGTAAATATTCTTGCAATTACTTCGTTCATATTACCGAATAATAATGCTTTAAATAAGAACAATTCGTCTTCTCTCTCTTGTAATTTGTTTCTATTGTAGGTTGGCATCATTTATGGCTCCATTTCTTTGTCTCTACTAGCATCAATCAGTTATGTGACGGCCACCTATATGATTGAAGCCATTGCAGGTGTTAACGCCCTCAAGCGACGTGCTCGCGAGATAGGAACAACCGTTAGCAACGATGGTGAAAAGCTGCTATTGGACGAGCTCAGCGACAGCGATGACGGCGACGTGCACACGGAGTTTATGCCACTTGTGGTTACCAATGAAGTACTATTGTACATTGATACTGTTTTTCTGGATCCGTAAGCTTATGCGTTGAGGTATGTGATGTGATGTAGAAGCAAGACATACCGGAGCAAGAGTTACGGACGAGACACAAGAAATTGAGATTTCACTTTGATCTGTCCAAGAAGGTAAGCACTAACAATGATTGCGTACTGGAAGTAGTGCACAGGTAGTAAAAACTCTGCTGTGTAGATTGAACTGGCTGAAATGGCTGAATTGCTGTTCAGTCACCACGGAATTATTGCCTTTTACGCTTGTGTTACAGTCTATCTGTACGGCGACCTGGCCATCTATGCTGTCGGTATGTTGACATAGTATGGGAAAGCAATGCGCTTTGTTGTGATGCTCACGATTGGTTTCGTTGTTGTTTTGCTTTGCCTTCCGGGTGATATGCAGCCGTTCCCAAGTCCTTGCGAGAGATCATTTGTCCTCGTCCCTCTGCTGACGCTATTGTCTGGGAGTGCTCGGAAAGGCTCAACAGCTCGGACTTGTACCGTCTCTTTGTTGTGCTTTTTGGTCTGCTACTCAGCCCCTTCACATTTGGCCACGTGCACAAGACGCGCACACTTCAGCTTGTTTCCACTGTTATTCGCCACGCATCTTTTGGGCTGATGATTGTGCTTGCCAGTTTTGGAATTGCGCGAGGCCACGGACGAAGCTTAGCTGATGTCGTGAGTTATGAAAAGTCCTCGAACATCGCTACGTTTTTTGGCGTGTGCATTTATTCCTTCATGTGCCATCACAGGTATGCACGAAAGCCAATTTGTTGCGTATAATCGGTGTAGTTTAATAGTTGGCCTCTTGTTTTTCCAATATTGCAGCGTCCCCGGTCTCATAGCACCTGTCACAGACAAAAGAAAAGTTAGCACGATCCTGAGTGCGGCCTTTATGGTACAGTTTTTTGGATCGTCGCATGCGTGCTGTTCATTTTTAGTGGTTGTACTGACGTTTTGTTTGCTGGATGTGTATGTGCTTGTAGGCGGTCCTGAGTGTTTATTTCGTGCTATCTGTTTCAGCCACCTTTCGCTTCCAGCCAAACGACGTCGAGGTTTGTTCGTAGTGGCACTATTGCACTGACCATGCTAACATATTTTGGTGTCTATTACTCTTATTACTACTACGTAGGATGTGTATACACTGAATTTCAAGAATTACCCGGTTCAAGCATTTGGATACTTTCTAAGCTTATTCCCAGTGTTCACACTGAGGTAAGGGAATATATTTTTTTCCTTTACAGTTAAGTTTCATACTAACAAAATATTGAATTAATCTTCTAGTGCAAGTTTCCCGCTAATCTGCATCACGCTTCGTGAAAATATTCGCCACCTTGCGTCACGCATGAGCGGGTCAACACCAGCAAGCGACATTACTTCTCCAAACGGTCTGTGTGACTTTCTGAAAATCAACATGTACGCGCTAGTGGCGCTTCTTCCGCCGCTCGTTGTCGCGTTCTTCACTGAGGATGTGTCAATGCTTGTGGGTTTTACGGGCGCGTACGCTGGTTTGGGTATTCAAGTACGTAATAAATTGATCTGCATTTCTCCCTGCCGTGTGTTCTCAGGTACGTACTTACAATGCTACAACGTGCTCTTGTGCTTTGATATTGTCCAGTGGATTGTCCCAACGTGTCTAGTCTTTTATTTACGCCATTGTCTTGCAATGGAATGGAAACAAATGCATCCCATGGACATGACGGTGACACATCGAGATTTTGTCGCAATATGTGGCAATAAGAATCGCTATGCGAGTCCATTTGGTCATAAGATGTGGCTTTATCTAGTGCTTGGGCTTTCACTATTATCTCTTATCTTGATTACATTTGTACATTGGATGCATTAAGTAGTATGAAGTAAGAAAGTTAAGTTGATATATCTATACATTGTATACTGTGTATATATAATGAATAAAAACATATATATACAGCTGCTTCAAGTGTTTGTTTGTTTTGTTTAAGAAAGACGTTGAAGTTTATAATAGCCGTTACTTTTCATTTTATTTTAGATGTGACAAACGTCTTTCGTGCCGGACCAAATCATTGCGTACCTTCATTTATCTTAAGTAGACTAAGAAGAAAAAAAACAGCCTCGTTTGTCATGATGATCGTATCGACTGAATTGTTGAATAGAAAGTGTTTTCAACCAATCAGCAACGAGTCTTTCTATCTACTTACGTGTTACAAGAGAACACGCTCTCTTTTTATCATATAGCGTCTGATCGACTTGAGACTAGCGGCTTGACGACTTTATCACACTTGTTTCTTTTAGCTAATACGTCATTATTATTATTATCTACACGTTGACGTGTTATCGTGCAAAAGAAACCAAAGAAAGAAGAAAATTTTTCATATTCAATAACAACAAGAACGTGAATTACCCGAGTCCTTAGCATACCATTTCTTTTTCTCCTCATGGCTGCATTTAAAGGTTTATATGTAACTCTTAAGTAGTAGTAAAAAATGGTCGATTATTAGGATGAATAATAAGTTAGCTAACTGTTGTTGGATATGTATATATTTCTATGTATGTATTGTAAATGATATGACAGCTCCCCCATTATCGGCTTTTTTTCGTAAGGAAGAAGACAAATTAGTCACTCAAGGACTTACGGATGTTCATGGTGTAGCAATGTTTCATGCCTTGTACGACGTAGGCGACTTGATTGGTCGTGGTGCCTTTTCACTCGTATATCTTTGTCGGAGGAAGGAAACACAGCAGATTTTTGCTGTCAAGGTCATTAACAAGGCACTTTGTGTTAAAAAGAAGACATTGCGGGATGAGATTACGGTATTGCTTCGAGTGAAACATGCTAATATTATTAGTCTGGAGGAAGTTTATGAGAGTGATCAGGAACTGCTTCTTGTGATGGAGAGGTATGCTATTTTATTATTTTAATGTGGGACATCCTTCCTTACGTGTATTGTCTTGTTTGATAATTAATGGATTGATTTTTATGCGACGACAGAGTTACGGGAGGCGAGCTATTTGATCGCATTGTGCGTGTGGGCGTTTACTCGGAGCGACAGGCAGCAGAGATTGTCACTAATGTCTTGCAGGCGCTCAACTATTTGCACTCTTGCCACATCCTGCATCGTGATATTAAGCCGGAGAACATTCTTCTTGCCAGTGGTGACAGTGGCGACATTAAACTCAGCGACTTTGGCATTGCCAAGATATTGGAGGATGAAGACGACGGCGCACGTTCTCGTGGCCGTGCATACACAAGTTGTGGAACCGACTACTATGTTGGTAAGTGAAAAGAAAACAATGTTTTGGTGTTGTGTAAGGCTTTAACGTTTGTGGGGTTTTTTTGTAGCACCTGAGGTTCTGAACGGCGAAGGCTACGATAGTAAAGTGGATTTGTGGAGTCTTGGTGTTGTCTTGTACATCATGTAAGTGGAAGCTTGTACAGAACGGAGTGTTCGAGTTCAATTTCTAATGTGTAATGGTGCTAATGTGATGTTTGCTAGGTTATGCGGGTTTCCACCATTTGCAGAAGATGAAAATGGACTCGAGTCGGTGTATCTTAAAATTCGCTCTGGTGCATTAGACTTTCCTCACCCGTATTGGACAAATGTATCGGATGGAGGTTGCATGCTGTAACTTTCCAAAGTAATGACGTTGAACTAACAACAATGTGTGCGTGGCTCTCGCTGTATAGCCAAGGATCTGATTCGCAACCTGCTCGACGTATCACCGCAAGACCGCTTCAGCGCAGCGCAGGCACTAAACCATCCGTGGATAAAGGGCGAGTACAGCGAGCAGCCGCTTTCGTCGGCTATCTTGGAGATGAAGCGCTTCAACCAGAAGCGTCGTTTTAATTAACGCAACGTTTCTTATCTCAAGCGACGGCTGCAGACACAAAAAAGGAAGACAAAGAACCAGATCGGCAGCCGGACGAACGAGCAGCGGTTGCTGGGGGCGCAGCATAGACGTATTTCATGGGGATTCCGCCCTCTCCACCTGACGCACCTTCCGTACATACATAGAAATGATATGTCTTGACTTGAATACATGTTTTAAATAAGCAGACTAGCTTCCATCTGGTCCTCTTCATTCTCATGTCCTCATGATTTGAATAAGCAGACTAGCTTTCATCTTCTCCCTCTTTCTTCACATGTCCTCCTGACCACCAATTAGCGATAGAGGTCTGCAAGTCTTCGAGCTGAGCGCTATCGCGAATGTAGCGGATGCCATCAATTATCAAGCTGCATACAGTAAACGATGTTAGTAATCTTTGTCAGACAAACACGTTGCTAAAAACGCTTATATCAAACCTTGAGTTCTTCGTGATAAGAAGTACATTTGCGACATGATCTGGGATATCGTGAGCATAAGCAAATACGCCTTCCTTTTTTACGCGAGATGCGAATACCGCCAGTCGGCTACAGTGCAAGCATTAGAAACTGGACGACCTGTATTTCTAGTCAACACGCTAAATTGCTCACCTGATCCGTGCGGCTGCAGACACAATGTGCGTTCCGGTAGTCACCACTTTAGATAACGTGATGCTGCCCTCTAAACAGTAGATACAACCCTTGATATTTTTCCAGACGTGAACAAGTGGCGAATCTAGCAACATCAGCTCCAATCCGTCTTTTTCTTGTAGTCTTCCGGTATGGTAGAGGTCATAAAGATTCCTTCCGCCTTGAATCTCAGACACGGCAAACGGCAGCAATGGCATCGATATGACTCCATAGAAAAAGGTAAGGAGGCTGAACACTACGAATGATGGACATCTTTTAACAAACAGCATTGCCAAACCAAACGACTTCGGAGGCGGAAACGCTTGAAGACTTTGCTTTAAATAAGCGACCAGCAACTGAAGCTCGTCCGTAATTTCCATATATGCAAGCTGCTTTCGCATGCGACGCAGCTCAGGGCTGAATGTCCGCACGGCTGTCTTCTCCATAGAGTCAAAGCACTCAGTCAGCATCTTTGACAGCATTTCAAGCGAAAAGTCAGTAGGCTGTTGCCAGTATTCAACAATCCAGTTTCCCAGTCCCAAAAAGAACCACGCATCCAAGTCAACACTTGCTTGAATATCGATCGCTACATCAGAGTAAAGTCTCTTAAAAGCGCGTCGGCAGATTTCCTGCCAGTCTGATGACGTCACAGAACCCAGCACAATTCCGCCGGCATCAATGAATGCAGGTCCGAGCAGCCGTATTGTGTCAGTCCATTGACCCCGCCAAAACACCCAGTACACGACCGTCGTAAAGTACGCAGCAAACTTGAGTCGTCTTCCTTCACCCCACAGCTTAGCTTGGTGTCCAGCGTCAGTACGCAACGAGTTTGTCACAAGTACTGCTGTTACAGCAAGCACGATGCAGACCAAATGCACATCTTGTTGCAAGAAAAGCATAAATTTCAGCTGCCCAAATACCTTCATGACCACTGGAATTACGAACATAATGTATGGAACCCATGTAAAGACACCTAACTTGTCTGTAGACGTTTGCACCCATCCTTGTACTAATCGCACCGCACGTTCCTTGAGCTGCGAGCGATAAGAACAAATCACCAGCATAGATATCACCATAATCAATTGCCGATGCATGACCGCTTGAGCTAGCAACCCAAGAAAAAGAAGTGTCAGGCCAATTGTCATATGCTGCATGTTCAACAGTTCCAAGAAAACATACACAGCCGCAAGTCTCGCCAGCTTCAGGACATCAAAATGTTCGAGGACACGCTCCATTTTGGCTTGAAACATAGTGACCTGCTTTTCGTTGCCATCCTGTACCATCTCCTTCGTTCTCTTATTTACCACTTGACTAAGACCAGAACATGCGTAGGTTTGTTTGCACGTAGCGGTCGGCTTGAAGCCGTGCTCATTTCCAGCCTGAGTCCCACATTGTTTCTCTTCTAGATCCGTATTTGTGACGTAAAGATCCAATCGATCTTCTTTACTCTCTAACGCTTTTTTATCATAATCATCATCGTCTTCTTCTATTAGTAACGTGTTTAAAACTGCTACTCGTGCTTGTTTTAGTCCTGTCTGAAGCTCCTTATTCTGAGGATATAATTCTAACCCTATTCCATCAGCATACGACAATAACAATATTATTGTTCACATCCAGTTTTTGAGACAAAAACAAATTGTACAAAGTATTTGACTATTTCGTATCAAAAACGTATTATTTCGTACCTTTTTTATACCAAGTCACAGCGTGATCATATCGACCTAGTCGAGACAAAACTTTGGTGAGCACCAAAAAACCATTGACATGTGTCTTCTTGTCATCATTCACACATTTCTGAGCTATTTCTAGTGCTTCATTCAAATCACATAGCGTTCCTTTATCCAGCAATTGCTCGCATTGGTGTAATGCTGCTACTGTCCATGTGCTAGAATCTGACATGCCAACTGTTTTGGACTATTTATTTCGATTGGTTTGCCTATAGAAAACTCAAATGGAATTGTGTTGACCAAAATGAGTGTTTTTTTTCGTACGTAACTGAAATGTTACGAAACCCAATTCACATTACCAGATTATTCAATGACAAATTTCATATAATTTTGCAAGACCTTTACCAATCAATAGTCTTGTGTCCGTCGTTGTGGACGGAACAACCTTCGGCTTCCCAAAGCGCTTTTTCCATGTCTTGTCATGGTTTTAAACCATCCATCTCGATTTGGTTGCTCGCTTTGCGCTTCTTCGATGCTATGGAGTAGTAAGTGTCTGAGCAGCATTGCACTCTGCCGTACTCACACTCTTGCCGCTAGCCAAGTTCTCACCAACTATCAACAGCATCTCAGCGCCTTTTTTCGATATAAAGGCCATGTACATAAGTGCATTCCTCTGTGCTGTTATGCCTCCAGCTCGCGCTCCTGTCTTTTCACATCACCCTTAACCTCGTGTGTAAATCTGATGTCAACCTGCGTGCAGCAATGAAAAAAGGTGTACGCTCTGCATGGTAGCGGCTACTTCCCAGGATGCGAGTAACATATGGAGGTCTTGGACATAACTTGACAACCTCGACTGAAGAGAATTCGTAGAAGAGGAGAAATAGGCTGGCTTGTGAGCAATAGTTTCCATTGCACCTCGCTTGTCGCGGCGCTACCAAACAATGTTGGCCTGAATCGAACAGAACAAGCCACGACTGAATGAATATCACTTGGTGCTGGCTCAAGAGCGCCAGCTTTCCTTTTCAAAATGGCCTGAATAAATGATTTGCGTGTGTTCTTATTTCTGGATCCCATAGCGAGTGAAACGAGATTGCCATGAGCGTCGAAAGGTCATTTCAATTATTCTTACTCAAGTCATGTCGGCATCGTTGTCATCATTTATCTCTCAAGCGCTTGTGATCTTATTCTCGCTGCCTAATGCAGAAGGCCTCAACGTTCATCGCAAAGCTTGATAAGTCAAAAAAAATGCTGTACACAAGACCTAAGCAAAGACAATAAGCTTCGAGCCTTTTCAACGTAAGCAATCAACTTAATGGATTTTGCATTAATACTGTACCGTCAAACCAGAGCAACCTATTGCTAACTACTTACCATATAAGTTCAATAGTACCTAGACAAGATATTATTGGTCTCTACATGAAGACAAACAATCACAACACACATAGGACGAAAGCGACAAAGATTTGTTAGTTCACAAAGTACAGGAACTAGGCTCAAACGAAAACAAGACAACTTTGAATTGCACACGTTGATTCATATGGCTAGAGCACAGACGGACCCATAATTCCAAGTTTACACCACAAACAGCAGCCTCAAGACAATAGACACATGGGAACGCATACCAGACGGAAACAAAGTGGACACCTAGAACTAAAGGAAAAAGAGCTAAACCTTCATCATCGTTATTGATATCAGTCTGATCATAGGTCTTACTGCTACAATCTGTTTCCAACCGGCTGAGTTACGGCTTATTGCTTCACGGCGTTCGAGTTAGGACCCAACTTCTTGCCACCCATACCTGCCACAACGTTCACAAAGCGGCGATTGTACTGCCAGCGTTTCTTCGCACGGCCCGTCAATGATTTCTTCGAATCCTCCTGCTTAGGAACCTTAGGAGTCTGTCCTTTTACCTTGCCAGCACGTGCAAGTGAACCGTGAACTTTACCACCACCACGCAGACGAAGGGACAAGTCCAATGTAGGCATGTTCTCAATATTGATGTTGCTGTAATGATAAAAAACAAGACAAATAGAAAAGCCAAGGAATACCCGAGTCAATACGCTGCATATGCTACACAAGTAGCAAGACAATTCAACAACACGTACTTCATGCTCTTTGCTCGCCAATTCTTATTTGAATGTTCATTGGCAGCTTGCGCGGTCATTGGTGGTGGCTACCAAACTCTTCAACGGTTCGCAACCGGTTAAATTTAATTCTATCGGTTCAATTTCTCTAACGTCACAGAAGTAGCTGTTTTCAGCCAATAAAAAAACAGCTGTCGCAAAAACGCACCAGTAGATACGCAAGTTCGAAAAGTGGACGTTACGAACTCAACTATTAGCTGCTGAACGGTTTGTTATTAATTTTAAACCAACGTTACATTATATTTTCAACAATCCGTAGTGTATCGTTATTACACATCTGTCAGCTATACTGGTTAAGGTTGCGATACTGTTGAAAATGAAAACTCATCTTAGCTGAAGAAGCATCGCGTTGAAATGATCTATATCGGTTCAACAGTCGCCTGAGACGACACTCACGATGCTGTTAATGTTGAAATTCCAAAGTAAGCGATTTCAACAGTAAATCAAGTGTTTTCCCAAAGGTTAGATGTATCGGTAGAATAGTGAGCTAGAACCTAACGTATGATTCATACGTCTCACTTGCTACTCTCTTTAATATCGCCAACAAGTTGTGAGCTTAAGTATGACTGAGGCATACACGATATTAAAAAGAGGACAACTATTTCGTGTGGGAGTGTGGTGGAGTGGGCTCTCAAAATTGCGTTATGAGACCCCAAGCCACTCACTGTGCCGGACTACCGATTGTCGGAGGGGGTACCTTGATGCCGCGTATAGACCTTCTCTCACCTTGTGTACCCGTCGGCTGGCGGGTTGCACTCTTCGGAGGACTTGGTTAAGATGTAATGTCGGCCTTGAGAGAGGTCGACCTTGGGGTGCCTCGAGTGGATATACTTCACTCGGTAGGCGGGTAGGTGGCCACTCGGTCGACTAGATCGAGTGTGGACTTATAACCAAATTATTCAGGGAAGCCTCTTGACCCTGGCATTTTCCTTAATTATCTTAGGGATATCAATCATCTGGCGTTTACTGCTCCCAAACCACTAGGTAGGGATACCGCTTCCGATAGCGGGTCGATTGGGGGGTGCTACTCAGACGAACCCACAGGCCAAATAATCCTAGGGCTCAGTTCACACTTAGGGTCTTACCACACGACTGTCTTCGACAAGAGGCCAAAATACGCCCCTTCCCGGAACACGTGGGTGGGCTTATACAAGTTCCTTATAAGCGTGACTCAATGTGGATTTTGATCTCTGAAGGTAGACCCTGGTCCCTTATTCGTATACCCCAGTCCCTCAAAAGGCAGACTTCGGTACCTCAAAGTAGACCTCAGTCTCTTAAGGTGGACCTCGGTCCCTCAATGTCGACCGGGGCAGTATACTAGTAGCCCTCTTCAATTATCTCGTAATCCCTGGAAATCTAACTGCGCTATCGAGAATATTACACCAACAGGTCGACCCAAACTCCCTTCAAGTATGCTTTTAAATCTCGCACCCAGTCTTTTTTCTCTTGTTCTTCCCTGATTCGATCTGCTTAGAGTCGTTTTATCACTTCCTCTTGCATAATATCCCCGGATATTCTAATGGGGGACCGTGATCGGGTCACTGCAAACATCTTGACCGATAGACTCCGGTCTCTGGGGACTAGCAACTCTAGCAATCGGTTGATCACTTCCAGACCTGGCCATTCTCCCTTCGGTATCGACTCGATCGCCTTCTGCTGGAGTAACGCCGTGGTGGCCAACTGGTCAGTGCTCTGATTTCAGTCACGTTTAACATGCAGGACTCATTGAGAGGGACACGACTGGAGAGTATTCAAAGCTATCGCCCGAAACGGGGATGACCCTAGAGATTTTTACTCGATCTCCCCTCGCATCTGTCGTACCACCAAGTTTAAGTCCCCGCAGAGAATCAATCGCCGTCATTTCAAGGGTTTCAACAGGTTAAAGCTCAGCATAATGCTCTCATATTCCGCCTCATTTACTGTAGACTCAGCGAGGTAATTTGAGGCAGCCTAGACTATAGTCGGTATCAATAATAAATATCGTACAGAAGTTTCGCAGTACGCTTTCGTGGAATCAAACTTTAATTTATATGAGGCGATCAACACGCAGCGAATGCCGCTGAGAACATCAGGTGCCACTCTTTTATGTAAATGAATCAACCACTCGAGATCGATTGAGCAATCAAGATCAAGTCATCAACAGCTCCCGTGTCCAGGTCTTTGACCCATTTTTTTACAAGTCAGCTGCAGTCAGCTTATAATCACAATGAAACGGCTCAATTGAGCCCAACATTTGCAGATCGAGATATTATCCAAATCTCTAGATCAAGGTTCAAGAAATTTTTTACATTGTGCAAAAAAAACAATCATCTCAGCTGGGCGCACAAATATGACCTTGAAGAGGTTGGACAGCGAAGAAAAAAAAGCCTTTAATGAAACTGAAGATGGGAAGTCATTCAAGGAGTCCCAGCAGATTGAGTACCATCGTATTGCCGCATGAAATGCCGATGAGGACGTTGATGCGTCACCCATGCTACAACCAGCAGACTTGTAATCTGCCATTTTGACCTTTCAGAGTCACAGGCAGATTAGGTTGTGTTTTTAACGTGGTTGCCCAACAATCGTGTACTAGGAGGTGGGATAGCAGAGAAAAAAGCGTCGCAATGAATTAGAGCAAAGGTATTCCCACACCGGGACTCGAACCCGGGTCTGCTGGGTGAGAGCCAGCTATCCTAACCGCCTAGACTATATGGGAAAGCTCATGGATTATTGCAACAGCACCTTCAAATCGCAGCAATCATTGCAATCGCAGCAATCATTGTAATCATTGCAATCGCCACAATCATTGGAATCATTGCAAATACAAGCCCACACACTCATCACGAATCACCATGATGATTACATACCGCACCGTTTACTGTACGAGACAATCATGCTGCTTGCAAATCACGCTACATTTACTGCGCATGAAACGTCCTCGCTGCTTACATCCCGCACTGGACTTCTTGCAGCGAGCAATGGCCACTCAAACGTCCACCATTGATCTAAATATTCGATTGGACCCAAGTGCGACGACGCACGCGCATGCGAACACAACGCTTCAAGACGCAATCAGTACCACGAGGAGCTAGAGACACCTCATGTCAACACATCTGAACACAGACTCCTTGGAATGACATATCACGATGTACGTGGTACGATGTACGTGGTACAGCGTGATATGTCATTCCAAGGAGTCCCAGCAGATTGAGTACCATCGTATTGCCGCATGAAATGCCGATGAGGACGTTGATGTGTCACCCATGCTAGAACCAGCAGACTTGTAATCTGCCATTTTGACCTTTCAGAGTCACAGGCAGATTAGGTTGTGTTTTAACGTGGTTGCCCAACAATCGTGTCCTAGGAGGTGGGATAGCAGAGAAAAAAAGCGTCGCAATGAATTAGAGCAAAGGTATTCCCACACCGGGACTCGAACCCGGGTCTGCTGGGTGAGAGCCAGCTATCCTAACCGCCTAGACTATATGGGAAAGCTCATGGATTATTGCAACAGCACCTTCAAATCGCAGCAATCATTGCAATCGCAGCAATCATTGTAATCATTGCAATCGCCACAATCATTGGAATCATTGCAAATACAAGCCCACACACTCATCACGAATCACCATGATGATTACATACCGCACCGTTTACTGTACGAGACAATCATGCTGCTTGCAAATCACGCTACATTTACTGCGCATGAAACGTCCTCGCTGCTTACATCCCGCACTGGACTTCTTGCAGCGAGCAATGGCCACTCAAACGTCCATCATTGATCTAAATATTCGATTGAACCCAAGTGCGACGTCGCACGCGCATGCGAACACAACGCTTCAAGACGCAATCAGTACCACGAGGAGCTAGAGACACCTCATGTCAACACATCTGAACACAGACTCCTTGGAATGACATATCACGATGTACGTGGTACGATGCACGTGGTACAGCGTGATATGTCATTCCAAGGAGTCCCAGCAGATTGAGTACCATCGTATTGCCGCATGAAATGCCGATGAGGACGTTGATGTGTCACCCATGCTAGAACCAGCAGACTTGTAATCTGCCATTTTGACCTTTCAGAGTCACAGGCAGATTAGGTTGTGTTTTAACGTGGTTGCCCAACAATCGTGTACTAGGAGGTGGGATAGCAGAGAAAAAAGCGTCGCAATGAATTAGAGCAAAGGTATTCCCACACCGGGACTCGAACACGGGTCTGCTGGGTGAGAGCCAGCTATCCTAACCGCCTAGACTATATGGGAAAGCTCATGGATTATTGCAACAGCACCTTCAAATCGCAGCAATCATTGCAATCGCAGCAATCATTGTAATCATTGCAATCGCCACAATCATTGGAATCATTGCAAATACAAGCCCACACACTCATCACGAATCACCATGATGATTACATACCGCACCGTTTACTGTACGAGACAATCATGCTGCTTGCAAATCACGCTACATTTACTGCGCATGAAACGTCCTCGCTGCTTACATCCCGCACTGGACTTCTTGCAGCGAGCAATGGCCACTCAAACGTCCATCATTGATCTAAATATTCGATTGGACCCAAGTGCGACGTCGCACGCGCATGCGAACACAACGCTTCAAGACGCAATCAGTACCACGAGGAGCTAGAGACACCTCATGTCAACACATCTGAACACAGACTCCTTGGAATGACATATCACGATGTACGTGGTACGATGCACGTGGTACAGCGTGATATGTCATTCCAAGGAGTCCCAGCAGATTGAGTACCATCGTATTGCCGCATGAAATGCCGATGAGGACGTTGATGCGTCACCCATGCTACAACCAGCAGACTTGTAATCTGCCATTTTGACCTTTCAGAGTCACAGGCAGATTAGGTTGTGTTTTAACGTGGTTGCCCAACAATCGTGTCCTAGGAGGTGGGATAGCAGAGAAAAAAGCGTCGCAATGAATTAGAGCAAAGGTATTCCCACACCGGGACTCGAACACGGGTCTGCTGGGTGAGAGCCAGCTATCCTAACCGCCTAGACTATATGGGAAAGCTCATGGATTATTGCAACAGCACCTTCAAATCGCAGCAATCATTGCAATCGCAGCAATCATTGTAATCATTGCAATCGCCACAATCATTGGAATCATTGCAAATACAAGCCCACACACTCATCACGAATCACCATGATGATTACATACCGCACCGTTTACTGTACGAGACAATCATGCTGCTTGCAAATCACGCTACATTTACTGCACATGAAACGTCCTCGCTGCTTACATCCCGCACTGGACTTCTTGCAGCGAGCAATGGCCACTCAAACGTCCATCATTGATCTAAATATTCGATTGAACCCAAGTGCGACGTCGCACGCGCATGCGAACACAACGCTTCAAGACGCAATCAGTACCACGAGGAGCTAGAGACACCTCATGTCAACACATCTGAACACAGACTCCTTGGAATGACATATCACGATGTACGTGGTACGATGTACGTGGTACAGCGTGATATGTCATTCCAAGGAGTCCCAGCAGATTGAGTACCATCGTATTGCCGCATGAAATGCCGATGAGGACGTTGATGCGTCACCCATGCTACAACCAGCAGACTTGTAATCTGCCATTTTGACCTTTCAGAGTCACAGGCAGATTAGGTTGTGTTTTAACGTGGTTGCCCAACAATCGTGTACTAGGAGGTGGGATAGCAGAGAAAAAAAGCGTCGCAATGAATTAGAGCAAAGGTATTCCCACACCGGGACTCGAACCCGGGTCTGCTGGGTGAGAGCCAGCTATCCTAACCGCCTAGACTATATGGGAAAGCTCATGGATTATTGCAACAGCACCTTCAAATCGCAGCAATCATTGCAATCGCAGCAATCATTGTAATCATTGCAATCGCCACAATCATTGGAATCATTGCAAATACAAGCCCACACACTCATCACGAATCACCATGATGATTACATACCGCACCGTTTACTGTACGAGACAATCATGCTGCTTGCAAATCACGCTACATTTACTGCGCATGAAACGTCCTCGCTGCTTACATCCCGCACTGGACTTCTTGCAGCGAGCAATGGCCACTCAAACGTCCATCATTGATCTAAATATTCGATTGAACCCAAGTGCGACGTCGCACGCGCATGCGAACACAACGCTTCAAGACGCAATCAGTACCACGAGGAGCTAGAGACACCTCATGTCAACACATCTGAACACAGACTCCTTGGAATGACATATCACGATGTACGTGGTACGATGTACGTGGTACAGCGTGATATGTCATTCCAAGGAGTCCCAGCAGATTGAGTACCATCGTATTGCCGCATGAAATGCCGATGAGGACGTTGATGCGTCACCCATGCTAGAACCAGCAGACTTGTAATCTGCCATTTTGACCTTTCAGAGTCACAGGCAGATTAGGTTGTGTTTTAACGTGGTTGCCCAACAATCGTGTACTAGGAGGTGGGATAGCAGAGAAAAAAGCGTCGCAATGAATTAGAGCAAAGGTATTCCCACACCGGGACTCGAACACGGGTCTGCTGGGTGAGAGCCAGCTATCCTAACCGCCTAGACTATATGGGAAAGCTCATGGATTATTGCAACAGCACCTTCAAATCGCAGCAATCATTGCAATCGCAGCAATCATTGTAATCATTGCAATCGCCACAATCATTGGAATCATTGCAAATACAAGCCCACACACTCATCACGAATCACCATGATGATTACATACCGCACCGTTTACTGTACGAGACAATCATGCTGCTTGCAAATCACGCTACATTTACTGCGCATGAAACGTCCTCGCTGCTTACATCCCGCACTGGACTTCTTGCAGCGAGCAATGGCCACTCAAACGTCCATCATTGATCTAAATATTCGATTGGACCCAAGTGCGACGTCGCACGCGCATGCGAACACAACGCTTCAAGACGCAATCAGTACCACGAGGAGCTAGAGACACCTCATGTCAACACATCTGAACACAGACTCCTTGGAATGACATATCACGATGTACGTGGTACGATGCACGTGGTACAGCGTGATATGTCATTCCAAGGAGTCCCAGCAGATTGAGTACCATCGTATTGCCGCATGAAATGCCGATGAGGACGTTGATGTGTCACCCATGCTAGAACCAGCAGACTTGTAATCTGCCATTTTGACCTTTCAGAGTCACAGGCAGATTAGGTTGTGTTTTAACGTGGTTGCCCAACAATCGTGTACTAGGAGGTGGGATAGCAGAGAAAAAAGCGTCGCAATGAATTAGAGCAAAGGTATTCCCACACCGGGACTCGAACACGGGTCTGCTGGGTGAGAGCCAGCTATCCTAACCGCCTAGACTATATGGGAAAGCTCATGGATTATTGCAACAGCACCTTCAAATCGCAGCAATCATTGCAATCGCAGCAATCATTGTAATCATTGCAATCGCCACAATCATTGGAATCATTGCAAATACAAGCCCACACACTCATCACGAATCACCATGATGATTACATACCGCACCGTTTACTGTACGAGACAATCATGCTGCTTGCAAATCACGCTACATTTACTGCGCATGAAACGTCCTCGCTGCTTACATCCCGCACTGGACTTCTTGCAGCGAGCAATGGCCACTCAAACGTCCATCATTGATCTAAATATTCGATTGGACCCAAGTGCGACGTCGCACGCGCATGCGAACACAACGCTTCAAGACGCAATCAGTACCACGAGGAGCTAGAGACACCTCATGTCAACACATCTGAACACAGACTCCTTGGAATGACATATCACGATGTACGTGGTACGATGCACGTGGTACAGCGTGATATGTCATTCCAAGGAGTCCCAGCAGATTGAGTACCATCGTATTGCCGCATGAAATGCCGATGAGGACGTTGATGTGTCACCCATGCTAGAACCAGCAGACTTGTAATCTGCCATTTTGACCTTTCAGAGTCACAGGCAGATTAGGTTGTGTTTTAACGTGGTTGCCCAACAATCGTGTACTAGGAGGTGGGATAGCAGAGAAAAAAGCGTCGCAATGAATTAGAGCAAAGGTATTCCCACACCGGGACTCGAACACGGGTCTGCTGGGTGAGAGCCAGCTATCCTAACCGCCTAGACTATATGGGAAAGCTCATGGATTATTGCAACAGCACCTTCAAATCGCAGCAATCATTGCAATCGCAGCAATCATTGTAATCATTGCAATCGCCACAATCATTGGAATCATTGCAAATACAAGCCCACACACTCATCACGAATCACCATGATGATTACATACCGCACCGTTTACTGTACGAGACAATCATGCTGCTTGCAAATCACGCTACATTTACTGCGCATGAAACGTCCTCGCTGCTTACATCCCGCACTGGACTTCTTGCAGCGAGCAATGGCCACTCAAACGTCCATCATTGATCTAAATATTCGATTGGACCCAAGTGCGACGTCGCACGCGCATGCGAACACAACGCTTCAAGACGCAATCAGTACCACGAGGAGCTAGAGACACCTCATGTCAACACATCTGAACACAGACTCCTTGGAATGACATATCACGATGTACGTGGTACGATGTACGTGGTACAGCGTGATATGTCATTCCAAGGAGTCCCAGCAGATTGAGTACCATCGTATTGCCGCATGAAATGCCGATGAGGACGTTGATGCGTCACCCATGCTACAACCAGCAGACTTGTAATCTGCCATTTTGACCTTTCAGAGTCACAGGCAGATTAGGTTGTGTTTTAACGTGGTTGCCCAACAATCGTGTCCTAGGAGGTGGGATAGCAGAGAAAAAAGCGTCGCAATGAATTAGAGCAAAGGTATTCCCACACCGGGACTCGAACACGGGTCTGCTGGGTGAGAGCCAGCTATCCTAACCGCCTAGACTATATGGGAAAGCTCATGGATTATTGCAACAGCACCTTCAAATCGCAGCAATCATTGCAATCGCAGCAATCATTGTAATCATTGCAATCGCCACAATCATTGGAATCATTGCAAATACAAGCCCACACACTCATCACGAATCACCATGATGATTACATACCGCACCGTTTACTGTACGAGACAATCATGCTGCTTGCAAATCACGCTACATTTACTGCGCATGAAACGTCCTCGCTGCTTACATCCCGCACTGGACTTCTTGCAGCGAGCAATGGCCACTCAAACGTCCATCATTGATCTAAATATTCGATTGAACCCAAGTGCGACGTCGCACGCGCATGCGAACACAACGCTTCAAGACGCAATCAGTACCACGAGGAGCTAGAGACACCTCATGTCAACACATCTGAACACAGACTCCTTGGAATGACATATCACGATGTACGTGGTACGATGTACGTGGTACAGCGTGATATGTCATTCCAAGGAGTCCCAGCAGATTGAGTACCATCGTATTGCCGCATGAAATGCCGATGAGGACGTTGATGCGTCACCCATGCTACAACCAGCAGACTTGTAATCTGCCATTTTGACCTTTCAGAGTCACAGGCAGATTAGGTTGTGTTTTAACGTGGTTGCCCAACAATCGTGTCCTAGGAGGTGGGATAGCAGAGAAAAAAGCGTCGCAATGAATTAGAGCAAAGGTATTCCCACACCGGGACTCGAACACGGGTCTGCTGGGTGAGAGCCAGCTATCCTAACCGCCTAGACTATATGGGAAAGCTCATGGATTATTGCAACAGCACCTTCAAATCGCAGCAATCATTGCAATCGCAGCAATCATTGTAATCATTGCAATCGCCACAATCATTGGAATCATTGCAAATACAAGCCCACACACTCATCACGAATCACCATGATGATTACATACCGCACCGTTTACTGTACGAGACAATCATGCTGCTTGCAAATCACGCTACATTTACTGCGCATGAAACGTCCTCGCTGCTTACATCCCGCACTGGACTTCTTGCAGCGAGCAATGGCCACTCAAACGTCCATCATTGATCTAAATATTCGATTGGACCCAAGTGCGACGTCGCACGCGCATGCGAACACAACGCTTCAAGACGCAATCAGTACCACGAGGAGCTAGAGACACCTCATGTCAACACATCTGAACACAGACTCCTTGGAATGACATATCACGATGTACGTGGTACGATGTACGTGGTACAGCGTGATATGTCATTCCAAGGAGTCCCAGCAGATTGAGTACCATCGTATTGCCGCATGAAATGCCGATGAGGACGTTGATGTGTCACCCATGCTACAACCAGCAGACTTGTAATCTGCCATTTTGACCTTTCAGAGTCACAGGCAGATTAGGTTGTGTTTTAACGTGGTTGCCCAACAATCGTGTCCTAGGAGGTGGGATAGCAGAGAAAAAAGCGTCGCAATGAATTAGAGCAAAGGTATTCCCACACCGGGACTCGAACACGGGTCTGCTGGGTGAGAGCCAGCTATCCTAACCGCCTAGACTATATGGGAAAGCTCATGGATTATTGCAACAGCACCTTCAAATCGCAGCAATCATTGCAATCGCAGCAATCATTGTAATCATTGCAATCGCCACAATCATTGGAATCATTGCAAATACAAGCCCACACACTCATCACGAATCACCATGATGATTACATACCGCACCGTTTACTGTACGAGACAATCATGCTGCTTGCAAATCACGCTACATTTACTGCGCATGAAACGTCCTCGCTGCTTACATCCCGCACTGGACTTCTTGCAGCGAGCAATGGCCACTCAAACGTCCATCATTGATCTAAATATTCGATTGGACCCAAGTGCGACGTCGCACGCGCATGCGAACACAACGCTTCAAGACGCAATCAGTACCACGAGGAGCTAGAGACACCTCATGTCAACACATCTGAACACAGACTCCTTGGAATGACATATCACGATGTACGTGGTACGATGTACGTGGTACAGCGTGATATGTCATTCCAAGGAGTCCCAGCAGATTGAGTACCATCGTATTGCCGCATGAAATGCCGATGAGGACGTTGATGCGTCACCCATGCTACAACCAGCAGACTTGTAATCTGCCATTTTGACCTTTCAGAGTCACAGGCAGATTAGGTTGTGTTTTAACGTGGTTGCCCAACAATCGTGTACTAGGAGGTGGGATAGCAGAGAAAAAAGCGTCGCAATGAATTAGAGCAAAGGTATTCCCACACCGGGACTCGAACACGGGTCTGCTGGGTGAGAGCCAGCTATCCTAACCGCCTAGACTATATGGGAAAGCTCATGGATTATTGCAACAGCACCTTCAAATCGCAGCAATCATTGCAATCGCAGCAATCATTGTAATCATTGCAATCGCCACAATCATTGGAATCATTGCAAATACAAGCCCACACACTCATCACGAATCACCATGATGATTACATACCGCACCGTTTACTGTACGAGACAATCATGCTGCTTGCAAATCACGCTACATTTACTGCGCATGAAACGTCCTCGCTGCTTACATCCCGCACTGGACTTCTTGCAGCGAGCAATGGCCACTCAAACGTCCACCATTGATCTAAATATTCGATTGAACCCAAGTGCGACGTCGCACGCGCATGCGAACACAACGCTTCAAGACGCAATCAGTACCACGAGGAGCTAGAGACACCTCATGTCAACACATCTGAACACAGACTCCTTGGAATGACATATCACGATGTACGTGGTACGATGTACGTGGTACAGCGTGATATGTCATTCCAAGGAGTCCCAGCAGATTGAGTACCATCGTATTGCCGCATGAAAATGCCGATGAGGACGTTGATGCGTCACCCATGCTACAACCAGCAGACTTGTAATCTGCCATTTTGACCTTTCAGAGTCACAGGCAGATTAGGTTGTGTTTTAACGTGGTTGCCCAACAATCGTGTACTAGGAGGTGGGATAGCAGAGAAAAAAAGCGTCGCAATGAATTAGAGCAAAGGTATTCCCACACCGGGACTCGAACACGGGTCTGCTGGGTGAGAGCCAGCTATCCTAACCGCCTAGACTATATGGGAAAGCTCATGGATTATTGCAACAGCACCTTCAAATCGCAGCAATCATTGCAATCGCAGCAATCATTGTAATCATTGCAATCGCCACAATCATTGGAATCATTGCAAATACAAGCCCACACACTCATCACGAATCACCATGATGATTACATACCGCACCGTTTACTGTACGAGACAATCATGCTGCTTGCAAATCACGCTACATTTACTGCACATGAAACGTCCTCGCTGCTTACATCCCGCACTGGACTTCTTGCAGCGAGCAATGGCCACTCAAACGTCCACCATTGATCTAAATATTCGATTGAACCCAAGTGCGACGTCGCACGCGCATGCGAACACAACGCTTCAAGACGCAATCAGTACCACGAGGAGCTAGAGACACCTCATGTCAACACATCTGAACACAGACTCCTTGGAATGACATATCACGATGTACGTGGTACGATGTACGTGGTACAGCGTGATATGTCATTCCAAGGAGTCCCAGCAGATTGAGTACCATCGTATTGCCGCATGAAATGCCGATGAGGACGTTGATGTGTCACCCATGCTACAACCAGCAGACTTGTAATCTGCCATTTTGACCTTTCAGAGTCACAGGCAGATTAGGTTGTGTTTTAACGTGGTTGCCCAACAATCGTGTCCTAGGAGGTGGGATAGCAGAGAAAAAAGCGTCGCAATGAATTAGAGCAAAGGTATTCCCACACCGGGACTCGAACCCGGGTCTGCTGGGTGAGAGCCAGCTATCCTAACCGCCTAGACTATATGGGAAAGCTCATGGATTATTGCAACAGCACCTTCAAATCGCAGCAATCATTGCAATCGCAGCAATCATTGTAATCATTGCAATCGCCACAATCATTGGAATCATTGCAAATACAAGCCCACACACTCATCACGAATCACCATGATGATTACATACCGCACCGTTTACTGTACGAGACAATCATGCTGCTTGCAAATCACGCTACATTTACTGCGCATGAAACGTCCTCGCTGCTTACATCCCGCACTGGACTTCTTGCAGCGAGCAATGGCCACTCAAACGTCCACCATTGATCTAAATATTCAATTGAACCCAAGTGCGACGACGCACGCGCATGCGAACACAACGCTTCAAGACGCAATCAGTACAACGAGGAGCTAGAGACACCTCATGTCAACACATCTGAACACAGACTCCTTGGAATGACATATCACGATGTACGTGGTACGATGTACGTGGTACAGCGTGATATGTCATTCCAAGGAGTCCCAGCAGATTGAGTACCATCGTATTGCCGCATGAAAATGCCGATGAGGACGTTGATGCGTCACCCATGCTACAACCAGCAGACTTGTAATCTGCCATTTTGACCTTTCAGAGTCACAGGCAGATTAGGTTGTGTTTTAACGTGGTTGCCCAACAATCGTGTCCTAGGAGGTGGGATAGCAGAGAAAAAAGCGTCGCAATGAATTAGAGCAAAGGTATTCCCACACCGGGACTCGAACACGGGTCTGCTGGGTGAGAGCCAGCTATCCTAACCGCCTAGACTATATGGGAAAGCTCATGGATTATTGCAACAGCACCTTCAAATCGCAGCAATCATTGCAATCGCAGCAATCATTGTAATCATTGCAATCGCCACAATCATTGGAATCATTGCAAATACAAGCCCACACACTCATCACGAATCACCATGATGATTACATACCGCACCGTTTACTGTACGAGACAATCATGCTGCTTGCAAATCACGCTACATTTACTGCGCATGAAACGTCCTCGCTGCTTACATCCCGCACTGGACTTCTTGCAGCGAGCAATGGCCACTCAAACGTCCACCATTGATCTAAATATTCGATTGAACCCAAGTGCGACGTCGCACGCGCATGCGAACACAACGCTTCAAGACGCAATCAGTACAACGAGGAGCTAGAGACACCTCATGTCAACACATCTGAACACAGACTCCTTGGAATGACATATCACGATGTACGTGGTACGATGCACGTGGTACAGCGTGATATGTCATTCCAAGGAGTCCCAGCAGATTGAGTACCATCGTATTGCCGCATGAAATGCCGATGAGGACGTTGATGTGTCACCCATGCTAGAACCAGCAGACTTGTAATCTGCCATTTTGACCTTTCAGAGTCACAGGCAGATTAGGTTGTGTTTTAACGTGGTTGCCCAACAATCGTGTCCTAGGAGGTGGGATAGCAGAGAAAAAAAGCGTCGCAATGAATTAGAGCAAAGGTATTCCCACACCGGGACTCGAACCCGGGTCTGCTGGGTGAGAGCCAGCTATCCTAACCGCCTAGACTATATGGGAAAGCTCATGGATTATTGCAACAGCACCTTCAAATCGCAGCAATCATTGCAATCGCAGCAATCATTGTAATCATTGCAATCGCCACAATCATTGGAATCATTGCAAATACAAGCCCACACACTCATCACGAATCACCATGATGATTACATACCGCACCGTTTACTGTACGAGACAATCATGCTGCTTGCAAATCACGCTACATTTACTGCACATGAAACGTCCTCGCTGCTTACATCCCGCACTGGACTTCTTGCAGCGAGCAATGGCCACTCAAACGTCCACCATTGATCTAAATATTCAATTGAACCCAAGTGCGACGTCGCACGCGCATGCGAACACAACGCTTCAAGACGCAATCAGTACAACGAGGAGCTAGAGACACCTCATGTCAACACATCTGAACACAGACTCCTTGGAATGACATATCACGATGTACGTGGTACGATGTACGTGGTACAGCGTGATATGTCATTCCAAGGAGTCCCAGCAGATTGAGTACCATCGTATTGCCGCATGAAAATGCCGATGAGGACGTTGATGCGTCACCCATGCTACAACCAGCAGACTTGTAATCTGCCATTTTGACCTTTCAGAGTCACAGGCAGATTAGGTTGTGTTTTAACGTGGTTGCCCAACAATCGTGTACTAGGAGGTGGGATAGCAGAGAAAAAAAGCGTCGCAATGAATTAGAGCAAAGGTATTCCCACACCGGGACTCGAACACGGGTCTGCTGGGTGAGAGCCAGCTATCCTAACCGCCTAGACTATATGGGAAAGCTCATGGATTATTGCAACAGCACCTTCAAATCGCAGCAATCATTGCAATCGCAGCAATCATTGTAATCATTGCAATCGCCACAATCATTGGAATCATTGCAAATACAAGCCCACACACTCATCACGAATCACCATGATGATTACATACCGCACCGTTTACTGTACGAGACAATCATGCTGCTTGCAAATCACGCTACATTTACTGCACATGAAACGTCCTCGCTGCTTACATCCCGCACTGGACTTCTTGCAGCGAGCAATGGCCACTCAAACGTCCACCATTGATCTAAATATTCGATTGAACCCAAGTGCGACGTCGCACGCGCATGCGAACACAACGCTTCAAGACGCAATCAGTACAACGAGGAGCTAGAGACACCTCATGTCAACACATCTGAACACAGACTCCTTGGAATGACATATCACGATGTACGTGGTACGATGTACGTGGTACAGCGTGATATGTCATTCCAAGGAGTCCCAGCAGATTGAGTACCATCGTATTGCCGCATGAAATGCCGATGAGGACGTTGATGCGTCACCCATGCTACAACCAGCAGACTTGTAATCTGCCATTTTGACCTTTCAGAGTCACAGGCAGATTAGGTTGTGTTTTAACGTGGTTGCCCAACAATCGTGTCCTAGGAGGTGGGATAGCAGAGAAAAAAAGCGTCGCAATGAATTAGAGCAAAGGTATTCCCACACCGGGACTCGAACACGGGTCTGCTGGGTGAGAGCCAGCTATCCTAACCGCCTAGACTATATGGGAAAGCTCATGGATTATTGCAACAGCACCTTCAAATCGCAGCAATCATTGCAATCGCAGCAATCATTGTAATCATTGCAATCGCCACAATCATTGGAATCATTGCAAATACAAGCCCACACACTCATCACGAATCACCATGATGATTACATACCGCACCGTTTACTGTACGAGACAATCATGCTGCTTGCAAATCACGCTACATTTACTGCACATGAAACGTCCTCGCTGCTTACATCCCGCACTGGACTTCTTGCAGCGAGCAATGGCCACTCAAACGTCCACCATTGATCTAAATATTCGATTGAACCCAAGTGCGACGACGCACGCGCATGCGAACACAACGCTTCAAGACGCAATCAGTACCACGAGGAGCTAGAGACACCTCATGTCAACACATCTGAACACAGACTCCTTGGAATGACATATCACGATGTACGTGGTACGATGTACGTGGTACAGCGTGATATGTCATTCCAAGGAGTCCCAGCAGATTGAGTACCATCGTATTGCCGCATGAAATGCCGATGAGGACGTTGATGCGTCACCCATGCTACAACCAGCAGACTTGTAATCTGCCATTTTGACCTTTCAGAGTCACAGGCAGATTAGGTTGTGTTTTAACGTGGTTGCCCAACAATCATGTCCTAGGAGGTGGGATAGCAGAGAAAAAAGCGTCGCAATGAATTAGAGCAAAGGTATTCCCACACCGGGACTCGAACACGGGTCTGCTGGGTGAGAGCCAGCTATCCTAACCGCCTAGACTATATGGGAAAGCTCATGGATTATTGCAACAGCACCTTCAAATCGCAGCAATCATTGCAATCGCAGCAATCATTGTAATCATTGCAATCGCCACAATCATTGGAATCATTGCAAATACAAGCCCACACACTCATCACGAATCACCATGATGATTACATACCGCACCGTTTACTGTACGAGACAATCATGCTGCTTGCAAATCACGCTACATTTACTGCGCATGAAACGTCCTCGCTGCTTACATCCCGCACTGGACTTCTTGCAGCGAGCAATGGCCACTCAAACGTCCATCATTGATCTAAATATTCGATTGAACCCAAGTGCGACGTCGCACGCGCATGCGAACACAACGCTTCAAGACGCAATCAGTACCACGAGGAGCTAGAGACACCTCATGTCAACACATCTGAACACAGACTCCTTGGAATGACATATCACGATGTACGTGGTACGATGCACGTGGTACAGCGTGATATGTCATTCCAAGGAGTCCCAGCAGATTGAGTACCATCGTATTGCCGCATGAAATGCCGATGAGGACGTTGATGTGTCACCCATGCTACAACCAGCAGACTTGTAATCTGCCATTTTGACCTTTCAGAGTCACAGGCAGATTAGGTTGTGTTTTAACGTGGTTGCCCAACAATCGTGTCCTAGGAGGTGGGATAGCAGAGAAAAAAGCGTCGCAATGAATTAGAGCAAAGGTATTCCCACACCGGGACTCGAACACGGGTCTGCTGGGTGAGAGCCAGCTATCCTAACCGCCTAGACTATATGGGAAAGCTCATGGATTATTGCAACAGCACCTTCAAATCGCAGCAATCATTGCAATCGCAGCAATCATTGTAATCATTGCAATCGCCACAATCATTGGAATCATTGCAAATACAAGCCCACACACTCATCACGAATCACCATGATGATTACATACCGCACCGTTTACTGTACGAGACAATCATGCTGCTTGCAAATCACGCTACATTTACTGCACATGAAACGTCCTCGCTGCTTACATCCCGCACTGGACTTCTTGCAGCGAGCAATGGCCACTCAAACGTCCACCATTGATCTAAATATTCGATTGAACCCAAGTGCGACGTCGCACGCGCATGCGAACACAACGCTTCAAGACGCAATCAGTACAACGAGGAGCTAGAGACACCTCATGTCAACACATCTGAACACAGACTCCTTGGAATGACATATCACGATGTACGTGGTACGATGTACGTGGTACGAGCGTGATATGTCATTCCAAGGAGTCCCAGCAGATTGAGTACCATCGTATTGCCGCATGAAATGCCGATGAGGACGTTGATGTGTCACCCATGCTACAACCAGCAGACTTGTAATCTGCCATTTTGACCTTTCAGAGTCACAGGCAGATTAGGTTGTGTTTTAACGTGGTTGCCCAACAATCGTGTCCTAGGAGGTGGGATAGCAGAGAAAAAAAGCGTCGCAATGAATTAGAGCAAAGGTATTCCCACACCGGGACTCGAACCCGGGTCTGCTGGGTGAGAGCCAGCTATCCTAACCGCCTAGACTATATGGGAAAGCTCATGGATTATTGCAACAGCACCTTCAAATCGCAGCAATCATTGCAATCGCAGCAATCATTGTAATCATTGCAATCGCCACAATCATTGGAATCATTGCAAATACAAGCCCACACACTCATCACGAATCACCATGATGATTACATACCGCACCGTTTACTGTACGAGACAATCATGCTGCTTGCAAATCACGCTACATTTACTGCACATGAAACGTCCTCGCTGCTTACATCCCGCACTGGACTTCTTGCAGCGAGCAATGGCCACTCAAACGTCCACCATTGATCTAAATATTCGATTGAACCCAAGTGCGACGTCGCACGCGCATGCGAACACAACGCTTCAAGACGCAATCAGTACAACGAGGAGCTAGAGACACCTCATGTCAACACATCTGAACACAGACTCCTTGGAATGACATATCACGATGTACGTGGTACGATGTACGTGGTACAGCGTGATATGTCATTCCAAGGAGTCCCAGCAGATTGAGTACCATCGTATTGCCGCATGAAATGCCGATGAGGACGTTGATGTGTCACCCATGCTACAACCAGCAGACTTGTAATCTGCCATTTTGACCTTTCAGAGTCACAGGCAGATTAGGTTGTGTTTTAACGTGGTTGCCCAACAATCGTGTCCTAGGAGGTGGGATAGCAGAGAAAAAAGCGTCGCAATGAATTAGAGCAAAGGTATTCCCACACCGGGACTCGAACCCGGGTCTGCTGGGTGAGAGCCAGCTATCCTAACCGCCTAGACTATATGGGAAAGCTCATGGATTATTGCAACAGCACCTTCAAATCGCAGCAATCATTGCAATCGCAGCAATCATTGTAATCATTGCAATCGCCACAATCATTGGAATCATTGCAAATACAAGCCCACACACTCATCACGAATCACCATGATGATTACATACCGCACCGTTTACTGTACGAGACAATCATGCTGCTTGCAAATCACGCTACATTTACTGCACATGAAACGTCCTCGCTGCTTACATCCCGCACTGGACTTCTTGCAGCGAGCAATGGCCACTCAAACGTCCACCATTGATCTAAATATTCGATTGAACCCAAGTGCGACGTCGCACGCGCATGCGAACACAACGCTTCAAGACGCAATCAGTACAACGAGGAGCTAGAGACACCTCATGTCAACACATCTGAACACAGACTCCTTGGAATGACATATCACGATGTACGTGGTACGATGTACGTGGTACAGCGTGATATGTCATTCCAAGGAGTCCCAGCAGATTGAGTACCATCGTATTGCCGCATGAAATGCCGATGAGGACGTTGATGTGTCACCCATGCTACAACCAGCAGACTTGTAATCTGCCATTTTGACCTTTCAGAGTCACAGGCAGATTAGGTTGTGTTTTAACGTGGTTGCCCAACAATCGTGTACTAGGAGGTGGGATAGCAGAGAAAAAAGCGTCGCAATGAATTAGAGCAAAGGTATTCCCACACCGGGACTCGAACCCGGGTCTGCTGGGTGAGAGCCAGCTATCCTAACCGCCTAGACTATATGGGAAAGCTCATGGATTATTGCAACAGCACCTTCAAATCGCAGCAATCATTGCAATCGCAGCAATCATTGTAATCATTGCAATCGCCACAATCATTGGAATCATTGCAAATACAAGCCCACACACTCATCACGAATCACCATGATGATTACATACCGCACCGTTTACTGTACGAGACAATCATGCTGCTTGCAAATCACGCTACATTTACTGCGCATGAAACGTCCTCGCTGCTTACATCCCGCACTGGACTTCTTGCAGCGAGCAATGGCCACTCAAACGTCCACCATTGATCTAAATATTCGATTGAACCCAAGTGCGACGTCGCACGCGCATGCGAACACAACGCTTCAAGACGCAATCAGTACAACGAGGAGCTAGAGACACCTCATGTCAACACATCTGAACACAGACTCCTTGGAATGACATATCACGATGTACGTGGTACGATGTACGTGGTACGTGCACGTGTACAGCGTGATATGTCATTCCAAGGAGTCCCAGCAGATTGAGTACCATCGTATTGCCGCATGAAATGCCGATGAGGACGTTGATGCGTCACCCATGCTACAACCAGCAGACTTGTAATCTGCCATTTTGACCTTTCAGAGTCACAGGCAGATTAGGTTGTGTTTGAACGTGGTTGCCCAACAATCATGTACTAGGAGGTGAGATAGCAGAGAAAAAAAGCGTCGCAATGAATTAGAGCAAAGGTATTCCCACACCGGGACTCGAACCCGGGTCTGCTGGGTGAGAGCCAGCTATCCTAACCGCCTAGACTATATGGGAAAGCTCATGGATTATTGCAACAGCACCTTCAAATCGCAGCAATCATTGCAATCGCAGCAATCATTGTAATCATTGCAATCGCCACAATCATTGGAATCATTGCAAATACAAGCCCACACACTCATCACGAATCACCATGATGATTACATACCGCACCGTTTACTGTACGAGACAATCATGCTGCTTGCAAATCACGCTACATTTACTGCACATGAAACGTCCTCGCTGCTTACATCCCGCACTGGACTTCTTGCAGCGAGCATTGGCCACTCAAACGTCCACCATTGATCTAAATATTCGATTGAACCCAAGTGCGACGTCGCACGCGCATGCGAACACAACGCTTCAAGACGCAATCAGTACAACGAGGAGCTAGAGACACCTCATGTCAACACATCTGAACACAGACTCCTTGGAATGACATATCACGATGTACGTGGTACGATGTACGTGGTACGAGCGTGATATGTCATTCCAAGGAGTCCCAGCAGATTGAGTACCATCGTATTGCCGCATGAAATGCCGATGAGGACGTTGATGTGTCACCCATGCTACAACCAGCAGACTTGTAATCTGCCATTTTGACCTTTCAGAGTCACAGGCAGATTAGGTTGTGTTTTAACGTGGTTGCCCAACAATCGTGTACTAGGAGGTGGGATAGCAGAGAAAAAAAGCGTCGCAATGAATTAGAGCAAAGGTATTCCCACACCGGGACTCGAACCCGGGTCTGCTGGGTGAGAGCCAGCTATCCTAACCGCCTAGACTATATGGGAAAGCTCATGGATTATTGCAACAGCACCTTCAAATCGCAGCAATCATTGCAATCGCAGCAATCATTGTAATCATTGCAATCGCCACAATCATTGGAATCATTGCAAATACAAGCCCACACACTCATCACGAATCACCATGATGATTACATACCGCACCGTTTACTGTACGAGACAATCATGCTGCTTGCAAATCACGCTACATTTACTGCACATGAAACGTCCTCGCTGCTTACATCCCGCACTGGACTTCTTGCAGCGAGCAATTGGCCACTCAAACGTCCACCATTGATCTAAATATTCGATTGAACCCAAGTGCGACGTCGCACGCGCATGCGAACACAACGCTTCAAGACGCAATCAGTACAACGAGGAGCTAGAGACACCTCATGTCAACACATCTGAACACAGACTCCTTGGAATGACATATCACGATGTACGTGGTACGATGTACGTGGTACAGCGTGATATGTCATTCCAAGGAGTCCCAGCAGATTGAGTACCATCGTATTGCCGCATGAAATGCCGATGAGGACGTTGATGCGTCACCCATGCTACAACCAGCAGACTTGTAATCTGCCATTTTGACCTTTCAGAGTCACAGGCAGATTAGGTTGTGTTTTAACGTGGTTGCCCAACAATCGTGTACTAGGAGGTGGGATAGCAGAGAAAAAAGCGTCGCAATGAATTAGAGCAAAGGTATTCCCACACCGGGACTCGAACCCGGGTCTGCTGGGTGAGAGCCAGCTATCCTAACCGCCTAGACTATATGGGAAAGCTCATGGATTATTGCAACAGCACCTTCAAATCGCAGCAATCATTGCAATCGCAGCAATCATTGTAATCATTGCAATCGCCACAATCATTGGAATCATTGCAAATACAAGCCCACACACTCATCACGAATCACCATGATGATTACATACCGCACCGTTTACTGTACGAGACAATCATGCTGCTTGCAAATCACGCTACATTTACTGCACATGAAACGTCCTCGCTGCTTACATCCCGCACTGGACTTCTTGCAGCGAGCAATGGCCACTCAAACGTCCACCATTGATCTAAATATTCGATTGAACCCAAGTGCGACGTCGCACGCGCATGCGAACACAACGCTTCAAGACGCAATCAGTACAACGAGGAGCTAGAGACACCTCATGTCAACACATCTGAACACAGACTCCTTGGAATGACATATCACGATGTACGTGGTACGATGTACGTGGTACAGCGTGATATGTCATTCCAAGGAGTCCCAGCAGATTGAGTACCATCGTATTGCCGCATGAAATGCCGATGAGGACGTTGATGTGTCACCCATGCTACAACCAGCAGACTTGTAATCTGCCATTTTGACCTTTCAGAGTCACAGGCAGATTAGGTTGTGTTTTAACGTGGTTGCCCAACAATCGTGTACTAGGAGGTGGGATAGCAGAGAAAAAAAGCGTCGCAATGAATTAGAGCAAAGGTATTCCCACACCGGGACTCGAACCCGGGTCTGCTGGGTGAGAGCCAGCTATCCTAACCGCCTAGACTATATGGGAAAGCTCATGGATTATTGCAACAGCACCTTCAAATCGCAGCAATCGTAGCAATCCTGCAATCATTGTAATCATTGCAATCGCCACAATCATTGGAATCATTGCAAATACAAGCCCACACACTCATCACGAATCACCATGATGATTACATACCGCACCGTTACTGTACGAGACAATCATGCTGCTTGCAAATCACGCTACATTTACTGCACATGAAACGTCCTCGCTGCTTACATCCCGCACTGGACTTCTTGCAGCGAGCATTGGCCTCTCAAACGTCCACCATTGATCTAAATATTCGATTGAACCCAAGTGCGACGTCGCACGCGCATGCGAACACAACGCTTCAAGACGCAATCAGTACAACGAGGAGCTAGAGACACCTCATGTCAACACATCTGAACACAGACTCCTTGGAATGACATATCACGATGTACGTGGTACGATGTACGTGGTACAGCGTGATATGTCATTCCAAGGAGTCCCAGCAGATTGAGTACCATCGTATTGCCGCATGAAATGCCGATGAGGACGTTGATGCGTCACCCATGCTACAACCAGCAGACTTGTAATCTGCCATTTTGACCTTTCAGAGTCACAGGCAGATTAGGTTGTGTTTTAACGTGGTTGCCCAACAATCATGTACTAGGAGGTGGGATAGCAGAGAAAAAAAGCGTCGCAATGAATTAGAGCAAAGGTATTCCCACACCGGGACTCGAACCCGGGTCTGCTGGGTGAGAGCCAGCTATCCTAACCGCCTAGACTATATGGGAAAGCTCATGGATTATTGCAACAGCACCTTCAAATCGCAGCAATCATTGCAATCGCAGCAATCATTGTAATCATTGCAATCGCCACAATCATTGGAATCATTGCAAATACAAGCCCACACACTCATCACGAATCACCATGATGATTACATACCGCACCGTTTACTGTACGAGACAATCATGCTGCTTGCAAATCACGCTACATTTACTGCACATGAAACGTCCTCGCTGCTTACATCCCGCACTGGACTTCTTGCAGCGAGCAATGGCCACTCAAACGTCCACCATTGATCTAAATATTCGATTGAACCCAAGTGCGACGTCGCACGCGCATGCGAACACAACGCTTCAAGACGCAATCAGTACAACGAGGAGCTAGAGACACCTCATGTCAACACATCTGAACACAGACTCCTTGGAATGACATATCACGATGTACGTGGTACGATGTACGTGGTACAGCGTGATATGTCATTCCAAGGAGTCCCAGCAGATTGAGTACCATCGTATTGCCGCATGAAATGCCGATGAGGACGTTGATGCGTCACCCATGCTACAACCAGCAGACTTGTAATCTGCCATTTTGACCTTTCAGTCACAGGCAGATTAGGTTGTGTTTTAACGTGGTTGCCCAACAATCATGTACTAGGAGGTGAGATAGCAGAGAAAAAAGCGTCGCAATGAATTAGAGCAAAGGTATTCCCACACCGGGACTCGAACCCGGGTCTGCTGGGTGAGAGCCAGCTATCCTAACCGCCTAGACTATATGGGAAAGCTCATGGATTATTGCAACAGCACCTTCAAATCGCAGCAATCATTGCAATCGCAGCAATCATTGTAATCATTGCAATCGCCACAATCATTGGAATCATTGCAAATACAAGCCCACACACTCATCACGAATCACCATGATGATTACATACCGCACCGTTTACTGTACGAGACAATCATGCTGCTTGCAAATCACGCTACATTTACTGCACATGAAACGTCCTCGCTGCTTACATCCCGCACTGGACTTCTTGCAGCGAGCATTGGCCACTCAAACGTCCACCATTGATCTAAATATTCGATTGAACCCAAGTGCGACGTCGCACGCGCATGCGAACACAACGCTTCAAGACGCAATCAGTACAACGAGGAGCTAGAGACACCTCATGTCAACACATCTGAACACAGACTCCTTGGAATGACATATCACGATGTACGTGGTACGATGTACGTGGTACAGCGTGATATGTCATTCCAAGGAGTCCCAGCAGATTGAGTACCATCGTATTGCCGCATGAAATGCCGATGAGGACGTTGATGCGTCACCCATGCTACAACCAGCAGACTTGTAATCTGCCATTTTGACCTTTCAGGTCACAGGCAGATTAGGTTGTGTTTTAACGTGGTTGCCCAACAATCATGTACTAGGAGGTGAGATAGCAGAGAAAAAAGCGTCGCAATGAATTAGAGCAAAGGTATTCCCACACCGGGACTCGAACCCGGGTCTGCTGGGTGAGAGCCAGCTATCCTAACCGCCTAGACTATATGGGAAAGCTCATGGATTATTGCAACAGCACCTTCAAATCGCAGCAATCATTGCAATCGCAGCAATCATTGTAATCATTGCAATCGCCACAATCATTGGAATCATTGCAAATACAAGCCCACACACTCATCACGAATCACCATGATGATTACATACCGCACCGTTTACGTACGAGACAATCATGCTGCTTGCAAATCACGCTACATTTACTGCACATGAAACGTCCTCGCTGCTTACATCCCGCACTGGACTTCTTGCAGCGAGCATTGGCCACTCAAACGTCCACCATTGATCTAAATATTCGATTGAACCCAAGTGCGACGTCGCACGCGCATGCGAACACAACGCTTCAAGACGCAATCAGTACAACGAGGAGCTAGAGACACCTCATGTCAACACATCTGAACACAGACTCCTTGGAATGACATATCACGATGTACGTGGTACGATGTACGTGGTACAGCGTGATATGTCATTCCAAGGAGTCCCAGCAGATTGAGTACCATCGTATTGCCGCATGAAATGCCGATGAGGACGTTGATGCGTCACCCATGCTACAACCAGCAGACTTGTAATCTGCCATTTTGACCTTTCAGTCACAGGCAGATTAGGTTGTGTTTTAACGTGGTTGCCCAACAATCATGTACTAGGAGGTGAGATAGCAGAGAAAAAAGCGTCGCAATGAATTAGAGCAAAGGTATTCCCACACCGGGACTCGAACCCGGGTCTGCTGGGTGAGAGCCAGCTATCCTAACCGCCTAGACTATATGGGAAAGCTCATGGATTATTGCAACAGCACCTTCAAATCGCAGCAATCATTGCAATCGCAGCAATCATTGTAATCATTGCAATCGCCACAATCATTGGAATCATTGCAAATACAAGCCCACACACTCATCACGAATCACCATGATGATTACATACCGCACCGTTTATTACGAGACAATCATGCTGCTTGCAAATCACGCTACATTTACTGCACATGAAACGTCCTCGCTGCTTACATCCCGCACTGGACTTCTTGCAGCGAGCATTGGCCACTCAAACGTCCACCATTGATCTAAATATTCGATTGAACCCAAGTGCGACGTCGCACGCGCATGCGAACACAACGCTTCAAGACGCAATCAGTACAACGAGGAGCTAGAGACACCTCATGTCAACACATCTGAACACAGACTCCTTGGAATGACATATCACGATGTACGTGGTACGATGTACGTGGTACAGCGTGATATGTCATTCCAAGGAGTCCCAGCAGATTGAGTACCATCGTATTGCCGCATGAAATGCCGATGAGGACGTTGATGCGTCACCCATGCTACAACCAGCAGACTTGTAATCTGCCATTTTGACCTTTCAGGTCACAGGCAGATTAGGTTGTGTTTTAACGTGGTTGCCCAACAATCATGTACTAGGAGGTGAGATAGCAGAGAAAAAAGCGTCGCAATGAATTAGAGCAAAGGTATTCCCACACCGGGACTCGAACCCGGGTCTGCTGGGTGAGAGCCAGCTATCCTAACCGCCTAGACTATATGGGAAAGCTCATGGATTATTGCAACAGCACCTTCAAATCGCAGCAATCATTGCAATCGCAGCAATCATTGTAATCATTGCAATCGCCACAATCATTGGAATCATTGCAAATACAAGCCCACACACTCATCACGAATCACCATGATGATTACATACCGCACCGTTTACGTACGAGACAATCATGCTGCTTGCAAATCACGCTACATTTACTGCACATGAAACGTCCTCGCTGCTTACATCCCGCACTGGACTTCTTGCAGCGAGCATTGGCCACTCAAACGTCCACCATTGATCTAAATATTCGATTGAACCCAAGTGCGACGTCGCACGCGCATGCGAACACAACGCTTCAAGACGCAATCAGTACAACGAGGAGCTAGAGACACCTCATGTCAACACATCTGAACACAGACTCCTTGGAATGACATATCACGATGTACGACTGGTACGATGTACGTGGTACAGCGTGATATGTCATTCCAAGGAGTCCCAGCAGATTGAGTACCATCGTATTGCCGCATGAAATGCCGATGAGGACGTTGATGCGTCACCCATGCTACAACCAGCAGACTTGTAATCTGCCATTTTGACCTTTCAGTCACAGGCAGATTAGGTTGTGTTTTAACGTGGTTGCCCAACAATCATGTACTAGGAGGTGAGATAGCAGAGAAAAAAGCGTCGCAATGAAATAGAGCAAAGGTATTCCCACACCGGGACTCGAACCCGGGTCTGCTGGGTGAGAGCCAGCTATCCTAACCGCCTAGACTATATGGGAAAGCTCATGGATTATTGCAACAGCACCTTCAAATCGCAGCAATCATTGCAATCGCAGCAATCATTGTAATCATTGCAATCGCCACAATCATTGGAATCATTGCAAATACAAGCCCACACACTCATCACGAATCACCATGATGATTACATACCGCACCGTTTACTGTACGAGACAATCATGCTGCTTGCAAATCACGCTACATTTACTGCACATGAAACGTCCTCGCTGCTTACATCCCGCACTGGACTTCTTGCAGCGAGCATTGGCCACTCAAACGTCCACCATTGATCTAAATATTCGATTGAACCCAAGTGCGACGTCGCACGCGCATGCGAACACAACGCTTCAAGACGCAATCAGTACAACGAGGAGCTAGAGACACCTCATGTCAACACATCTGAACACAGACTCCTTGGAATGACATATCACGATGTACGTGGTACGATGTACGTGGTACAGCGTGATATGTCATTCCAAGGAGTCCCAGCAGATTGAGTACCATCGTATTGCCGCATGAAATGCCGATGAGGACGTTGATGCGTCACCCATGCTACAACCAGCAGACTTGTAATCTGCCATTTTGACCTTTCAGAGTCACAGGCAGATTAGGTTGTGTTTTAACGTGGTTGCCCAACAATCATGTACTAGGAGGTGAGATAGCAGAGAAAAAAAGCGTCGCAATGAATTAGAGCAAAGGTATTCCCACACCGGGACTCGAACCCGGGTCTGCTGGGTGAGAGCCAGCTATCCTAACCGCCTAGACTATATGGGAAAGCTCATGGATTATTGCAACAGCACCTTCAAATCGCAGCAATCATTGCAATCGCAGCAATCATTGTAATCATTGCAATCGCCACAATCATTGGAATCATTGCAAATACAAGCCCACACACTCATCACGAATCACCATGATGATTACATACCGCACCGTTACGTACGAGACAATCATGCTGCTTGCAAATCACGCTACATTTACTGCACATGAAACGTCCTCGCTGCTTACATCCCGCACTGGACTTCTTGCAGCGAGCATTGGCCACTCAAACGTCCACCATTGATCTAAATATTCGATTGAACCCAAGTGCGACGTCGCACGCGCATGCGAACACAACGCTTCAAGACGCAATCAGTACAACGAGGAGCTAGAGACACCTCATGTCAACACATCTGAACACAGACTCCTTGGAATGACATATCACGATGTACGTGGTACGATGTACGTGGTACAGCGTGATATGTCATTCCAAGGAGTCCCAGCAGATTGAGTACCATCGTATTGCCGCATGAAATGCCGATGAGGACGTTGATGCGTCACCCATGCTACAACCAGCAGACTTGTAATCTGCCATTTTGACCTTTCAGGTCACAGGCAGATTAGGTTGTGTTTTAACGTGGTTGCCCAACAATCATGTACTAGGAGGTGAGATAGCAGAGAAAAAAAGCGTCGCAATGAATTAGAGCAAAGGTATTCCCACACCGGGACTCGAACCCGGGTCTGCTGGGTGAGAGCCAGCTATCCTAACCGCCTAGACTATATGGGAAAGCTCATGGATTATTGCAACAGCACCTTCAAATCGCAGCAATCATTGCAATCGCAGCAATCATTGTAATCATTGCAATCGCCACAATCATTGGAATCATTGCAAATACAAGCCCACACACTCATCACGAATCACCATGATGATTACATACCGCACGAACGAGACAATCATGCTGCTTGCAAATCACGCTACATTTACTGCACATGAAACGTCCTCGCTGCTTACATCCCGCACTGGACTTCTTGCAGCGAGCATTGGCCTCTCAAACGTCCACCATTGATCTAAATATTCGATTGAACCCAAGTGCGACGTCGCACGCGCATGCGAACACAACGCTTCAAGACGCAATCAGTACAACGAGGAGCTAGAGACACCTCATGTCAACACATCTGAACACAGACTCCTTGGAATGACATATCACGATATACGTGGTACGATGTACGTGGTACGTGACGTGGTACAGCGTGATATGTCATTCCAAGGAGTCCCAGCAGATTGAGTACCATCGTATTGCCGCATGAAATGCCGATGAGGACGTTGATGCGTCACCCATGCTACAACCAGCAGACTTGTAATCTGCCATTTTGACCTTTCAGTCACAGGCAGATTAGGTTGTGTTTTAACGTGGTTGCCCAACAATCATGTACTAGGAGGTGAGATAGCAGAGAAAAAAGCGTCGCAATGAAATAGAGCAAAGGTATTCCCACACCGGGACTCGAACCCGGGTCTGCTGGGTGAGAGCCAGCTATCCTAACCGCCTAGACTATATGGGAAAGCTCATGGATTATTGCAACAGCACCTTCAAATCGCAGCAATCATTGCAATCGCAGCAATCATTGTAATCATTGCAATCGCCACAATCATTGGAATCATTGCAAATACAAGCCCACACACTCATCACGAATCACCATGATGATTACATACCGCACGAACGAGACAATCATGCTGCTTGCAAATCACGCTACATTTACTGCACATGAAACGTCCTCGCTGCTTACATCCCGCACTGGACTTCTTGCAGCGAGCATTGGCCTCTCAAACGTCCACCATTGATATAAATATTCGATTGAACCCAAGTGCGACGTCGCACGCGCATGCGAACACAACGCTTCAAGACGCAATCAGTACAACGAGGAGCTAGAGACACCTCATGTCAACACATCTGAACACAGACTCCTTGGAATGACATATCACGATATACGTGGTACGATGTACGTATTACGTGGTACAGCGTGATATGTCATTCCAAGGAGTCCCAGCAGATTGAGTACCATCGTATTGCCGCATGAAATGCCGATGAGGACGTTGATGCGTCACCCATGCTACAACCAGCAGACTTGTAATCTGCCATTTTGACCTTTCAGTCACAGGCAGATTAGGTTGTGTTTTAACGTGGTTGCCCAACAATCATGTACTAGGAGGTGAGATAGCAGAGAAAAAAAGCGTCGCAATGAATTAGAGCAAAGGTATTCCCACACCGGGACTCGAACCCGGGTCTGCTGGGTGAGAGCCAGCTATCCTAACCGCCTAGACTATATGGGAAAGCTCATGGATTATTGCAACAGCACCTTCAAATCGCAGCAATCATTGCAATCGCAGCAATCATTGTAATCATTGCAATCGCCACAATCATTGGAATCATTGCAAATACAAGCCCACACACTCATCACGAATCACCATGATGATTACATACCGCACGAACGAGACAATCATGCTGCTTGCAAATCACGCTACATTTACTGCACATGAAACGTCCTCGCTGCTTACATCCCGCACTGGACTTCTTGCAGCGAGCATTGGCCTCTCAAACGTCCACCATTGATATAAATATTCGATTGAACCCAAGTGCGACGTCGCACGCGCATGCGAACACAACGCTTCAAGACGCAATCAGTACAACGAGGAGCTAGAGACACCTCATGTCAACACATCTGAACACAGACTCCTTGGAATGACATATCACGATGTACGTGGTACGATGTACGTGGTACAGCGTGATATGTCATTCCAAGGAGTCCCAGCAGATTGAGTACCATCGTATTGCCGCATGAAATGCCGATGAGGACGTTGATGCGTCACCCATGCTACAACCAGCAGACTTGTAATCTGCCATTTTGACCTTTCAGTCACAGGCAGATTAGGTTGTGTTTTAACGTGGTTGCCCAACAATCATGTACTAGGAGGTGAGATAGCAGAGAAAAAAGCGTCGCAATGAAATAGAGCAAAGGTATTCCCACACCGGGACTCGAACCCGGGTCTGCTGGGTGAGAGCCAGCTATCCTAACCGCCTAGACTATATGGGAAAGCTCATGGATTATTGCAACAGCACCTTCAAATCGCAGCAATCATTGCAATCGCAGCAATCATTGTAATCATTGCAATCGCCACAATCATTGGAATCATTGCAAATACAAGCCCACACACTCATCACGAATCACCATGATGATTACATACCGCACAACGAGACAATCATGCTGCTTGCAAATCACGCTACATTTACTGCACATGAAACGTCCTCGCTGCTTACATCCCGCACTGGACTTCTTGCAGCGAGCATTGGCCTCTCAAACGTCCACCATTGATATAAATATTCGATTGAACCCAAGTGCGACGTCGCACGCGCATGCGAACACAACGCTTCAAGACGCAATCAGTACAACGAGGAGCTAGAGACATCTCATGTCAACACATCTGAACACAGACTCCTTGGAATGACATATCACGATATACGTGGTACGATGTACGTGGTACAGCGTGATATGTCATTCCAAGGAGTCCCAGCAGATTGAGTACCATCGTATTGCCGCATGAAATGCCGATGAGGACGTTGATGCGTCACCCATGCTACAACCAGCAGACTTGTAATCTGCCATTTTGACCTTTCAGTCACAGGCAGATTAGGTTGTGTTTGAACGTGGTTGCCCAACAATCATGTACTAGGAGGTGAGATAGCAGAGAAAAAAGCGTCGCAATGAAATAGAGCAAAGGTATTCCCACACCGGGACTCGAACCCGGGTCTGCTGGGTGAGAGCCAGCTATCCTAACCGCCTAGACTATATGGGAAAGCTCATGGATTATTGCAACAGCACCTTCAAATCGCAGCAATCATTGCAATCGCAGCAATCATTGTAATCATTGCAATCGCCACAATCATTGGAATCATTGCAAATACAAGCCCACACACTCATCACGAATCACCATGATGATTACATACTGCACACGAGACAATCATGCTGCTTGCAAATCACGCTACATTTACTGCACATGAAACGTCCTCGCTGCTTACATCCCGCACTGGACTTCTTGCAGCGAGCATTGGCCTCTCAAACGTCCACCATTGATATAAATATTCGATTGAACCCAAGTGCGACGTCGCACGCGCATGCGAACACAACGCTTCAAGACGCAATCAGTACAACGAGGAGCTAGAGACATCTCATGTCAACACATCTGAACACAGACTCCTTGGAATGACATATCACGATGTACGTGGTACGATGTACGTGGTACAGCGTGATATGTCATTCCAAGGAGTCCCAGCAGATTGAGTACCATCGTATTGCCGCATGAAATGCCGATGAGGACGTTGATGCGTCACCCATGCTACAACCAGCAGACTTGTAATCTGCCATTTTGACCTTTCAGTCACAGGCAGATTAGGTTGTGTTTTAACGTGGTTGCCCAACAATCATGTACTAGGAGGTGAGATAGCAGAGAAAAAAAGCGTCGCAATGAAATAGAGCAAAGGTATTCCCACACCGGGACTCGAACCCGGGTCTGCTGGGTGAGAGCCAGCTATCCTAACCGCCTAGACTATATGGGAAAGCTCATGGATTATTGCAACAGCACCTTCAAATCGCAGCAATCATTGCAATCGCAGCAATCATTGTAATCATTGCAATCGCCACAATCATTGGAATCATTGCAAATACAAGCCCACACACTCATCACGAATCACCATGATGATTACATACTGCACACGAGACAATCATGCTGCTTGCAAATCACGCTACATTTACTGCACATGAAACGTCCTCGCTGCTTACATCCCGCACTGGACTTCTTGCAGCGAGCATTGGCCTCTCAAACGTCCACCATTGATATAAATATTCGATTGAACCCAAGTGCGACGTCGCACGCGCATGCGAACACAACGCTTCAAGACGCAATCAGTACAACGAGGAGCTAGAGACATCTCATGTCAACACATCTGAACACAGACTCCTTGGAATGACATATCACGATATACGTGGTACGATGTACGTGGTACAGCGTGATATGTCATTCCAAGGAGTCCCAGCAGATTGAGTACCATCGTATTGCCGCATGAAATGCCGATGAGGACGTTGATGCGTCACCCATGCTACAACCAGCAGACTTGTAATCTGCCATTTTGACCTTTCAGTCACAGGCAGATTAGGTTGTGTTTTAACGTGGTTGCCCAACAATCATGTACTAGGAGGTGAGATAGCAGAGAAAAAAGCGTCGCAATGAAATAGAGCAAAGGTATTCCCACACCGGGACTCGAACCCGGGTCTGCTGGGTGAGAGCCAGCTATCCTAACCGCCTAGACTATATGGGAAAGCTCATGGATTATTGCAACAGCACCTTCAAATCGCAGCAATCATTGCAATCGCAGCAATCATTGTAATCATTGCAATCGCCACAATCATTGGAATCATTGCAAATACAAGCCCACACACTCATCACGAATCACCATGATGATTACATACTGCACACGAGACAATCATGCTGCTTGCAAATCACGCTACATTTACTGCACATGAAACGTCCTCGCTGCTTACATCCCGCACTGGACTTCTTGCAGCGAGCATTGGCCTCTCAAACGTCCACCATTGATATAAATATTCGATTGAACCCAAGTGCGACGTCGCACGCGCATGCGAACACAACGCTTCAAGACGCAATCAGTACAACGAGGAGCTAGAGACATCTCATGTCAACACATCTGAACACAGACTCCTTGGAATGACATATCACGATATACGTGGTACGATGTACGTGGTACAGCGTGATATGTCATTCCAAGGAGTCCCAGCAGATTGAGTACCATCGTATTGCCGCATGAAATGCCGATGAGGACGTTGATGCGTCACCCATGCTACAACCAGCAGCCTTGTAATCTGCCATTTTGACCTTTCAGTCACAGGCAGATTAGGTTGTGTTTTAACGTGGTTGCCCAACAATCATGTACTAGGAGGTGAGATAGCAGAGAAAAAAAGCGTCGCAATGAAATAGAGCAAAGGTATTCCCACACCGGGACTCGAACCCGGGTCTGCTGGGTGAGAGCCAGCTATCCTAACCGCCTAGACTATATGGGAAAGCTCATGGATTATTGCAACAGCACCTTCAAATCGCAGCAATCATTGCAATCGCAGCAATCATTGTAATCATTGCAATCGCCACAATCATTGGAATCATTGCAAATACAAGCCCACACACTCATCACGAATCACCATGATGATTACATACTGCACAACGAGACAATCATGCTGCTTGCAAATCACGCTACATTTACTGCACATGAAACGTCCTCGCTGCTTACATCCCGCACTGGACTTCTTGCAGCGAGCATTGGCCTCTCAAACGTCCACCATTGATATAAATATTCGATTGAACCCAAGTGCGACGTCGCACGCGCATGCGAACACAACGCTTCAAGACGCAATCAGTACAACGAGGAGCTAGAGACATCTCATGTCAACACATCTGAACACAGACTCCTTGGAATGACATATCACGATATACGTGGTACGATGTACGTGGTACAGCGTGATATGTCATTCCAAGGAGTCCCAGCAGATTGAGTACCATCGTATTGCCGCATGAAATGCCGATGAGGACGTTGATGCGTCACCCATGCTACAACCAGCAGACTTGTAATCTGCCATTTTGACCTTTCAGTCACAGGCAGATTAGGTTGTGTTTGAACGTGGTTGCCCAACAATCATGTACTAGGAGGTGAGATAGCAGAGAAAAAAGCGTCGCAATGAAATAGAGCAAAGGTATTCCCACACCGGGACTCGAACCCGGGTCTGCTGGGTGAGAGCCAGCTATCCTAACCGCCTAGACTATATGGGAAAGCTCATGGATTATTGCAACAGCACCTTCAAATCGCAGCAATCATTGCAATCGCAGCAATCATTGTAATCATTGCAATCGCCACAATCATTGGAATCATTGCAAATACAAGCCCACACACTCATCACGAATCACCATGATGATTACATACTGCACACGAGACAATCATGCTGCTTGCAAATCACGCTACATTTACTGCACATGAAACGTCCTCGCTGCTTACATCCCGCACTGGACTTCTTGCAGCGAGCATTGGCCTCTCAAACGTCCACCATTGATATAAATATTCGATTGAACCCAAGTGCGACGTCGCACGCGCATGCGAACACAACGCTTCAAGACGCAATCAGTACAACGAGGAGCTAGAGACATCTCATGTCAACACATCTGAACACAGACTCCTTGGAATGACATATCACGATGTACGTGGTACGATGTACGTGGTACAGCGTGATATGTCATTCCAAGGAGTCCCAGCAGATTGAGTACCATCGTATTGCCGCATGAAATGCCGATGAGGACGTTGATGCGTCACCCATGCTACAACCAGCAGACTTGTAATCTGCCATTTTGACCTTTCAGTCACAGGCAGATTAGGTTGTGTTTTAACGTGGTTGCCCAACAATCATGTACTAGGAGGTGAGATAGCAGAGAAAAAAAGCGTCGCAATGAATTAGAGCAAAGGTATTCCCACACCGGGACTCGAACCCGGGTCTGCTGGGTGAGAGCCAGCTATCCTAACCGCCTAGACTATATGGGAAAGCTCATGGATTATTGCAACAGCACCTTCAAATCGCAGCAATCATTGCAATCGCAGCAATCATTGTAATCATTGCAATCGCCACAATCATTGGAATCATTGCAAATACAAGCCCACACACTCATCACGAATCACCATGATGATTACATACCGCACACGAGACAATCATGCTGCTTGCAAATCACGCTACATTTACTGCACATGAAACGTCCTCGCTGCTTACATCCCGCACTGGACTTCTTGCAGCGAGCATTGGCCTCTCAAACGTCCACCATTGATATAAATATTCGATTGAACCCAAGTGCGACGTCGCACGCGCATGCGAACACAACGCTTCAAGACGCAATCAGTACAACGAGGAGCTAGAGACACCTCATGTCAACACATCTGAACACAGACTCCTTGGAATGACATATCACGATATACGTGGTACGATGTACGTGGTACAGCGTGATATGTCATTCCAAGGAGTCCCAGCAGATTGAGTACCATCGTATTGCCGCATGAAATGCCGATGAGGACGTTGATGCGTCACCCATGCTACAACCAGCAGACTTGTAATCTGCCATTTTGACCTTTCAGTCACAGGCAGATTAGGTTGTGTTTTAACGTGGTTGCCCAACAATCATGTACTAGGAGGTGAGATAGCAGAGAAAAAAGCGTCGCAATGAAATAGAGCAAAGGTATTCCCACACCGGGACTCGAACCCGGGTCTGCTGGGTGAGAGCCAGCTATCCTAACCGCCTAGACTATATGGGAAAGCTTATGAATTATTGCAACAGCACCTTCAAATTGCAGCAATCATTGCAAAATCGTTGGAATCATTATAAAAGTCGATAATTAAGGCTTGAATTCTTTGGCCGAGAAGGTGGAGTTTTACTAGCGTGCCACATTTTTATAGGAGCTTTGACTTTGTACGCGAGAAGGTTGCATTGGTCGAGTAATGCTGCAGTACTGTCCAACAGTAAACATGAAGGTAGATGACATGACAAAATCCGCTCACGAATTTCCAATATGAATATTAGAAAGACATGCTCGGGGTCAAAGCGGCATGTTGCTATTAGTTTAGTGGTAGCATTGTCAAGATGCCTCGTTCGACATATTGATTGATTGGGTAGTGAAACGCTCCAAAGAATATGAGAATCCACGGACCTGTGGTTCAAGGAAAATGGGCACGACAAATGAATATTGACCGATGTATGAGAATTATATATACGCGGAAAGGATCACTACCGCGGCACAAATAAATCGGCACTGAAACAAGCGGACCGCGACTTTACATCCGTGGACCGCAACTTCTCAAGAAAACCTTGGTCCTTCAAGGTCGACCCTGGTCATTAATCAGTGACCGTCGCTCCCATACAGTAAATATCATTCCCTCATCGGTAGGCCTAGGTATTTTCATCGGTAGACCTGGTCGATAAGGTCAAGCTACCCCGGCCAATCAGCATTAGGAACCGTTTACAGGCAATATAGGTAAAGGAGTTAAAAGATAGGACTATATTAAATGCTACTTAATTTTGGTCTACGTAGCACGATTTTGTCACGCTTTATGAGTACTTAAAATTCTACCCACCTATATTGTAAAGTGATATTTTTGGCCCCCCGTCGAAGACAGTTGTGTGGTCTCAAGTGCAAATAGAGCCCCAGGATGTATTTGGCCTGTGAGTTCGTCTGAGTAGCATCCCCCTTCCCAATCGACTCGCTATCGGAAGCGGTCTCCCTACGCTAGTGGTTCGGGAGCAAGCAAAGGCCGGGCGGTTAACACCCCTGAGACATTAAGAAAATGACCAGGGTTGAGAATCTCCCAGAAGTCGTTGGTTATAAGCCCACCCTCGACCTAGTCGACCGAGTGGCCACCTGCTAGTCTATTGAGTGAAGCAATTCCATTTGAGTCACCCCCAGGTCGACCTCTCTTAAGACCAGCATCACACCTTCACCAAGTCCTCCGAAGAGCGCTACCCGCCAGCAGACGGTACACAAGGTGAGAGAAGGTCTATATACGCGGCATCGGGGTACCTTATCTGATAGTCGGCAGTCCGGCACAGTGAGTGGCTTGGGGTCTCATTACGCAGTTTTGAGAACCCACTCCACCACAACTCATTGATGGTTGATTGGTAGATGGTTGACTTATTGATTGATGATTAATTAAGTGATTGATTGCTGATTGAAAGAAGGCTTAGGGCCGCAAAAAAAGACGTTCTCTACTAAGGACTTATATATTTAGTTTTTGCTTTGCATCAAAGTACTAAACGTCTTTACATTTGATCGGACACAGTGTACAAGCAAGGGACCTCTACGAGATAGATCAAGTGTTTAGAGGATCTACTAGACGGCTTAAGATAAAATTAAGGAGAGGGGAAGGATGGATATAGGGTGGATTAAGGCAGATTTAAGCGCCAGTGTTTACTGCGATTGCGTGAAGCATTGGCATGCGATCCACCACCTTTAATCCAGACCCCATCACGATCAAGATCGGAGCAAGTCCACTGAGGTGAGTTCAACCCACCCAGTCGACGGGTTCACAAGGTGAGATAGGACTAGCACACGGCATCGGAGTCCCCCTCCGTCAGTCAACACTTCGGGCGCTAGTGGAAGGTCGAGATCACAGAGAGGTTTTTGTGATCATCGCTCTACCACATTAATGTAGCTATATTGAATTTTTAATATGTATATCAGCATATTACTTACTATTCATTGCGCGCGGCCATTATTCATTGACTGGCACTTCGGCTGATAGATAGAGTGTAGCCAGCTTCGAGGGAAGATAAACTTCTGAGGCCATCTTTTCAAAATATTATCCCCATTTAGGTAGTATTGTCGAATATTATCTATCGTTAGATAACACTCACACTGGCATCTAATGATTGTGTTAAGGTTATGCAACGGGCTAGACAAAAGCAAGCTTTCAAAGCTATTTAACAGAAAAGACCCGTAAAACAATGTTTTTGTAAGAGCTTAATCAGTGTCATTTTATTAGGTATTAATTTCAAGCTTCTGTTACTAAAATCTCGATATAGAAAAATAGACGGCTCCTAGAGATTGTTTCGAGAACCTGTATTTTTTTTCTATTTGTCTTCTTTCCTGCTGCTAGATTTAACAACAAGAATCTCTGTTTAGCTGAAGTTTCCGACTTTATACGGTGAAATAACAATTAACTTGTGTTTATCATTTTCTTGTAGCCAAAACACTAAAAGCAACGACCATAAGGTGCGTGTTGTCGCATTGTCCTCCTGCTTGTGTAGCATCTTCGTGCATTGACTCGGGTATTTCTTCGCTTTCATGCTCTGTCTTGTTTTTGTCATTACAGTTGCATTAAGCGTGCCAACGCTAGGGTTCTCTCATTGCCTGCGCGGTGGTGGCAAGTTGACGGTGCACTGGCAGCCACTACCATGCAGCACGTACAAGTTTGTGCTGCTGTGTAAAGTTGACAGCAGAGTTGCACGTGAGGTAACATTTTTGTGAAAAGACACTGTTACGTATGATTGCAAGCTGGAGGCGCATAGGATTCACATACCGCAAAGCTCGTATCGAAAAAAGCGCTGAGATACTGTTGGCAGTTAGCGGCAAGAGGATGAGTTTGGCAGAGCGCACTGCTGCTCAGACGTCTGCCAAAGTGATTGCCGAATCGAGGAGCTGCAAAGTGAACTACAAATTTTGAGTCGGATGCTTTTAAAGCGTGACAAGCGACGTTGGTGGTGTACATTAAGCATTTGGTAACAAGAATGGTTCGCACAGCTAACGTTTAACACTAGCGGAAAAGCTCTATGTGAATCTGAAGGCTGCTCCGCACACAAGTTAATGCTCAACCTTGAGCGAAGCAAATTGCAGAACTCATGTAGACTTTGATGCCAGGCTGAATGGCAAGCAGAAATGGGAAATACAAAAGAAATCGTCGATTGAGAACGCCGTGCGTTTTTACCTAGCTTCATTTTCTTTTGAGTTTGAGTGAGTGTAAGGCTGTCATGTTTGTGTGTGGCATGGCCCAAACTCAGCAAAAGGTGATTGCGAGCAGAACCATCGTGTAAAGTTTATGTAAAAGCTTTGAATTGCCTTCCGGAGTGGCAATATTTATTGTAAATCTAAAGCAGTTCCTAAAAAGTGTTCAAGATTTCAATGTGACCGATTCCTTATGTTTTGTTGTTAAACAATGAAATAAGCAGACAGTTTGCCAACTTGACGGCATCAGAAAGTTGTTTCAACAATCTGATGAACCAAGACGATGACTCACTCATTTTGCTTTGCCCTTACTTTTACTGCACTCGCTGTGCATTCAGATCCGTCAGAGCATTTCTTGCTCACGAAACGGGAGTCTTATCTAGCTGTAACATAAGAAAAGAACCATAATATAAACCTTGAATGCAAAAAGCCCTAGCCGTACAGCTGTGGATTGTCGTACTCGGTCTCCGTTGCGTTTGCAATCATGTCCAGTGTCAGTTACAAAAGACAGGTATATAAAAACGATTTCTTCTTAATACAACCAATATATGCATTTACTGTAATAATGCGGCTTCAGATTTTGTGGCTTCGTATACTTGGCGGACGTGCGCGAGACTTCTTGATCACCTTGGGTCAAAGTCACAGAACTTGAAAAATGAGCTTAACCCCGCTTTGGCTCGATGCCATTATTAGCATAATTGCGCTTCACAATGTTGGAGATTTCATCAATATTTTTTGTTTGGAACTTGTGTTGTAAGAAACTCATAATCACATCCGCGCTAGCCTTTGTTGTGTCGACTTGTTTACCGAATCGTACAACGTATTACCAGACCATCCTTCTTGAACAGATTTACTAAAAAAGAAAGCACCTGATCTGACTCATCCTCAAAAGCTTTTGAAGTGACACCACGCATCCATGCCGTAAAGATTGGGTCCTCCAAAATCTTTAACTCTGTCTTTTGGATATCTAACATCGCGTAAATCTGAACCGCAGTATTTCCTTCGCTTTTCCACGCGGACATTTGTAAAGGTAGCAGGTTTAGCGCAATATATGCTCTCTCCCGGTCCTTCAATTCCGCAAGGAAGACCTTGCTCAGATCATCTGCAGTGGAAAGTTTTGCCAAGCCTTCATACATGACGGCTAAGGCCAATTTGTCAGATCCGATGTTACCCGTCAGTTTATACATCCATTCGTTAAACACGTGGCTTTGAAATAGCCCGAGTTTAATCTCAAGCTTACGAGGCATATAGAGAGCAACCAGGGCTGCAAATTTAAGATTCTTCGCCAAAGTTGACACAGCATCATCCCGAACACTTTCTCCTAGACCTATAGCATAGACCACATCCTCATCTTCCGTAAACTTTTTTCTCAAAAAGTCGAGCAGTGCTTTCTCGAAATTCTCACCGTGATTTAATTTCACGAAAGTGACAAATTTGGGGAAATCGGGACTTTCAAAAAGCTTGAGATCCGTTTGTGCGAGGTGCAAAACCTCGAACGTGTGATTGATATCCCATTGCGAGGCCTGGAGACGCAGCAGCTTCGTTGCAACTTCCTTAGAGCTTTCGTCCGTGGCTTCTTGTCCACGAAACAAGACCTCGGCCAGATCATACTCTTTGGTAAACTTACTGCTCAAGAAATCAAGCATTGCTTTCTCGAAATTTTCCTTGTACCCTGACTTTACAAAATCAACAAGTTCGGGAAATTTTGAACTTCCCATAAGGTTGAGATCAGTTTCTTTGAAACCCAGTTTCTCAAACTTCTCGTTGATTTTATTGCGCTGGACTTGGAGAAGCTGAAGCTTGTGTGCTACCTTCTTTGAAGTTAAACTCGTTGCTATCAGTCCATGATCTATAACCTTGGTAAGATCGTTTTCGGAGAACTTGGTACTCAGAAAATTAAGCATTGCCTTTTCGAAATTCTCCCCGTGGGCTGATTCTACGAAGGCGACAAATCTGGGGAAATCGGGACTTTCAAAAAGCTTGAGATCCGTTTGTGCGTGGTGCAAAACCTTGAACGTGTGATTGATATCCCATTGCGAGGCCTGGAGACGCAGCAGCTTCGTTGCAACTTCCTTAGAGCTTTCGTCCGTGGCTTCTTGTCCACGAAACAGGACCTCGGCCAGATCATACTCTTTGGTAAACTTACTGCTCAAGAAATCAAGCATTGCTTTCTCGAAATTTTCCTTGTACCCTGACTTTACAAAATCAACAAGTTCGGGAAATTTTGAACTTCGCATAAGGTTGAGATCAGTTTCTTCGAAACCCAGTTTCCCAAACTTCTCGTTAATTCCATTGCGCTGCAAATGGAGATTTCGAAGCTTTTCTGCAACAGCCATCGTGCTTTCTGTCGTTACTGTTTCTCCATGAGTTAGAACCTTGGTAAGATAGTTTTTGGTGAACTTGGTGCTCAAAAAACCAAGCAGTACTTTCTCGAAATTCTCCCCGTGATTTAATTTCACGAAAGTGACAAATTTGGGGAAATCGGGACTTTCAAAAAGCTTGAGATCCGTTTGTGCGAGGTGCAAAACCTTGAACGTGTGATTGATATCCCATTGCGAGGCCTGGAGACGCAGCAGCTTTCTTGAAAATTCCTTAGAGCTTTCGTCCTTGACTTTTTGTCCACGAAACAGGACCTCGGCCAGATCATACTCTTTGGTAAATTGACTGCTCAAGAAATCAAGCATTGCTTTCTCAGGATTTTTCTCGTATGCTAACTTTACAAAACTAACAAGCTCGGAAAATGTAGAACTTCCCATAAGGTTGAGATTATTATTAATCAAACCTATCTCTTTGAATTTCATGCCGATCATAGTGCGCTGGGCATGAAGATGCTGAAGTTCACTTGCAACTTCCCTCGACCTGTCAGACGCTGCTTCGAACCCACGATCTATAAACATGGTAAGATCCTCTTTGGTTAACTTGGTGCTCAAAAAGTTGAGCATTGCTGTCTCAAAGTTCTCCCTGTGAGTTTCCTTTACGAAAGCGACAAAATTGGGAAAATCTGGACTTTTAAAGATGTCGAGTTCTAAGTTGTCAAGACGGAAAACCTTTAACGTCTCGTCGATATCCCAGTCAGAGGCGTAGAGACGTACCATCTCCTTTGCGATAATTTTCGAGCTTTCTGTCTCTGCTTCTAGTCCTGAAGACAGAATATCAGCCACACCCTTAGCCCTGTATAACTCTTTCAAGGTGTTGAGCATTTTTTCTGCAAAGTCCTTAGGATATTTAGATGTCATTTCAGTGACCCATTTTGGAAATTTGTCGTGATTAAAGAGATTGGGTCCGCTCATGTAGAGACCATGATCATAAAAATTTGTCGCATCGAGGCTCATTTCGATGGACTGCTGTGCTTGGTTAAGCTTGGCCATTGCTGACTTACTAACGTCCAAATCTATAGCAGAAGAATGGACCTTAAACGATGCTCATTGCTTCTTCGGGCTCCTTGAAATTGACATCAGAGGCCATGGCCGCATTAGAGTTTAAGTGTCGATTGGTAAATAAGGTGATCATATGCCGTCTTTAACGCGTTGGGGCTGCGTGAATCACCCTCACGTAGCAATCCTGAGGTGGCATCGCCCGGAGCTGCAAATGCAAGCATTGCGGCAGCTAACAACATTTTGGCGTAGGCTGCCTGTGTTGGACAAGACTTGACAAGCATCTTTTAGTCTGGGCAAAACGAAAAATGAGTAGGTTCGTTATGACCTGAACTGGCAAACTTTGGGCTTGAACATGAGAACCTTTGGGACAATTTTATCCTGTCATCCTGCTTCATTTGGTTGGATTATACGAACAATCTTCTACAGCTAATTTTCAAGTAACATGCAAAACTTGCTTGATTCATTTGAATTATTCAAACAATCTTCTGCTGACTCCGCTGACCTTTCTTCGCAAAAGTGGCACCGGATTTAATGTGCATCCCGACATCTCAATGGGAATATGAGTGGTGTGGTCAGGCTGCAGCAGACACTGCAGGAAAAAAGCGTTGCTGTTGGCTAAGCAGTGCGTTGGTCTACTCGAGACGACGCATGGCTCACAATAAGCAGTACTGCATGATGGAAGAGATAGACGAGGACATGCTGCACGTAAAAACGGTACTATTTGCAAGAATCTGTCACAACACGACCAAACGTCCAATCTGAAGGATAATTCACTTGAACGTTGTACTGCCATAAGACCGACCGTACTTTCTTCTTGCTGTCTTCCGTCTGGGAAATTTCTAGCGCATCAAACCTCGCTCCGTACGCTGAGCTTACGGTTACGTTCATTGTTTTTTGTCCAAAACCTTTATCACAGAAAAATTAACTGCTACAATTACGCCTAGGCTGATTTGTCTGTAGGTGCTGCTGTTGTTGCTGTTTCTAGCTGGTCTCTTTGACAAAGGCAAAGGTGTTTTTCCTTAATGCGCCTATCAGACGACTCGTTGCGAGGACTTTGTAGCCAACTTGCCGCACACGTGCGACAAAATTCGGCAAAAAAAAGAGAAGCTGCTGGTTAGAGCGGCTGCATTAGTGGCACCAGGACCGCTACTGGGGTTCTTCTTGTCCAGACTCATGCAGTTAATGGTCGATACGCAGCTCCACCTGCTAGAATAAACTCTCCGAGATACATTCCACGGTCAGTAAATGCATTATAGTGGTTAATTCTCCTTAATGGCCCTACTTGATGATGCTGCTGGTTTTAATTCCATTTCCCTCTGCTCGTCTGTCTCCATATCCTCGCCAGCAGTCTCCTCCGTCTCCACCCGCTGCATCTTCGCGGGCGGCCAAGATGTCATTTGGTCCTCAGGCCTTTCACGTGCCGTCGTCACTGGAATTTCAGTCACCGAATCGCGCAAGTATCTGATATCGACAGGGTGCTGCTTGTAGCTGGACAAGTGCTGCGCTGTGATTGCCGCAGCGGCCACCACACTTGCTGCTGAGATTAATGGCCTAGTTGGCGTAGAGGGCGTCGTTGTCGCACTGCACGCCCCTAATTGGAGATTGGAGGCCCCAGAACCGAATCCGAATCCAAGCGTTTTGCGAGGGGTGAGATTGTTGGCGATGTATGACCGTGGTGTGTTGCTTTCGTGTAAAAAGGCGCCGGTGATATGAGGTTTTCGGGCCCGGTTGTGTGCTGAACCCCCAGCATTGTTGACCGATTGTGTAGAAGTTGTGGAACGTATGGAGAGATTAGATTGCGCTGAAGCATCTGAATAGGCTGAAAGGGTGCGCGGTCCACCTTCATTGCCCATGTAAAGATCCATTAAGTTCATCTCGTTGTGTGCAATAGTGCTGCTAGATGTAACGGAGGAAGTAGATACATCCGACATATTTCCATCATCGTCATGATCATTTGCTTTCTGGACACCCATATTGCACACTGAGCAAATACGAACGTTTCTAAGTGAGGTGCCTGGCACCTCCACTGACTTGAAGACACTGCATTTGCCACAGATGACCTCACCGCAGCTTCGGCAGTGGTGACGCGGGCGGAATGTACCGAAGGTGCGGCTACACACAGCGCAATGCAGACGCTCACCGTTAGGCACCCATTGTTTCTTGTCTACGAAAGTGCAGGCGTTCATCTGCTGCTTGTCAATGATGCGACGAACCTGCACAATGCTACTCACTAGCTGCGATTCAGCTGTCTTAAAGGCCCATTGCGCAGGAAAGTAACCTCCAGGATCAAACCGCGCGACGTGATGGACGCGTATTATATTCGGCTCGGGGCGATCTGTGCGGTACATGTATCCGGCAGTTATCTTTGCACGCACAAGTCCATGCGAGTTTTCAAGCGATGGACACTCGTTAATCTCAATCGAATTAAGTATACGGATGTACATTTCGTTGCCAAACGAGTCCACAATCCTGTCTTGTACCTCGAGACAGCAGTAGTCCCGATGTGAAACGATGGGCGTGGGTGTCTTGACAGCATACCACTTGATGCCAATGTACCTGAACGGTGCGAGCGGTGTGCGTGGCACGATTGTGAGCAGCACAGCAGCGTCCATCACTGCCGGGTTTAGTTTCTTCATTAGTCTCCTGAAGAGCGCGTCGTCGTGCGCGGCATACGCTCGACAGACCTGATCTAATGAAGCCGTAAGTTGGCCCTTACAGCCCACCTCGGCGACGTTACACTTGTAGGCCGTGGGGCCGCGCATCTGACCAAAATTACGATAGACGGCTACCCCTTTTTTCTCGCGCATGGGGATCCAGCTATTCTTGTGACAGTCGCTCAGTGCGAAGACCTTGCGGATAGAGCTCTCGGCAAACTCAATGTACTGACGCCGCATGTCCTCCGACACACGTACGTTTGTGTTAAAAAATCCCTTGGGCAGTGACAATGACGTTGACATGGCGGGGCTTCTATACTGTGGTGGAAAATATGCGACGACAGGTCCCAGCGAATGCGGTGAGTGAATAATTGTGCTGTTGTGCGTCGAACGATGTCGTGCGTGAAGCTGTTGTCTTCTGGGTTATTTAAGTGTTACTGACGATAATATTGTCAGTGCAGTGCTTGTGAACCTGACGACTATCGCCAAAGTGTAAATTAGGATCGTATGGCCAGCTGGCAAAGATTGACAACAGGTGATGTACTAGTCGGAAGCCGTCAATAAAATTCTGGCCAATCATGGTCGTTACTTGCATGCGAACTTGTGATGTTATGTCAATTGACACAATCCGCCACCTTGAAATATGTTTCTTAATCACTATCACTCTGGCATTAACCAATAATGAAATCCTTGTAATTACTTAACATTACAGGGTCCAGGTACACTAGTGGAAGTCAGCATCACTCGTCGCGCTAATTTACATTCGCTACTCCGTTGACAACATACTCATTCCAAGTTTAGTGACTACTTCAAGCCAATTATTAGATTCCCACAAAGAATTTGTTATGCATACTGTAATTTATAGACCAAATCAAAGAAGACTTCTGAAGCACCGCCTGCCCACAAATATAAGGAGGAGCCTTTTTAATAGAGGGAGGGCGATAATTTTAGTAATTCTAAAGATGAAAAAGTGTGAACAATAGAAACTTTTTTCTTTTATCCTCCCAGTGCTTTCAAAAAAGTAAGGGACGCAAATAGACGGCATTTTTCTAAATCTCCCATCATTCAAGCACTAAGACGCTATGCGCTGCGCAACCGATGAATTTTTGTTTTCACTTCGGCAAGCGTCTAATGATCAGCAAAAAATTGCACCGTCATTTTCTTTTTGCTGAAGCGCTTCTCAGCGGCAGCCAGTGGTTGAAGCTCGAGGAGCATGCGTTGTACAGTTGTTAGTAATTGGACTCAGTAGAAACTGCCTTCTCTGGTACCATCTTTTACCTGCTAAGCAGCTACGATCCTGACCTTAACAAGGACCAACCAAGTTTTAGAAAATTGATTTCAAAGGTTGATCAATACAGCAAAGATGTCAGAAGAAAAACAAAATCCCAGCAAGCGTTTAGAAAATGGTAAAAACAGCTAAAAATAGGCTTGACACTACGTTGTCTTTCTGTCGTCTGTCTCTGCTAGGCAACCATCAAATTGTGGCTCTTGCCTTGCTTTCCTTTGGTAACTGTTCTATGAGAGCATTAAACTCATTGCACCAAGTTGTAGTAAATTTTAGATTAGCAAGTCATGTCTGCATTGGTATTTTCTAAACTTTCCTAAATTACCGCAAGACTCAGCTTCATGTTTCATGTGGTGCACACGTGCGAAACCTTTCATAGCAATCCATATTTTTCTCTTATAAAGTGTTGTGAATCGCCATTTAAGACAAACACGTAATCATGAAGTTAATACTTGTCGTCGTCTTTATAGTAGCGAGGCAATTGCTGATAGTTGCAGTGAATGAGAATACGCTTGGAAAAAACAACAAGAGCCTGGATGTTAGTGGTGGAGACATCGCGCTGCAGTTGGGCGCCTTGGTGCTGCTACTGGCGCTCTCAGCTATGTTCGCAGGTCTGGGGCTTGGTCTCATGTCGTTGGATCTCATCGGATTAGAAATTGTCGTGGCTGTTGGTGAGGACGAGCATGCGACGGTGAAGGAACGCATGAACAGCGATGCCGCCAAGAAAGTGATGCCCTTGCGCCGGAATGGCAGCCTGCTGCTCACGACACTGCTGCTGGGCAACGTCGCAGTGAATGTGCTTACGTCCATTATCACGGCCGATCTCACAAGCGGTAGAATCTGCAGCTACCACAAGAGGACCGTTTTTTATAGGCTAACCTCATGCTTAATGCAGGTTTGTTTGGGTTTATTGCATCAACGATCCTCATCTTACTATTTGGCGAGATTATTCCGCAAGCGCTGTGTTCCAAATACGCGTTAGGTAGGGATATTTTACTTAACCCACTGCTGCTCGTTTGCACAAACTATAACTATTTGTGGTCGGGGTTGTTGCAGTGATTGGCGGCAAGGTTGTCCCGTTCGTTCGCGTCTTGATAGTTCTATTCTACATTTTCGCTAAGCCCATGAGTATGGCGTTGGATGCGACTCTTGGAGAAGACATTGGTACGGTGTTTACGAAAAGGCAGGTATTGTATTTTAAGTTTAATTCTTTTGCCCGCCTGATACAATCATAAGAATATTCTACATGCTTTTCACTCAGCTGGCGGAAATTATCAATTTACACGAGATGCAGAAGATGATCGATAAGGATGAAGGCAGCATCATTCGTGGCGCCATGACTTTTGGAAGCAGGACTGCGCGAAGTATCATGACTCCAGTTGACCAAGTCTTTATGGCTCCTATTTCTGCCGTGCTGGATTGGAGGCTCATTCATAGCATTCTTTTGAGTGGGTTCTCTCGTGTTCTTGTCTACGGTGGATCTCTAAACGACGTCATCGGAACCATCCACGTCAAAGACCTTATATTTGTGGATCCGCGGGTATGTGGCTGCTTATTTGTTTTTGCTTTCGTAGAGGCTAATGTGGTTACTGCTGATCAGGAAAAAACTCTTTTGTCGAGCTTCTTCCAAATTTTTGGTCGAGCTACCCGCGCTGTGGATCCTGACTGTAGACTCAGTACATTGTTGCAAACGTTTAAATCTGAAAGTGCACACTTGGTCTTAGTCAAGCAGCCGCAAATGACTGACGGGGTACGTTTAATGATCTTGCGGAAAGCTGATGTGGTCAATACATGCATCTGATTTCTCACCAATATTAAAACCGATGTTTCTACTTTGTATTTTTGGTAGAGCGGCGATATGCACGCACTGCTGGGTATTGTAACACTTGAGGATGTACTGGAGGAAATTTTGCAGTCCGAAATTCTGGACGAAAAAGATGTATCCGACCGCCGGAGTAGCGATTCGAAACGCACGCAGTTTCTGCTACGCCGGTTTCACGCGAATGGGCAACTAGATCTTCAAGATTTATGTCAGAACAATGGCCTGTTTGGAGACTAGCTTAATATTTGACTCCATGAGGAACGATTGCGCTTGGACGATAAGCACACGGAGGTCTTAAGGTCCTAATTTGCCTTGTTTGTTACTTCTGTCTGAAAGCTGTAAAACAAAATATGATATATCCTAGGATATGTCATTTACGCGGTTTTCCATGGTTTGCCAACAACCAATGCTTTTCACATTTCTTACACCTCGGTCCATAATATCGCTTTGTCTTATTGAAGTGTTTCGTCGCCATGGTGAAGAAAAAAGTAGACGCACGTGTGCGGACGCTGTTGGAAAACTGCATTCAAGAAAATTCTCGCTCTTTTGTGGTGCTAGTGGGTGACCATGGCAAGGACCAGGTCATGAATCTACACTATATTGTGTCCAAGGCGGCAGTCAAGGCACGCCCACGAGTGCTATGGTGCTATAAAAAGGAGCTGGGATTTTCCACGCACCGCCAGAAGCGTATGCGCCAGATTAAGAAACAACAGCAGCGTGGTCTGTACGATCTAAACAAGGATGATCCGTTCGAGCTTTTCATTGCATCGACCGATATTCGCTGGTGTTACTACAAGGAGACACACAAGGTGCTCGGTAGCACCTACGGTATGTGCGTACTGCAGGACTTTGAGGCTATCACGCCTAATATCATGGCACGGACCATTGAAACTGTTGAGGGCGGTGGCATCGTCGTGCTGCTGCTACGCACCATGGACAGCCTCAAACAGCTCTACACCATGAGCATGGACGTCCACGATCGCTTCCGCACTGAGTCGCACCAAAATGTAGTGTCACGTTTCAACGAACGCTTTATTCTCTCCCTTGCCTCTTGTGAACGATGCGTCGTGCTCGACGACGAACTTAATGTACTACCGATTTCCAAACATACACGCAAAATTGAGCCGCTTCCACCTCGTGGCGCAGCAACAGAACTCACCAAGGACGATTTGGAGCTACAAGAGCTCAAAGCATCACTGCGCGAGACTCAGCCTGTTGGCGCGCTCGTGGAACAGGCACGCACGTTGGACCAGGCAAAGGCCATTCTTACCTTCGTGGAGGCTGTTTCAGAGAAGACGCTGCGCTCTACTGTAGCGCTGACAGCTGGACGTGGACGTGGTAAGTCAGCAGCTCTGGGAATGGCGTTGGCGGGAGCTGTAGCTTACGGATACAGTAACATCTTTGTGACGGCCCCAACTCCCGAGAATCTCAAAACTGTTTTCGAGTTTGTGTTTAAGGGCTTTGATGCGCTCAAGTACAAGGAGCACCTTGACTACGAGATTATTCAGAGCACGAACCGGGAATTTAATCACGCCGTAGTTCGTGTGAACATCTTCCGCGAGCATCGGCAGACCGTTCAGTATATTCAGCCCACGCACCATGAGAAGCTTGCTCAGGCAGAGCTTTTGGCTATTGATGAGGCTGCTGCTATTCCACTCCCGGTTGTCAAGAAGCTGCTGGGGCCTTACCTCGTTTTCATGTCGTCTACAATCAACGGTTACGAAGGTACTGGCCGCTCGCTGTCACTAAAACTGCTGCAGAAACTGCGTGAGCAGCAGGGTAGCGCCGGCGAAGCCGCAGTGCGTGCTGCCGCGAATGTTCATGGCGACCAAAAGCGCCGAAAGGGTGAACAAAAACTGCATGAGGAGCGCTGGCAGGCGGCAAGCAATGCTGCTCGCGTTGCTGTAGCTGGAAGCTCTTCATTTTCGGCTCGTGTCCTCCGTGAGGTTTTGCTACAGACACCTATTCGCTATGCTCCTAATGATCCGGTTGAACGCTGGCTGAACGATCTGTTATGTCTTGATGTGACGAATGCGTCGCATCGCCTCGTGGCAGGGACGCCACACCCGCGTGACTGTGAGCTGTATTACGTGAATCGCGATTCTCTGTTCTCGTATCACAAGCTTTCGGAAAATTTCTTGCAGCGTATTATGGCATTGTATGTGTCGTCGCATTACAAGAATCAGCCAAATGACCTGCAGCTTCTGTCTGATGCACCAGCACACCACGTCTTTGCTCTGCTTGGTCCTGGTGCTGAGGCTCAGGGCAATGCTGGTCAGCTGCCTGATGTTCTCTGTGTTGTACAGGTCGCTCTGGAGGGCAAGATTTCAAAGGCATCTGTAAAAGCCCAGCTGGCTCGTGGGCAGCGCGCATCGGGAGACTTAATTCCTTGGACGGTCGCACAGCAGTTTCAAGACTCGGAGTTTGCAGCTCTTTCGGGTGCGCGTGTGGTGCGCATTGCCACCCACCCAGACGTGATTGGCATGGGTTACGGCTCTCGTGCTGTCGAGTTGCTGTCGAAGTACTATCAAGGTGAGATAACGACGGACGTGGCTGTTGGGGAACCGGAAGCGATGGTGAAAGAAGACAAATTGGTAGAAGACGTCGAGGACGATGCGACAGAAAGGAAACCAAAGCTTCGCAAGGAGAAAATCAAGCCGCGCAAGAAACTTCCACCTCTGCTGCTTCCGCTAGATGAGCGTCCATGTGAGCGCCTGCACTGGTTTGGTACGTCGTTTGGTCTGACGCTACCGCTGCACAACTTCTGGTCTCGCGCAAAGTTCCGGTCAGTTTACATTCGGCAGACAGCAAACGAACTCACCGGCGAGCACACGGCTATCTTGTTGCGCTCGCTGCGTTGCGACGATCTCCCTGCGGCTCCCGCAGACGGTTGGCTTGATGAATTTGCAGCCGACTCACGTCGCCGACTTACTTCGTTGCTTAGTTACGACTTCGCAAAGTTTCCGTGTGCGCTTGCACTTGGTCTGCTGAGCGATGAGGCTGCTGAGTCAACCTGCGTTTCATACGAGAAGGAGAAGCATATTTTGCTTCACCGCAGTATTAACAGTGAGATCACCCCAACGGAGCTCGCGCTGGTCCTAACGCCGTACGATGCCAAACGCCTCAAGTCGTACGCCAAGAACATGGTGGATTACCACATGATTGTAGATCTAGTGCCGTCGCTGGCGCGTCTGTATTTTCTACAACGTTTTCCACAGATGTCTCTATCGTATCTGCAGCGGGCGATCTTGGTGAGCCTCGGACTGCAGCACCAGTCAGTAGATATTATTCAGCAAGAGCTGAATGTGCCGTCCAACCAGCTTCTTGCGCTTTTTAACAAGGCTGTGCGAAAATTCCTCGGTCAAATTGAGCAAATTATGGAAAAGCAGCTGGAGCAGGAAAGTGCGAATAGCGAAAGGCTGGCGCAGGTGGCCTTGCAGTCACAAGCCATGGCACCGACAAGGACGACGTTAGCTGAGGAATTACGTGAAGGCGTTCAAGAAGAGAAGGCGAAGCAGCAGAAGAAGCTTTTAGACAGCCTCAATCTCATGAAGTACGCAGTACGTGGCGACGATGCCGATTGGGACGCAGCGCTTGCTCAGTCCGAGAACGGCGGTGCCATTGTACAGGTGAAGAGCTCGAATCAGACGAATTGTAAGAAAGAGCCGAAAGACACGACTGGCTTGAAAAAGCACAAACGCTCAGTCGACGGGGTGAGCAATCGCAGACGGAGCAAAAAAAGTAAGTAGAACAACTTCTCCAACCCTAATCAAATAGATTAGTCTGTCTTTTTGAATATGTAGTCAAACCAAAAGCTTTGCGCTATTGCGTGCATTCAAATGCAAAATGCTCTTATCTATTGCCCACGTGCTTGGATTCTGTAACCCTCGGTCCTCGTCGGCCTCTATACGTGCCCGTCGATAAATCCCAATTTGGATCGGCGCCAGCGTCACAAGAGCCGCTATTTGCGTAAGCTCCGCGTCGAGTCTGTGATGCGTTGAGTGGGTCCTTCTGAGCAGTCAAGTTTGTCCCCTGTGTTAAGCAATATAGATAGATAGATGTCAGTCCCATGACCGAGCAATCCATTGGAATACATACTTTCGTATAGTGTGCAATAAATGGAACAGAAAAGAAACCGGCGGCCACAACAAGTGTAAACCTTACAACGGCGCCGCTGCCGCCCTTTCCCTGTGTCACGCGCTTCTTAGCCTCACTACCGACAAACATGGACACTTTGACAGACTTTAAACATTAACATTGCCCTTCAATTTGATTGGTGGATATCATGGAAAGAAGTGGTTGAGGGTAAGTACATGATTTAAACTTACCATGTGTTGGCAAGGCGCCTGGTTTCTTAATTAATTGGTGTAATTGCTATTTTTTGTAAGATTTCGTAGCTCATTTTCTAACTGACCTAAGCAAGCGGAAGATTCACGTGTGAGTGTATTGTAGCTTACGCCGATGGAAAAAAGGTGCAGCAGCACGTAGCACAGTCTACCCCGAGATTTTTGAGGCCGCCATCTGGCCTCTTCTACTCGTATGAGACCGGCGCACTGCCGCTTTATGGAAATGAAATCATGCACCTGCTGCAGGATATGGTGTATCGAGTTTGTACCGGTGAGTTTGCCTATCTACTATGCACTACAACTTGTACGGATAGGTCGAACGGCGTATTAAAGGCGAACAGGTTGTCAAAGGTGAAGCTGGCAAAAAAAACACCTTGCGCTCGCATCATCTATTATGCATGTGATTCAAGGAGTCACCATTCCAGATTTCATAAAGGCACTTACGCGCAACGAAGCAACAGATGCTACCGCGCGTTTATCTAAACGGCAAGCCATCGACGTGGTAGATGTAAAGGACTTCCCTGACGCTTCAGCTGCCATCTATCACTTCGGCCAGTCGTGCCGATGGATCGTTGTTTATGGTGCTGACCTCTCACGATCACGTAGTAGCGTTGCAGGTTAATATACTGGCGGGTAAGGACAATTGTAGTCGCGCCATTGTCATTGGAGCTGGCATTGCAGCTGTGCAAGGAGATAATGCCATTTCTGCTTAAAGGATGAAAAACTGAATTGTACGCTCAGGCTCGCGCAGAGAATATTCTTCAGTAAACACTCTTCAACACGACATTAGAAGTCCAATCCAAATCGTACGTTTTAATTGTGAGCCTCACGATTATCAAATTGTATTGTAAGGTCATTCGTAAAGGATCTGTCTCATGTCTTTTATTGATTTCGTTTGTGTCTAGTATCGAAAGAAGTTTGACGAAAGTTCCATCTTAACTTATTCAAGATGAGCAAAAACCTGTGTTTGTTTGGTTTGAGCGTGTCTTGATTGCAGAGTGTCACAACGCTTTTTAAGTACTTAAGCCAGCAAATAAAAAGTATCCCTATGAGATTACCAAAAGCAATTATTAGCTATTGTAATGGAGTTACAAGAAGGTATAAATTATACATACACACCTGCTACACCATTTTGGTGTGCCTGACCTTGATTACATTTGGTATCATCGTACCTAAGGTCCAATGGGCTTACATTGTTCCAGAAAGCCACGCAGCCATCGTAATTTGAATAAGTAGAATTTTTCATGTTTTTGTAAAAAGATAAAAAAACTAAATGAATCAATTGCAAACCTAGGTCAGCATTTGTTGCTTAACGCATTTATATTTGTTCAGGAAGTAGTATATGCTGGTAGCGATCTTGTTGAGACGGTGATGGTTAAACCAAAAAGGAAAAAGTTTGAGTAGCTTGCCTTACGATGGGTATTAACCCTAAAGACTCAAAGCTCGCAGAGCTTGTCTTCGTCTGCTCTAAGCGAATTTTATAGCTTAGGTAAAAAAGCTTGGATACACCTGGTCCCACTTGTAGTCAATTTTTTGCACTAACGTCTGTGACTACTACTCTGCGAGCAAGTGCTTCCGAAATGAAAGCTCGTCTTGAGCGCAACCTCCGCTATGAATTTGCAAAGGTTGAGGAAAGAACTTTATTGCTTTTGGCATATCTTCCACATTACCTTTGACCAACTCACGATGCTCAATCGAGTACTACTCTTCAGCATACTACTGATGCAGTTCCAGCATTAGCCTCAGATCAGCAATGTAGCTTAACTGCAAACCGCCTGCTCATCTGCTTAACGGAGAAACGTTTTCGTGGTAGACAAGTGTGGTGAAGCGCTTCAAAAACTGGTAGGTCAAAGGGCCAGTGGGTCAAAGCGAAAGGGGATTGCCAAGGAGAGGCGACCGTTGGGTAAGGGACAGATAGACGGGGCGCTAAAAGGGACGAAGAACGACCGTTGGACGAGAAGAATTTACGGTCAAAGCGTGCTAGTTAGCCACCATTCAGAGGAGCTAACCGCGGTTAGCCCGATAGACCGCGGTTACCCGATAGACCGCGGTTCCTCGAGGTGGACCTCGGTCTTTCAGAACGGTATACCTTAATCTTTCGGTTGATAAACCCTCGGCCACTGTCATTAAAGTTTGACCTTGGTCCTGCATCAATGGACCTCGGTCCTCAGCTGATAGGCGTTGGCCCTTCGGTCTCTGGACTCTCGGCCCCTCGGTCCCTGGCCACTCGTCCCCTCCGTCGACATACCCTAGCCTAGCATAATCCAGAAATAGGTTTCGAGAGAAAGATAGAGTAAAGGAGTTAAGAGATAGGACTACAGCAAATATTATTTCAATGTGCGATCTACAGAGAACGCCTCTGTAAAGCTTATAAGGATCTTACTAAGTCTATTCTCTTGGTCCGGGAAGTTATATATTTTGGCCCTCCGTCGAAGACAAGTCTGTGGTAAGACGTAAGTGCGAATAGAGTCCTAGGATACATTAGGCCTGTGGGTTCGTCTAATTAGCCCCCCCCAACCGACCCGCTATCGGAAGCGGTCGCTATACCCTTGTAGTTCGGGAGCAAGCAAAGGCCGGACGATTTACCACACCTAAGAAATTTAAGGAAAAGGCCAGGGTCTAAAATTTTCCCTGAAGAATTTGGTTATATGTCTAATATTTAGCTCACAGTTCAATTGCGATGTTACTTATCGGGGTCAAAACACGTGGGAAAAAAGGGGGGGGGGGGTATGTATTAGGAGAAAAAAAAATGCAGTGTGTAGTTGCTATGCAGTATGTGATAGCTATGCAGTATGTAGTTGCTATGCAGTATGTGGTAGCTGCGAACGGAGCGTGTAGTTTGAAGCAGTGTAAAAAGTGGAGGTACTCCCAAATAGTCTAGGCGGTTAGGATACGTGGCTTTCACCCACGCGACCCGGGTTCGAGTCCCGGTTTGGGAATTTTGCTTTACGCTCCTGTTGCCGTCACACTTGCACAATTCGTCTGGAAGCAATACGTTCAAGACACAGCGTGCGACTTGTTCTCATCTCATGGCTGTGTGCAGCCAGAGACATGTGTGTGAGGCGTCAATTGTCCAGTCAGTAGCGTTTCGACTCGTGTAGTGTCGACGGGACCACGTAAGATGCAGCTCACAGTTCAATGTTGCAATGTTAGTTGACGGGGTCAATACACGTGTGCATACAGTGTGTAGTTGCTATGCAGTATGTGATAGCTATGCAGTATGTAGTTGCTATGCAGTATGTGGTAGCTGCGAACGGAGCGTGTAGTTTGAAGCAGTGTAAAAAGTGGAGGTACTCCCAAATAGTCTAGGCGGTTAGGATACGTGGCTTTCACCCACGCGACCCGGGTTCGAGTCCCGGTTTGGGAATTTTGCTTTACGCTCCTGTTGCCGTCACACTTGCACGATTCGTCTGGAAGCAATACGTTCAAGACACAGCGTGCGACTTGTTCTCATCTCATGGCTGTGTGCAGCCAGAGACATGTGTGTGAGGCGTCAATTGTCCAGTCAGTAGCGTTTCGACTCGTGTAGTGTCGACGGGACCACGTAAGATACAGCTCACAGTTCAATGTTGCAATGTTAGTTGACGGGGTCAATACACGTGTGCATACAGTGTGTAGTTGCTATGCAGTATGTGATAGCTATGCAGTATGTAGTTGCTGCGAATGCAGTATGTGGTGGGGGGGGGGGGGGGGGGGTTTTTAGAAGGGGGAAAAAGGGGAGGTACTCCCAAATAGTCTAGGCGGTTAGGATACGTGGCTTTCACCCACGCGACCCGGGTTCGAGTCCCGGTTTGGGAATTTTGCTTTACGCTCCTGTTGCCGTCACACTTGCACAATTCGTCTGGAAGCAATACGTTCAAGACACAGCGTGCGACTTGTTCTCATCTCATGGCTGTGTGCAGCCAGAGACATGTGTGTGAGGCGTCAATTGTCCAGTCAGTAGCGTTTCGACTCGTGTAGTGTCGACGGGACCACGTAAGATACAGCTCACAGTTCAATGTTGCAATGTTAGTTGACGGGGTCAATACACGTGTGCATACAGTGTGTAGTTGCTATGCAGTATGTGATAGCTATGCAGTATGTAGTTGCTATGCAGTATGTGGTAGCTGCGAACGGAGCGTGTAGTTTGAAGCAGTGTAAAAAGTGGAGGTACTCCCAAATAGTCTAGGCGGTTAGGATACGTGGCTTTCACCCACGCGACCCGGGTTCGAGTCCCGGTTTGGGAATTTTGCTTTACGCTCCTGTTGCCGTCACACTTGCACAATTCGTCTGGAAGCAATACGTTCAAGACACAGCGTGCGACTTGTTCTCATCTCATGGCTGTGTGCAGCCAGAGACATGTGTGTGAGGCGTCAATTGTCCAGTCAGTAGCGTTTCGACTCGTGTAGTGTCGACGGGACCACGTAAGATACAGCTCACAGTTCAATGTTGCAATGTTAGTTGACGGGGTCAATACACGTGTGCATACAGTGTGTAGTTGCTATGCAGTATGTGATAGCTATGCAGTATGTAGTTGCTATGCAGTATGTGGTAGCTGCGAACGGAGCGTGTAGTTTGAAGCAGTGTAAAAAGTGGAGGTACTCCCAAATAGTCTAGGCGGTTAGGATACGTGGCTTTCACCCACGCGACCCGGGTTCGAGTCCCGGTTTGGGAATTTTGCTTTACGCTCCTGTTGCCGTCACACTTGCACAATTCGTCTGGAAGCAATACGTTCAAGACACAGCGTGCGACTTGTTCTCATCTCATGGCTGTGTGCAGCCAGAGACATGTGTGTGAGGCGTCAATTGTCCAGTCAGTAGCGTTTCGACTCGTGTAGTGTCGACGGGACCACGTAAGATACAGCTCACAGTTCAATGTTGCAATGTTAGTTGACGGGGTCAATACACGTGTGCATACAGTGTGTAGTTGCTATGCAGTATGTGATAGCTATGCAGTATGTAGTTGCTATGCAGTATGTGGTAGCTGCGAACGGAGCGTGTAGTTTGAAGCAGTGTAAAAAGTGGAGGTACTCCCAAATAGTCTAGGCGGTTAGGATACGTGGCTTTCACCCACGCGACCCGGGTTCGAGTCCCGGTTTGGGAATTTTGCTTTACGCTCCTGTTGCCGTCACACTTGCACAATTCGTCTGGAAGCAATACGTTCAAGACACAGCGTGCGACTTGTTCTCATCTCATGGCTGTGTGCAGCCAGAGACATGTGTGTGAGGCGTCAATTGTCCAGTCAGTAGCGTTTCGACTCGTGTAGTGTCGACGGGACCACGTAAGATACAGCTCACAGTTCAATGTTGCAATGTTAGTTGACGGGGTCAATACACGTGTGCATACAGTGTGTAGTTGCTATGCAGTATGTGATAGCTATGCAGTATGTAGTTGCTATGCAGTATGTGGTAGCTGCGAACGGAGCGTGTAGTTTGAAGCAGTGTAAAAAGTGGAGGTACTCCCAAATAGTCTAGGCGGTTAGGATACGTGGCTTTCACCCACGCGACCCGGGTTCGAGTCCCGGTTTGGGAATTTTGCTTTACGCTCCTGTTGCCGTCACACTTGCACAATTCGTCTGGAAGCAATACGTTCAAGACACAGCGTGCGACTTGTTCTCATCTCATGGCTGTGTGCAGCCAGAGACATGTGTGTGAGGCGTCAATTGTCCAGTCAGTAGCGTTTCGACTCGTGTAGTGTCGACGGGACCACGTAAGATACAGCTCACAGTTCAATGTTGCAATGTTAGTTGACGGGGTCAATACACGTGTGCATACAGTGTGTAGTTGCTATGCAGTATGTGATAGCTATGCAGTATGTAGTTGCTATGCAGTATGTGGTAGCTGCGAACGGAGCGTGTAGTTTGAAGCAGTGTAAAAAGTGGAGGTACTCCCAAATAGTCTAGGCGGTTAGGATACGTGGCTTTCACCCACGCGACCCGGGTTCGAGTCCCGGTTTGGGAATTTTGCTTTACGCTCCTGTTGCCGTCACACTTGCACAATTCGTCTGGAAGCAATACGTTCAAGACACAGCGTGCGACTTGTTCTCATCTCATGGCTGTGTGCAGCCAGAGACATGTGTGTGAGGCGTCAATTGTCCAGTCAGTAGCGTTTCGACTCGTGTAGTGTCGACGGGACCACGTAAGATACAGCTCACAGTTCAATGTTGCAATGTTAGTTGACGGGGTCAATACACGTGTGCATACAGTGTGTAGTTGCTATGCAGTATGTGATAGCTATGCAGTATGTAGTTGCTATGCAGTATGTGGTAGCTGCGAACGGAGCGTGTAGTTTGAAGCAGTGTAAAAAGTGGAGGTACTCCCAAATAGTCTAGGCGGTTAGGATACGTGGCTTTCACCCACGCGACCCGGGTTCGAGTCCCGGTTTGGGAATTTTGCTTTACGCTCCTGTTGCCGTCACACTTGCACAATTCGTCTGGAAGCAATACGTTCAAGACACAGCGTGCGACTTGTTCTCATCTCATGGCTGTGTGCAGCCAGAGACATGTGTGTGAGGCGTCAATTGTCCAGTCAGTAGCGTTTCGACTCGTGTAGTGTCGACGGGACCACGTAAGATACAGCTCACAGTTCAATGTTGCAATGTTAGTTGACGGGGTCAATACACGTGTGCATACAGTGTGTAGTTGCTATGCAGTATGTGATAGCTATGCAGTATGTAGTTGCTATGCAGTATGTGGTAGCTGCGAACGGAGCGTGTAGTTTGAAGCAGTGTAAAAAGTGGAGGTACTCCCAAATAGTCTAGGCGGTTAGGATACGTGGCTTTCACCCACGCGACCCGGGTTCGAGTCCCGGTTTGGGAATTTTGCTTTACGCTCCTGTTGCCGTCACACTTGCACAATTCGTCTGGAAGCAATACGTTCAAGACACAGCGTGCGACTTGTTCTCATCTCATGGCTGTGTGCAGCCAGAGACATGTGTGTGAGGCGTCAATTGTCCAGTCAGTAGCGTTTCGACTCGTGTAGTGTCGACGGGACCACGTAAGATACAGCTCACAGTTCAATGTTGCAATGTTAGTTGACGGGGTCAATACACGTGTGCATACAGTGTGTAGTTGCTATGCAGTATGTGATAGCTATGCAGTATGTAGTTGCTATGCAGTATGTGGTAGCTGCGAACGGAGCGTGTAGTTTGAAGCAGTGTAAAAAGTGGAGGTACTCCCAAATAGTCTAGGCGGTTAGGATACGTGGCTTTCACCCACGCGACCCGGGTTCGAGTCCCGGTTTGGGAATTTTGCTTTACGCTCCTGTTGCCGTCACACTTGCACAATTCGTCTGGAAGCAATACGTTCAAGACACAGCGTGCGACTTGTTCTCATCTCATGGCTGTGTGCAGCCAGAGACATGTGTGTGAGGCGTCAATTGTCCAGTCAGTAGCGTTTCGACTCGTGTAGTGTCGACGGGACCACGTAAGATACAGCTCACAGTTCAATGTTGCAATGTTAGTTGACGGGGTCAATACACGTGTGCATACAGTGTGTAGTTGCTATGCAGTATGTGATAGCTATGCAGTATGTAGTTGCTATGCAGTATGTGGTAGCTGCGAACGGAGCGTGTAGTTTGAAGCAGTGTAAAAAGTGGAGGTACTCCCAAATAGTCTAGGCGGTTAGGATACGTGGCTTTCACCCACGCGACCCGGGTTCGAGTCCCGGTTTGGGAATTTTGCTTTACGCTCCTGTTGCCGTCACACTTGCACAATTCGTCTGGAAGCAATACGTTCAAGACACAGCGTGCGACTTGTTCTCATCTCATGGCTGTGTGCAGCCAGAGACATGTGTGTGAGGCGTCAATTGTCCAGTCAGTAGCGTTTCGACTCGTGTAGTGTCGACGGGACCACGTAAGATACAGCTCACAGTTCAATGTTGCAATGTTAGTTGACGGGGTCAATACACGTGTGCATACAGTGTGTAGTTGCTATGCAGTATGTGATAGCTATGCAGTATGTAGTTGCTATGCAGTATGTGGTAGCTGCGAACGGAGCGTGTAGTTTGAAGCAGTGTAAAAAGTGGAGGTACTCCCAAATAGTCTAGGCGGTTAGGATACGTGGCTTTCACCCACGCGACCCGGGTTCGAGTCCCGGTTTGGGAATTTTGCTTTACGCTCCTGTTGCCGTCACACTTGCACAATTCGTCTGGAAGCAATACGTTCAAGACACAGCGTGCGACTTGTTCTCATCTCATGGCTGTGTGCAGCCAGAGACATGTGTGTGAGGCGTCAATTGTCCAGTCAGTAGCGTTTCGACTCGTGTAGTGTCGACGGGACCACGTAAGATACAGCTCACAGTTCAATGTTGCAATGTTAGTTGACGGGGTCAATACACGTGTGCATACAGTGTGTAGTTGCTATGCAGTATGTGATAGCTATGCAGTATGTAGTTGCTATGCAGTATGTGGTAGCTGCGAACGGAGCGTGTAGTTTGAAGCAGTGTAAAAAGTGGAGGTACTCCCAAATAGTCTAGGCGGTTAGGATACGTGGCTTTCACCCACGCGACCCGGGTTCGAGTCCCGGTTTGGGAATTTTGCTTTACGCTCCTGTTGTCGTCACACTTGCACAATTCGTCTGGAAGCAATACGTTCAAGACACAGCGTGCGACTTGTTCTCATCTCATGGCTGTGTGCAGCCAGAGACATGTGTGTGAGGCGTCAATTGTCCAGTCAGTAGCGTTTCGACTCGTGTAGTGTCGACGGGACCACGTAAGATACAGCTCACAGTTCAATGTTGCAATGTTAGTTGACGGGGTCAATACACGTGTGCATACAGTGTGTAGTTGCTATGCAGTATGTGATAGCTATGCAGTATGTAGTTGCTATGCAGTATGTGGTAGCTGCGAACGGAGCGTGTAGTTTGAAGCAGTGTAAAAAGTGGAGGTACTCCCAAATAGTCTAGGCGGTTAGGATACGTGGCTTTCACCCACGCGACCCGGGTTCGAGTCCCGGTTTGGGAATTTTGCTTTACGCTCCTGTTGCCGTCACACTTGCACGATTCGTCTGGAAGCAATACGTTCAAGACACAGCGTGCGACTTGTTCTCATCTCATGGCTGTGTGCAGCCAGAGACATGTGTGTGAGGCGTCAATTGTCCAGTCAGTAGCGTTTCGACTCGTGTAGTGTCGACGGGACCACGTAAGATACAGCTCACAGTTCAATGTTGCAATGTTAGTTGACGGGGTCAATACACGTGTGCATACAGTGTGTAGTTGCTATGCAGTATGTGATAGCTATGCAGTATGTAGTTGCTATGCAGTATGTGGTAGCTGCGAACGGAGCGTGTAGTTTGAAGCAGTGTAAAAAGTGGAGGTACTCCCAAATAGTCTAGGCGGTTAGGATACGTGGCTTTCACCCACGCGACCCGGGTTCGAGTCCCGGTTTGGGAATTTTGCTTTACGCTCCTGTTGTCGTCACACTTGCACAATTCGTCTGGAAGCAATACGTTCAAGACACAGCGTGCGACTTGTTCTCATCTCATGGCTGTGTGCAGCCAGAGACATGTGTGTGAGGCGTCAATTGTCCAGTCAGTAGCGTTTCGACTCGTGTAGTGTCGACGGGACCACGTAAGATACAGCTCACAGTTCAATGTTGCAATGTTAGTTGACGGGGTCAATACACGTGTGCATACAGTGTGTAGTTGCTATGCAGTATGTGATAGCTATGCAGTATGTAGTTGCTATGCAGTATGTGGTAGCTGCGAACGGAGCGTGTAGTTTGAAGCAGTGTAAAAAGTGGAGGTACTCCCAAATAGTCTAGGCGGTTAGGATACGTGGCTTTCACCCACGCGACCCGGGTTCGAGTCCCGGTTTGGGAATTTTGCTTTACGCTCCTGTTGTCGTCACACTTGCACAATTCGTCTGGAAGCAATACGTTCAAGACACAGCGTGCGACTTGTTCTCATCTCATGGCTGTGTGCAGCCAGAGACATGTGTGTGAGGCGTCAATTGTCCAGTCAGTAGCGTTTCGACTCGTGTAGTGTCGACGGGACCACGTAAGATACAGCTCACAGTTCAATGTTGCAATGTTAGTTGACGGGGTCAATACACGTGTGCATACAGTGTGTAGTTGCTATGCAGTATGTGATAGCTATGCAGTATGTAGTTGCTATGCAGTATGTGGTAGCTGCGAACGGAGCGTGTAGTTTGAAGCAGTGTAAAAAGTGGAGGTACTCCCAAATAGTCTAGGCGGTTAGGATACGTGGCTTTCACCCACGCGACCCGGGTTCGAGTCCCGGTTTGGGAATTTTGCTTTACGCTCCTGTTGCCGTCACACTTGCACAATTCGTCTGGAAGCAATACGTTCAAGACACAGCGTGCGACTTGTTCTCATCTCATGGCTGTGTGCAGCCAGAGACATGTGTGTGAGGCGTCAATTGTCCAGTCAGTAGCGTTTCGACTCGTGTAGTGTCGACGGGACCACGTAAGATACAGCTCACAGTTCAATGTTGCAATGTTAGTTGACGGGGTCAATACACGTGTGCATACAGTGTGTAGTTGCTATGCAGTATGTGATAGCTATGCAGTATGTAGTTGCTATGCAGTATGTGGTAGCTGCGAACGGAGCGTGTAGTTTGAAGCAGTGTAAAAAGTGGAGGTACTCCCAAATAGTCTAGGCGGTTAGGATACGTGGCTTTCACCCACGCGACCCGGGTTCGAGTCCCGGTTTGGGAATTTTGCTTTACGCTCCTGTTGCCGTCACACTTGCACAATTCGTCTGGAAGCAATACGTTCAAGACACAGCGTGCGACTTGTTCTCATCTCATGGCTGTGTGCAGCCAGAGACATGTGTGTGAGGCGTCAATTGTCCAGTCAGTAGCGTTTCGACTCGTGTAGTGTCGACGGGACCACGTAAGATACAGCTCACAGTTCAATGTTGCAATGTTAGTTGACGGGGTCAATACACGTGTGCATACAGTGTGTAGTTGCTATGCAGTATGTGATAGCTATGCAGTATGTAGTTGCTATGCAGTATGTGGTAGCTGCGAACGGAGCGTGTAGTTTGAAGCAGTGTAAAAAGTGGAGGTACTCCCAAATAGTCTAGGCGGTTAGGATACGTGGCTTTCACCCACGCGACCCGGGTTCGAGTCCCGGTTTGGGAATTTTGCTTTACGCTCCTGTTGCCGTCACACTTGCACAATTCGTCTGGAAGCAATACGTTCAAGACACAGCGTGCGACTTGTTCTCATCTCATGGCTGTGTGCAGCCAGAGACATGTGTGTGAGGCGTCAATTGTCCAGTCAGTAGCGTTTCGACTCGTGTAGTGTCGACGGGACCACGTAAGATACAGCTCACAGTTCAATGTTGCAATGTTAGTTGACGGGGTCAATACACGTGTGCATACAGTGTGTAGTTGCTATGCAGTATGTGATAGCTATGCAGTATGTAGTTGCTATGCAGTATGTGGTAGCTGCGAACGGAGCGTGTAGTTTGAAGCAGTGTAAAAAGTGGAGGTACTCCCAAATAGTCTAGGCGGTTAGGATACGTGGCTTTCACCCACGCGACCCGGGTTCGAGTCCCGGTTTGGGAATTTTGCTTTACGCTCCTGTTGCCGTCACACTTGCACAATTCGTCTGGAAGCAATACGTTCAAGACACAGCGTGCGACTTGTTCTCATCTCATGGCTGTGTGCAGCCAGAGACATGTGTGTGAGGCGTCAATTGTCCAGTCAGTAGCGTTTCGACTCGTGTAGTGTCGACGGGACCACGTAAGATACAGCTCACAGTTCAATGTTGCAATGTTAGTTGACGGGGTCAATACACGTGTGCATACAGTGTGTAGTTGCTATGCAGTATGTGATAGCTATGCAGTATGTAGTTGCTATGCAGTATGTGGTAGCTGCGAACGGAGCGTGTAGTTTGAAGCAGTGTAAAAAGTGGAGGTACTCCCAAATAGTCTAGGCGGTTAGGATACGTGGCTTTCACCCACGCGACCCGGGTTCGAGTCCCGGTTTGGGAATTTTGCTTTACGCTCCTGTTGCCGTCACACTTGCACAATTCGTCTGGAAGCAATACGTTCAAGACACAGCGTGCGACTTGTTCTCATCTCATGGCTGTGTGCAGCCAGAGACATGTGTGTGAGGCGTCAATTGTCCAGTCAGTAGCGTTTCGACTCGTGTAGTGTCGACGGGACCACGTAAGATGCAGCTCACAGTTCAATGTTGCAATGTTAGTTGACGGGGTCAATACACGTGTGCATACAGTGTGTAGTTGCTATGCAGTATGTGGTAGCTATGCAGTATGTAGTTGCTATGCAGTATGTGGTAGCTGCGAACGGAGCGTGTAGTTTGAAGCAGTGTAAAAAGTGGAGGTACTCCCAAATAGTCTAGGCGGTTAGGATACGTGGCTTTCACCCACGCGACCCGGGTTCGAGTCCCGGTTTGGGAATTTTGCTTTACGCTCCTGTTGCCGTCACACTTGCACGATTCGTCTGGAAGCAATACGTTCAAGACACAGCGTGCGACTTGTTCTCATCTCATGGCTGTGTGCAGCCAGAGACATGTGTGTGAGGCGTCAATTGTCCAGTCAGTAGCGTTTCGACTCGTGTAGTGTCGACGGGACCACGTAAGATACAGCTCACAGTTCAATGTTGCAATGTTAGTTGACGGGGTCAATACACGTGTGCATACAGTGTGTAGTTGCTATGCAGTATGTGATAGCTATGCAGTATGTAGTTGCTATGCAGTATGTGGTAGCTGCGAACGGAGCGTGTAGTTTGAAGCAGTGTAAAAAGTGGAGGTACTCCCAAATAGTCTAGGCGGTTAGGATACGTGGCTTTCACCCACGCGACCCGGGTTCGAGTCCCGGTTTGGGAATTTTGCTTTACGCTCCTGTTGCCGTCACACTTGCACAATTCGTCTGGAAGCAATACGTTCAAGACACAGCGTGCGACTTGTTCTCATCTCATGGCTGTGTGCAGCCAGAGACATGTGTGTGAGGCGTCAATTGTCCAGTCAGTAGCGTTTCGACTCGTGTAGTGTCGACGGGACCACGTAAGATGCAGCTCACAGTTCAATGTTGCAATGTTAGTTGACGGGGTCAATACACGTGTGCATACAGTGTGTAGTTGCTATGCAGTATGTGATAGCTATGCAGTATGTAGTTGCTATGCAGTATGTGGTAGCTGCGAACGGAGCGTGTAGTTTGAAGCAGTGTAAAAAGTGGAGGTACTCCCAAATAGTCTAGGCGGTTAGGATACGTGGCTTTCACCCACGCGACCCGGGTTCGAGTCCCGGTTTGGGAATTTTGCTTTACGCTCCTGTTGCCGTCACACTTGCACAATTCGTCTGGAAGCAATACGTTCAAGACACAGCGTGCGACTTGTTCTCATCTCATGGCTGTGTGCAGCCAGAGACATGTGTGTGAGGCGTCAATTGTCCAGTCAGTAGCGTTTCGACTCGTGTAGTGTCGACGGGACCACGTAAGATACAGCTCACAGTTCAATGTTGCAATGTTAGTTGACGGGGTCAATACACGTGTGCATACAGTGTGTAGTTGCTATGCAGTATGTGATAGCTATGCAGTATGTAGTTGCTATGCAGTATGTGGTAGCTGCGAACGGAGCGTGTAGTTTGAAGCAGTGTAAAAAGTGGAGGTACTCCCAAATAGTCTAGGCGGTTAGGATACGTGGCTTTCACCCACGCGACCCGGGTTCGAGTCCCGGTTTGGGAATTTTGCTTTACGCTCCTGTTGTCGTCACACTTGCACGATTCGTCTGGAAGCAATACGTTCAAGACACAGCGTGCGACTTGTTCTCATCTCATGGCTGTGTGCAGCCAGAGACATGTGTGTGAGGCGTCAATTGTCCAGTCAGTAGCGTTTCGACTCGTGTAGTGGCGACGGGACCACGTAAGATGCAGCTCACAGTTCAAAGTTGCAATGTTAGTTGACGGGGTCAATACACGTGTGCATACAGTGTGTAGTTGCTATGCAGTATGTGATAGCTATGCAGTATGTAGTTGCTATGCAGTATGTGGTAGCTGCGAACGGAGCGTGTAGTTTGAAGCAGTGTAAAAAGTGGAGGTACTCCCAAATAGTCTAGGCGGTTAGGATACGTGGCTTTCACCCACGCGACCCGGGTTCGAGTCCCGGTTTGGGAATTTTGCTTTACGCTCCTGTTGCCGTCACACTTGCAGGATTCGTCTGGAAGCAATACGTTCAAGACACAGCGTGCGACTTGTTCTCATCTCATGGCTGTGTGCAGCCAGAGACATGTGTGTGAGGCGTCAATTGTCCAGTCAGTAGCGTTTCGACTCGTGTAGTGTCGACGGGACCACGTAAGATACAGCTCACAGTTCAATGTTGCAATGTTAGTTGACGGGGTCAATACACGTGTGCATACAGTGTGTAGTTGCTATGCAGTATGTGATAGCTATGCAGTATGTAGTTGCTATGCAGTATGTGGTAGCTGCGAACGGAGCGTGTAGTTTGAAGCAGTGTAAAAAGTGGAGGTACTCCCAAATAGTCTAGGCGGTTAGGATACGTGGCTTTCACCCACGCGACCCGGGTTCGAGTCCCGGTTTGGGAATTTTGCTTTACGCTCCTGTTGCCGTCACACTTGCACAATTCGTCTGGAAGCAATACGTTCAAGACACAGCGTGCGACTTGTTCTCATCTCATGGCTGTGTGCAGCCAGAGACATGTGTGTGAGGCGTCAATTGTCCAGTCAGTAGCGTTTCGACTCGTGTAGTGTCGACGGGACCACGTAAGATACAGCTCACAGTTCAATGTTGCAATGTTAGTTGACGGGGTCAATACACGTGTGCATACAGTGTGTAGTTGCTATGCAGTATGTGATAGCTATGCAGTATGTAGTTGCTATGCAGTATGTGGTAGCTGCGAACGGAGCGTGTAGTTTGAAGCAGTGTAAAAAGTGGAGGTACTCCCAAATAGTCTAGGCGGTTAGGATACGTGGCTTTCACCCACGCGACCCGGGTTCGAGTCCCGGTTTGGGAATTTTGCTTTACGCTCCTGTTGCCGTCACACTTGCACAATTCGTCTGGAAGCAATACGTTCAAGACACAGCGTGCGACTTGTTCTCATCTCATGGCTGTGTGCAGCCAGAGACATGTGTGTGAGGCGTCAATTGTCCAGTCAGTAGCGTTTCGACTCGTGTAGTGTCGACGGGACCACGTAAGATACAGCTCACAGTTCAATGTTGCAATGTTAGTTGACGGGGTCAATACACGTGTGCATACAGTGTGTAGTTGCTATGCAGTATGTGATAGCTATGCAGTATGTAGTTGCTATGCAGTATGTGGTAGCTGCGAACGGAGCGTGTAGTTTGAAGCAGTGTAAAAAGTGGAGGTACTCCCAAATAGTCTAGGCGGTTAGGATACGTGGCTTTCACCCACGCGACCCGGGTTCGAGTCCCGGTTTGGGAATTTTGCTTTACGCTCCTGTTGCCGTCACACTTGCACAATTCGTCTGGAAGCAATACGTTCAAGACACAGCGTGCGACTTGTTCTCATCTCATGGCTGTGTGCAGCCAGAGACATGTGTGTGAGGCGTCAATTGTCCAGTCAGTAGCGTTTCGACTCGTGTAGTGTCGACGGGACCACGTAAGATACAGCTCACAGTTCAATGTTGCAATGTTAGTTGACGGGGTCAATACACGTGTGCATACAGTGTGTAGTTGCTATGCAGTATGTGATAGCTATGCAGTATGTAGTTGCTATGCAGTATGTGGTAGCTGCGAACGGAGCGTGTAGTTTGAAGCAGTGTAAAAAGTGGAGGTACTCCCAAATAGTCTAGGCGGTTAGGATACGTGGCTTTCACCCACGCGACCCGGGTTCGAGTCCCGGTTTGGGAATTTTGCTTTACGCTCCTGTTGCCGTCACACTTGCACAATTCGTCTGGAAGCAATACGTTCAAGACACAGCGTGCGACTTGTTCTCATCTCATGGCTGTGTGCAGCCAGAGACATGTGTGTGAGGCGTCAATTGTCCAGTCAGTAGCGTTTCGACTCGTGTAGTGTCGACGGGACCACGTAAGATACAGCTCACAGTTCAATGTTGCAATGTTAGTTGACGGGGTCAATACACGTGTGCATACAGTGTGTAGTTGCTATGCAGTATGTGATAGCTATGCAGTATGTAGTTGCTATGCAGTATGTGGTAGCTGCGAACGGAGCGTGTAGTTTGAAGCAGTGTAAAAAGTGGAGGTACTCCCAAATAGTCTAGGCGGTTAGGATACGTGGCTTTCACCCACGCGACCCGGGTTCGAGTCCCGGTTTGGGAATTTTGCTTTACGCTCCTGTTGCCGTCACACTTGCACAATTCGTCTGGAAGCAATACGTTCAAGACACAGCGTGCGACTTGTTCTCATCTCATGGCTGTGTGCAGCCAGAGACATGTGTGTGAGGCGTCAATTGTCCAGTCAGTAGCGTTTCGACTCGTGTAGTGTCGACGGGACCACGTAAGATACAGCTCACAGTTCAATGTTGCAATGTTAGTTGACGGGGTCAATACACGTGTGCATACAGTGTGTAGTTGCTATGCAGTATGTGATAGCTATGCAGTATGTAGTTGCTATGCAGTATGTGGTAGCTGCGAACGGAGCGTGTAGTTTGAAGCAGTGTAAAAAGTGGAGGTACTCCCAAATAGTCTAGGCGGTTAGGATACGTGGCTTTCACCCACGCGACCCGGGTTCGAGTCCCGGTTTGGGAATTTTGCTTTACGCTCCTGTTGCCGTCACACTTGCACAATTCGTCTGGAAGCAATACGTTCAAGACACAGCGTGCGACTTGTTCTCATCTCATGGCTGTGTGCAGCCAGAGACATGTGTGTGAGGCGTCAATTGTCCAGTCAGTAGCGTTTCGACTCGTGTAGTGTCGACGGGACCACGTAAGATACAGCTCACAGTTCAATGTTGCAATGTTAGTTGACGGGGTCAATACACGTGTGCATACAGTGTGTAGTTGCTATGCAGTATGTGATAGCTATGCAGTATGTAGTTGCTATGCAGTATGTGGTAGCTGCGAACGGAGCGTGTAGTTTGAAGCAGTGTAAAAAGTGGAGGTACTCCCAAATAGTCTAGGCGGTTAGGATACGTGGCTTTCACCCACGCGACCCGGGTTCGAGTCCCGGTTTGGGAATTTTGCTTTACGCTCCTGTTGCCGTCACACTTGCACAATTCGTCTGGAAGCAATACGTTCAAGACACAGCGTGCGACTTGTTCTCATCTCATGGCTGTGTGCAGCCAGAGACATGTGTGTGAGGCGTCAATTGTCCAGTCAGTAGCGTTTCGACTCGTGTAGTGTCGACGGGACCACGTAAGATACAGCTCACAGTTCAATGTTGCAATGTTAGTTGACGGGGTCAATACACGTGTGCATACAGTGTGTAGTTGCTATGCAGTATGTGATAGCTATGCAGTATGTAGTTGCTATGCAGTATGTGGTAGCTGCGAACGGAGCGTGTAGTTTGAAGCAGTGTAAAAAGTGGAGGTACTCCCAAATAGTCTAGGCGGTTAGGATACGTGGCTTTCACCCACGCGACCCGGGTTCGAGTCCCGGTTTGGGAATTTTGCTTTACGCTCCTGTTGCCGTCACACTTGCACAATTCGTCTGGAAGCAATACGTTCAAGACACAGCGTGCGACTTGTTCTCATCTCATGGCTGTGTGCAGCCAGAGACATGTGTGTGAGGCGTCAATTGTCCAGTCAGTAGCGTTTCGACTCGTGTAGTGTCGACGGGACCACGTAAGATACAGCTCACAGTTCAATGTTGCAATGTTAGTTGACGGGGTCAATACACGTGTGCATACAGTGTGTAGTTGCTATGCAGTATGTGATAGCTATGCAGTATGTAGTTGCTATGCAGTATGTGGTAGCTGCGAACGGAGCGTGTAGTTTGAAGCAGTGTAAAAAGTGGAGGTACTCCCAAATAGTCTAGGCGGTTAGGATACGTGGCTTTCACCCACGCGACCCGGGTTCGAGTCCCGGTTTGGGAATTTTGCTTTACGCTCCTGTTGCCGTCACACTTGCACAATTCGTCTGGAAGCAATACGTTCAAGACACAGCGTGCGACTTGTTCTCATCTCATGGCTGTGTGCAGCCAGAGACATGTGTGTGAGGCGTCAATTGTCCAGTCAGTAGCGTTTCGACTCGTGTAGTGTCGACGGGACCACGTAAGATACAGCTCACAGTTCAATGTTGCAATGTTAGTTGACGGGGTCAATACACGTGTGCATACAGTGTGTAGTTGCTATGCAGTATGTGATAGCTATGCAGTATGTAGTTGCTATGCAGTATGTGGTAGCTGCGAACGGAGCGTGTAGTTTGAAGCAGTGTAAAAAGTGGAGGTACTCCCAAATAGTCTAGGCGGTTAGGATACGTGGCTTTCACCCACGCGACCCGGGTTCGAGTCCCGGTTTGGGAATTTTGCTTTACGCTCCTGTTGCCGTCACACTTGCACAATTCGTCTGGAAGCAATACGTTCAAGACACAGCGTGCGACTTGTTCTCATCTCATGGCTGTGTGCAGCCAGAGACATGTGTGTGAGGCGTCAATTGTCCAGTCAGTAGCGTTTCGACTCGTGTAGTGTCGACGGGACCACGTAAGATACAGCTCACAGTTCAATGTTGCAATGTTAGTTGACGGGGTCAATACACGTGTGCATACAGTGTGTAGTTGCTATGCAGTATGTGATAGCTATGCAGTATGTAGTTGCTATGCAGTATGTGGTAGCTGCGAACGGAGCGTGTAGTTTGAAGCAGTGTAAAAAGTGGAGGTACTCCCAAATAGTCTAGGCGGTTAGGATACGTGGCTTTCACCCACGCGACCCGGGTTCGAGTCCCGGTTTGGGAATTTTGCTTTACGCTCCTGTTGCCGTCACACTTGCACAATTCGTCTGGAAGCAATACGTTCAAGACACAGCGTGCGACTTGTTCTCATCTCATGGCTGTGTGCAGCCAGAGACATGTGTGTGAGGCGTCAATTGTCCAGTCAGTAGCGTTTCGACTCGTGTAGTGTCGACGGGACCACGTAAGATACAGCTCACAGTTCAATGTTGCAATGTTAGTTGACGGGGTCAATACACGTGTGCATACAGTGTGTAGTTGCTATGCAGTATGTGATAGCTATGCAGTATGTAGTTGCTATGCAGTATGTGGTAGCTGCGAACGGAGCGTGTAGTTTGAAGCAGTGTAAAAAGTGGAGGTACTCCCAAATAGTCTAGGCGGTTAGGATACGTGGCTTTCACCCACGCGACCCGGGTTCGAGTCCCGGTTTGGGAATTTTGCTTTACGCTCCTGTTGCCGTCACACTTGCACAATTCGTCTGGAAGCAATACGTTCAAGACACAGCGTGCGACTTGTTCTCATCTCATGGCTGTGTGCAGCCAGAGACATGTGTGTGAGGCGTCAATTGTCCAGTCAGTAGCGTTTCGACTCGTGTAGTGTCGACGGGACCACGTAAGATACAGCTCACAGTTCAATGTTGCAATGTTAGTTGACGGGGTCAATACACGTGTGCATACAGTGTGTAGTTGCTATGCAGTATGTGATAGCTATGCAGTATGTAGTTGCTATGCAGTATGTGGTAGCTGCGAACGGAGCGTGTAGTTTGAAGCAGTGTAAAAAGTGGAGGTACTCCCAAATAGTCTAGGCGGTTAGGATACGTGGCTTTCACCCACGCGACCCGGGTTCGAGTCCCGGTTTGGGAATTTTGCTTTACGCTCCTGTTGCCGTCACACTTGCACAATTCGTCTGGAAGCAATACGTTCAAGACACAGCGTGCGACTTGTTCTCATCTCATGGCTGTGTGCAGCCAGAGACATGTGTGTGAGGCGTCAATTGTCCAGTCAGTAGCGTTTCGACTCGTGTAGTGTCGACGGGACCACGTAAGATACAGCTCACAGTTCAATGTTGCAATGTTAGTTGACGGGGTCAATACACGTGTGCATACAGTGTGTAGTTGCTATGCAGTATGTGATAGCTATGCAGTATGTAGTTGCTATGCAGTATGTGGTAGCTGCGAACGGAGCGTGTAGTTTGAAGCAGTGTAAAAAGTGGAGGTACTCCCAAATAGTCTAGGCGGTTAGGATACGTGGCTTTCACCCACGCGACCCGGGTTCGAGTCCCGGTTTGGGAATTTTGCTTTACGCTCCTGTTGCCGTCACACTTGCACAATTCGTCTGGAAGCAATACGTTCAAGACACAGCGTGCGACTTGTTCTCATCTCATGGCTGTGTGCAGCCAGAGACATGTGTGTGAGGCGTCAATTGTCCAGTCAGTAGCGTTTCGACTCGTGTAGTGTCGACGGGACCACGTAAGATACAGCTCACAGTTCAATGTTGCAATGTTAGTTGACGGGGTCAATACACGTGTGCATACAGTGTGTAGTTGCTATGCAGTATGTGATAGCTATGCAGTATGTAGTTGCTATGCAGTATGTGGTAGCTGCGAACGGAGCGTGTAGTTTGAAGCAGTGTAAAAAGTGGAGGTACTCCCAAATAGTCTAGGCGGTTAGGATACGTGGCTTTCACCCACGCGACCCGGGTTCGAGTCCCGGTTTGGGAATTTTGCTTTACGCTCCTGTTGCCGTCACACTTGCACAATTCGTCTGGAAGCAATACGTTCAAGACACAGCGTGCGACTTGTTCTCATCTCATGGCTGTGTGCAGCCAGAGACATGTGTGTGAGGCGTCAATTGTCCAGTCAGTAGCGTTTCGACTCGTGTAGTGTCGACGGGACCACGTAAGATACAGCTCACAGTTCAATGTTGCAATGTTAGTTGACGGGGTCAATACACGTGTGCATACAGTGTGTAGTTGCTATGCAGTATGTGATAGCTATGCAGTATGTAGTTGCTATGCAGTATGTGGTAGCTGCGAACGGAGCGTGTAGTTTGAAGCAGTGTAAAAAGTGGAGGTACTCCCAAATAGTCTAGGCGGTTAGGATACGTGGCTTTCACCCACGCGACCCGGGTTCGAGTCCCGGTTTGGGAATTTTGCTTTACGCTCCTGTTGCCGTCACACTTGCACAATTCGTCTGGAAGCAATACGTTCAAGACACAGCGTGCGACTTGTTCTCATCTCATGGCTGTGTGCAGCCAGAGACATGTGTGTGAGGCGTCAATTGTCCAGTCAGTAGCGTTTCGACTCGTGTAGTGTCGACGGGACCACGTAAGATGCAGCTCACAGTTCAATGTTGCAATGTTAGTTGACGGGGTCAATACACGTGTGCATACAGTGTGTAGTTGCTATGCAGTATGTGATAGCTATGCAGTATGTAGTTGCTATGCAGTATGTGGTAGCTGCGAACGGAGCGTGTAGTTTGAAGCAGTGTAAAAAGTGGAGGTACTCCCAAATAGTCTAGGCGGTTAGGATACGTGGCTTTCACCCACGCGACCCGGGTTCGAGTCCCGGTTTGGGAATTTTGCTTTACGCTCCTGTTGCCGTCACACTTGCACAATTCGTCTGGAAGCAATACGTTCAAGACACAGCGTGCGACTTGTTCTCATCTCATGGCTGTGTGCAGCCAGAGACATGTGTGTGAGGCGTCAATTGTCCAGTCAGTAGCGTTTCGACTCGTGTAGTGTCGACGGGACCACGTAAGATACAGCTCACAGTTCAATGTTGCAATGTTAGTTGACGGGGTCAATACACGTGTGCATACAGTGTGTAGTTGCTATGCAGTATGTGATAGCTATGCAGTATGTAGTTGCTATGCAGTATGTGGTAGCTGCGAACGGAGCGTGTAGTTTGAAGCAGTGTAAAAAGTGGAGGTACTCCCAAATAGTCTAGGCGGTTAGGATACGTGGCTTTCACCCACGCGACCCGGGTTCGAGTCCCGGTTTGGGAATTTTGCTTTACGCTCCTGTTGCCGTCACACTTGCACAATTCGTCTGGAAGCAATACGTTCAAGACACAGCGTGCGACTTGTTCTCATCTCATGGCTGTGTGCAGCCAGAGACATGTGTGTGAGGCGTCAATTGTCCAGTCAGTAGCGTTTCGACTCGTGTAGTGTCGACGGGACCACGTAAGATACAGCTCACAGTTCAATGTTGCAATGTTAGTTGACGGGGTCAATACACGTGTGCATACAGTGTGTAGTTGCTATGCAGTATGTGATAGCTATGCAGTATGTAGTTGCTATGCAGTATGTGGTAGCTGCGAACGGAGCGTGTAGTTTGAAGCAGTGTAAAAAGTGGAGGTACTCCCAAATAGTCTAGGCGGTTAGGATACGTGGCTTTCACCCACGCGACCCGGGTTCGAGTCCCGGTTTGGGAATTTTGCTTTACGCTCCTGTTGCCGTCACACTTGCACAATTCGTCTGGAAGCAATACGTTCAAGACACAGCGTGCGACTTGTTCTCATCTCATGGCTGTGTGCAGCCAGAGACATGTGTGTGAGGCGTCAATTGTCCAGTCAGTAGCGTTTCGACTCGTGTAGTGTCGACGGGACCACGTAAGATGCAGCTCACAGTTCAATGTTGCAATGTTAGTTGACGGGGTCAATACACGTGTGCATACAGTGTGTAGTTGCTATGCAGTATGTGATAGCTATGCAGTATGTAGTTGCTATGCAGTATGTGGTAGCTGCGAACGGAGCGTGTAGTTTGAAGCAGTGTAAAAAGTGGAGGTACTCCCAAATAGTCTAGGCGGTTAGGATACGTGGCTTTCACCCACGCGACCCGGGTTCGAGTCCCGGTTTGGGAATTTTGCTTTACGCTCCTGTTGCCGTCACACTTGCACAATTCGTCTGGAAGCAATACGTTCAAGACACAGCGTGCGACTTGTTCTCATCTCATGGCTGTGTGCAGCCAGAGACATGTGTGTGAGGCGTCAATTGTCCAGTCAGTAGCGTTTCGACTCGTGTAGTGTCGACGGGACCACGTAAGATGCAGCTCACAGTTCAATGTTGCAATGTTAGTTGACGGGGTCAATACACGTGTGCATACAGTGTGTAGTTGCTATGCAGTATGTGATAGCTATGCAGTATGTAGTTGCTATGCAGTATGTGGTAGCTGCGAACGGAGCGTGTAGTTTGAAGCAGTGTAAAAAGTGGAGGTACTCCCAAATAGTCTAGGCGGTTAGGATACGTGGCTTTCACCCACGCGACCCGGGTTCGAGTCCCGGTTTGGGAATTTTGCTTTACGCTCCTGTTGCCGTCACACTTGCACAATTCGTCTGGAAGCAATACGTTCAAGACACAGCGTGCGACTTGTTCTCATCTCATGGCTGTGTGCAGCCAGAGACATGTGTGTGAGGCGTCAATTGTCCAGTCAGTAGCGTTTCGACTCGTGTAGTGTCGACGGGACCACGTAAGATGCAGCTCACAGTTCAATGTTGCAATGTTAGTTGACGGGGTCAATACACGTGTGCATACAGTGTGTAGTTGCTATGCAGTATGTGATAGCTATGCAGTATGTAGTTGCTATGCAGTATGTGGTAGCTGCGAACGGAGCGTGTAGTTTGAAGCAGTGTAAAAAGTGGAGGTACTCCCAAATAGTCTAGGCGGTTAGGATACGTGGCTTTCACCCACGCGACCCGGGTTCGAGTCCCGGTTTGGGAATTTTGCTTTACGCTCCTGTTGCCGTCACACTTGCACAATTCGTCTGGAAGCAATACGTTCAAGACACAGCGTGCGACTTGTTCTCATCTCATGGCTGTGTGCAGCCAGAGACATGTGTGTGAGGCGTCAATTGTCCAGTCAGTAGCGTTTCGACTCGTGTAGTGTCGACGGGACCACGTAAGATACAGCTCACAGTTCAATGTTGCAATGTTAGTTGACGGGGTCAATACACGTGTGCATACAGTGTGTAGTTGCTATGCAGTATGTGATAGCTATGCAGTATGTAGTTGCTATGCAGTATGTGGTAGCTGCGAACGGAGCGTGTAGTTTGAAGCAGTGTAAAAAGTGGAGGTACTCCCAAATAGTCTAGGCGGTTAGGATACGTGGCTTTCACCCACGCGACCCGGGTTCGAGTCCCGGTTTGGGAATTTTGCTTTACGCTCCTGTTGCCGTCACACTTGCACAATTCGTCTGGAAGCAATACGTTCAAGACACAGCGTGCGACTTGTTCTCATCTCATGGCTGTGTGCAGCCAGAGACATGTGTGTGAGGCGTCAATTGTCCAGTCAGTAGCGTTTCGACTCGTGTAGTGTCGACGGGACCACGTAAGATACAGCTCACAGTTCAATGTTGCAATGTTAGTTGACGGGGTCAATACACGTGTGCATACAGTGTGTAGTTGCTATGCAGTATGTGATAGCTATGCAGTATGTAGTTGCTATGCAGTATGTGGTAGCTGCGAACGGAGCGTGTAGTTTGAAGCAGTGTAAAAAGTGGAGGTACTCCCAAATAGTCTAGGCGGTTAGGATACGTGGCTTTCACCCACGCGACCCGGGTTCGAGTCCCGGTTTGGGAATTTTGCTTTACGCTCCTGTTGCCGTCACACTTGCACAATTCGTCTGGAAGCAATACGTTCAAGACACAGCGTGCGACTTGTTCTCATCTCATGGCTGTGTGCAGCCAGAGACATGTGTGTGAGGCGTCAATTGTCCAGTCAGTAGCGTTTCGACTCGTGTAGTGTCGACGGGACCACGTAAGATGCAGCTCACAGTTCAATGTTGCAATGTTAGTTGACGGGGTCAATACACGTGTGCATACAGTGTGTAGTTGCTATGCAGTATGTGATAGCTATGCAGTATGTAGTTGCTATGCAGTATGTGGTAGCTGCGAACGGAGCGTGTAGTTTGAAGCAGTGTAAAAAGTGGAGGTACTCCCAAATAGTCTAGGCGGTTAGGATACGTGGCTTTCACCCACGCGACCCGGGTTCGAGTCCCGGTTTGGGAATTTTGCTTTACGCTCCTGTTGCCGTCACACTTGCACAATTCGTCTGGAAGCAATACGTTCAAGACACAGCGTGCGACTTGTTCTCATCTCATGGCTGTGTGCAGCCAGAGACATGTGTGTGAGGCGTCAATTGTCCAGTCAGTAGCGTTTCGACTCGTGTAGTGTCGACGGGACCACGTAAGATACAGCTCACAGTTCAATGTTGCAATGTTAGTTGACGGGGTCAATACACGTGTGCATACAGTGTGTAGTTGCTATGCAGTATGTGATAGCTATGCAGTATGTAGTTGCTATGCAGTATGTGGTAGCTGCGAACGGAGCGTGTAGTTTGAAGCAGTGTAAAAAGTGGAGGTACTCCCAAATAGTCTAGGCGGTTAGGATACGTGGCTTTCACCCACGCGACCCGGGTTCGAGTCCCGGTTTGGGAATTTTGCTTTACGCTCCTGTTGCCGTCACACTTGCACAATTCGTCTGGAAGCAATACGTTCAAGACACAGCGTGCGACTTGTTCTCATCTCATGGCTGTGTGCAGCCAGAGACATGTGTGTGAGGCGTCAATTGTCCAGTCAGTAGCGTTTCGACTCGTGTAGTGTCGACGGGACCACGTAAGATACAGCTCACAGTTCAATGTTGCAATGTTAGTTGACGGGGTCAATACACGTGTGCATACAGTGTGTAGTTGCTATGCAGTATGTGATAGCTATGCAGTATGTAGTTGCTATGCAGTATGTGGTAGCTGCGAACGGAGCGTGTAGTTTGAAGCAGTGTAAAAAGTGGAGGTACTCCCAAATAGTCTAGGCGGTTAGGATACGTGGCTTTCACCCACGCGACCCGGGTTCGAGTCCCGGTTTGGGAATTTTGCTTTACGCTCCTGTTGCCGTCACACTTGCACAATTCGTCTGGAAGCAATACGTTCAAGACACAGCGTGCGACTTGTTCTCATCTCATGGCTGTGTGCAGCCAGAGACATGTGTGTGAGGCGTCAATTGTCCAGTCAGTAGCGTTTCGACTCGTGTAGTGTCGACGGGACCACGTAAGATACAGCTCACAGTTCAATGTTGCAATGTTAGTTGACGGGGTCAATACACGTGTGCATACAGTGTGTAGTTGCTATGCAGTATGTGATAGCTATGCAGTATGTAGTTGCTATGCAGTATGTGGTAGCTGCGAACGGAGCGTGTAGTTTGAAGCAGTGTAAAAAGTGGAGGTACTCCCAAATAGTCTAGGCGGTTAGGATACGTGGCTTTCACCCACGCGACCCGGGTTCGAGTCCCGGTTTGGGAATTTTGCTTTACGCTCCTGTTGCCGTCACACTTGCACAATTCGTCTGGAAGCAATACGTTCAAGACACAGCGTGCGACTTGTTCTCATCTCATGGCTGTGTGCAGCCAGAGACATGTGTGTGAGGCGTCAATTGTCCAGTCAGTAGCGTTTCGACTCGTGTAGTGTCGACGGGACCACGTAAGATACAGCTCACAGTTCAATGTTGCAATGTTAGTTGACGGGGTCAATACACGTGTGCATACAGTGTGTAGTTGCTATGCAGTATGTGATAGCTATGCAGTATGTAGTTGCTATGCAGTATGTGGTAGCTGCGAACGGAGCGTGTAGTTTGAAGCAGTGTAAAAAGTGGAGGTACTCCCAAATAGTCTAGGCGGTTAGGATACGTGGCTTTCACCCACGCGACCCGGGTTCGAGTCCCGGTTTGGGAATTTTGCTTTACGCTCCTGTTGCCGTCACACTTGCACAATTCGTCTGGAAGCAATACGTTCAAGACACAGCGTGCGACTTGTTCTCATCTCATGGCTGTGTGCAGCCAGAGACATGTGTGTGAGGCGTCAATTGTCCAGTCAGTAGCGTTTCGACTCGTGTAGTGTCGACGGGACCACGTAAGATACAGCTCACAGTTCAATGTTGCAATGTTAGTTGACGGGGTCAATACACGTGTGCATACAGTGTGTAGTTGCTATGCAGTATGTGATAGCTATGCAGTATGTAGTTGCTATGCAGTATGTGGTAGCTGCGAACGGAGCGTGTAGTTTGAAGCAGTGTAAAAAGTGGAGGTACTCCCAAATAGTCTAGGCGGTTAGGATACGTGGCTTTCACCCACGCGACCCGGGTTCGAGTCCCGGTTTGGGAATTTTGCTTTACGCTCCTGTTGCCGTCACACTTGCACAATTCGTCTGGAAGCAATACGTTCAAGACACAGCGTGCGACTTGTTCTCATCTCATGGCTGTGTGCAGCCAGAGACATGTGTGTGAGGCGTCAATTGTCCAGTCAGTAGCGTTTCGACTCGTGTAGTGTCGACGGGACCACGTAAGATACAGCTCACAGTTCAATGTTGCAATGTTAGTTGACGGGGTCAATACACGTGTGCATACAGTGTGTAGTTGCTATGCAGTATGTGATAGCTATGCAGTATGTAGTTGCTATGCAGTATGTGGTAGCTGCGAACGGAGCGTGTAGTTTGAAGCAGTGTAAAAAGTGGAGGTACTCCCAAATAGTCTAGGCGGTTAGGATACGTGGCTTTCACCCACGCGACCCGGGTTCGAGTCCCGGTTTGGGAATTTTGCTTTACGCTCCTGTTGCCGTCACACTTGCACAATTCGTCTGGAAGCAATACGTTCAAGACACAGCGTGCGACTTGTTCTCATCTCATGGCTGTGTGCAGCCAGAGACATGTGTGTGAGGCGTCAATTGTCCAGTCAGTAGCGTTTCGACTCGTGTAGTGTCGACGGGACCACGTAAGATGCAGCTCACAGTTCAATGTTGCAATGTTAGTTGACGGGGTCAATACACGTGTGCATACAGTGTGTAGTTGCTATGCAGTATGTGATAGCTATGCAGTATGTAGTTGCTATGCAGTATGTGGTAGCTGCGAACGGAGCGTGTAGTTTGAAGCAGTGTAAAAAGTGGAGGTACTCCCAAATAGTCTAGGCGGTTAGGATACGTGGCTTTCACCCACGCGACCCGGGTTCGAGTCCCGGTTTGGGAATTTTGCTTTACGCTCCTGTTGCCGTCACACTTGCACAATTCGTCTGGAAGCAATACGTTCAAGACACAGCGTGCGACTTGTTCTCATCTCATGGCTGTGTGCAGCCAGAGACATGTGTGTGAGGCGTCAATTGTCCAGTCAGTAGCGTTTCGACTCGTGTAGTGTCGACGGGACCACGTAAGATACAGCTCACAGTTCAATGTTGCAATGTTAGTTGACGGGGTCAATACACGTGTGCATACAGTGTGTAGTTGCTATGCAGTATGTGATAGCTATGCAGTATGTAGTTGCTATGCAGTATGTGGTAGCTGCGAACGGAGCGTGTAGTTTGAAGCAGTGTAAAAAGTGGAGGTACTCCCAAATAGTCTAGGCGGTTAGGATACGTGGCTTTCACCCACGCGACCCGGGTTCGAGTCCCGGTTTGGGAATTTTGCTTTACGCTCCTGTTGCCGTCACACTTGCACAATTCGTCTGGAAGCAATACGTTCAAGACACAGCGTGCGACTTGTTCTCATCTCATGGCTGTGTGCAGCCAGAGACATGTGTGTGAGGCGTCAATTGTCCAGTCAGTAGCGTTTCGACTCGTGTAGTGTCGACGGGACCACGTAAGATGCAGCTCACAGTTCAATGTTGCAATGTTAGTTGACGGGGTCAATACACGTGTGCATACAGTGTGTAGTTGCTATGCAGTATGTGATAGCTATGCAGTATGTAGTTGCTATGCAGTATGTGGTAGCTGCGAACGGAGCGTGTAGTTTGAAGCAGTGTAAAAAGTGGAGGTACTCCCAAATAGTCTAGGCGGTTAGGATACGTGGCTTTCACCCACGCGACCCGGGTTCGAGTCCCGGTTTGGGAATTTTGCTTTACGCTCCTGTTGCCGTCACACTTGCACAATTCGTCTGGAAGCAATACGTTCAAGACACAGCGTGCGACTTGTTCTCATCTCATGGCTGTGTGCAGCCAGAGACATGTGTGTGAGGCGTCAATTGTCCAGTCAGTAGCGTTTCGACTCGTGTAGTGTCGACGGGACCACGTAAGATACAGCTCACAGTTCAATGTTGCAATGTTAGTTGACGGGGTCAATACACGTGTGCATACAGTGTGTAGTTGCTATGCAGTATGTGATAGCTATGCAGTATGTAGTTGCTATGCAGTATGTGGTAGCTGCGAACGGAGCGTGTAGTTTGAAGCAGTGTAAAAAGTGGAGGTACTCCCAAATAGTCTAGGCGGTTAGGATACGTGGCTTTCACCCACGCGACCCGGGTTCGAGTCCCGGTTTGGGAATTTTGCTTTACGCTCCTGTTGCCGTCACACTTGCACAATTCGTCTGGAAGCAATACGTTCAAGACACAGCGTGCGACTTGTTCTCATCTCATGGCTGTGTGCAGCCAGAGACATGTGTGTGAGGCGTCAATTGTCCAGTCAGTAGCGTTTCGACTCGTGTAGTGTCGACGGGACCACGTAAGATGCAGCTCACAGTTCAATGTTGCAATGTTAGTTGACGGGGTCAATACACGTGTGCATACAGTGTGTAGTTGCTATGCAGTATGTGATAGCTATGCAGTATGTAGTTGCTATGCAGTATGTGGTAGCTGCGAACGGAGCGTGTAGTTTGAAGCAGTGTAAAAAGTGGAGGTACTCCCAAATAGTCTAGGCGGTTAGGATACGTGGCTTTCACCCACGCGACCCGGGTTCGAGTCCCGGTTTGGGAATTTTGCTTTACGCTCCTGTTGCCGTCACACTTGCACAATTCGTCTGGAAGCAATACGTTCAAGACACAGCGTGCGACTTGTTCTCATCTCATGGCTGTGTGCAGCCAGAGACATGTGTGTGAGGCGTCAATTGTCCAGTCAGTAGCGTTTCGACTCGTGTAGTGTCGACGGGACCACGTAAGATGCAGCTCACAGTTCAATGTTGCAATGTTAGTTGACGGGGTCAATACACGTGTGCATACAGTGTGTAGTTGCTATGCAGTATGTGATAGCTATGCAGTATGTAGTTGCTATGCAGTATGTGGTAGCTGCGAACGGAGCGTGTAGTTTGAAGCAGTGTAAAAAGTGGAGGTACTCCCAAATAGTCTAGGCGGTTAGGATACGTGGCTTTCACCCACGCGACCCGGGTTCGAGTCCCGGTTTGGGAATTTTGCTTTACGCTCCTGTTGCCGTCACACTTGCACAATTCGTCTGGAAGCAATACGTTCAAGACACAGCGTGCGACTTGTTCTCATCTCATGGCTGTGTGCAGCCAGAGACATGTGTGTGAGGCGTCAATTGTCCAGTCAGTAGCGTTTCGACTCGTGTAGTGTCGACGGGACCACGTAAGATACAGCTCACAGTTCAATGTTGCAATGTTAGTTGACGGGGTCAATACACGTGTGCATACAGTGTGTAGTTGCTATGCAGTATGTGATAGCTATGCAGTATGTAGTTGCTATGCAGTATGTGGTAGCTGCGAACGGAGCGTGTAGTTTGAAGCAGTGTAAAAAGTGGAGGTACTCCCAAATAGTCTAGGCGGTTAGGATACGTGGCTTTCACCCACGCGACCCGGGTTCGAGTCCCGGTTTGGGAATTTTGCTTTACGCTCCTGTTGCCGTCACACTTGCACAATTCGTCTGGAAGCAATACGTTCAAGACACAGCGTGCGACTTGTTCTCATCTCATGGCTGTGTGCAGCCAGAGACATGTGTGTGAGGCGTCAATTGTCCAGTCAGTAGCGTTTCGACTCGTGTAGTGTCGACGGGACCACGTAAGATACAGCTCACAGTTCAATGTTGCAATGTTAGTTGACGGGGTCAATACACGTGTGCATACAGTGTGTAGTTGCTATGCAGTATGTGATAGCTATGCAGTATGTAGTTGCTATGCAGTATGTGGTAGCTGCGAACGGAGCGTGTAGTTTGAAGCAGTGTAAAAAGTGGAGGTACTCCCAAATAGTCTAGGCGGTTAGGATACGTGGCTTTCACCCACGCGACCCGGGTTCGAGTCCCGGTTTGGGAATTTTGCTTTACGCTCCTGTTGCCGTCACACTTGCACAATTCGTCTGGAAGCAATACGTTCAAGACACAGCGTGCGACTTGTTCTCATCTCATGGCTGTGTGCAGCCAGAGACATGTGTGTGAGGCGTCAATTGTCCAGTCAGTAGCGTTTCGACTCGTGTAGTGTCGACGGGACCACGTAAGATACAGCTCACAGTTCAATGTTGCAATGTTAGTTGACGGGGTCAATACACGTGTGCATACAGTGTGTAGTTGCTATGCAGTATGTGATAGCTATGCAGTATGTAGTTGCTATGCAGTATGTGGTAGCTGCGAACGGAGCGTGTAGTTTGAAGCAGTGTAAAAAGTGGAGGTACTCCCAAATAGTCTAGGCGGTTAGGATACGTGGCTTTCACCCACGCGACCCGGGTTCGAGTCCCGGTTTGGGAATTTTGCTTTACGCTCCTGTTGCCGTCACACTTGCACAATTCGTCTGGAAGCAATACGTTCAAGACACAGCGTGCGACTTGTTCTCATCTCATGGCTGTGTGCAGCCAGAGACATGTGTGTGAGGCGTCAATTGTCCAGTCAGTAGCGTTTCGACTCGTGTAGTGTCGACGGGACCACGTAAGATACAGCTCACAGTTCAATGTTGCAATGTTAGTTGACGGGGTCAATACACGTGTGCATACAGTGTGTAGTTGCTATGCAGTATGTGATAGCTATGCAGTATGTAGTTGCTATGCAGTATGTGGTAGCTGCGAACGGAGCGTGTAGTTTGAAGCAGTGTAAAAAGTGGAGGTACTCCCAAATAGTCTAGGCGGTTAGGATACGTGGCTTTCACCCACGCGACCCGGGTTCGAGTCCCGGTTTGGGAATTTTGCTTTACGCTCCTGTTGCCGTCACACTTGCACAATTCGTCTGGAAGCAATACGTTCAAGACACAGCGTGCGACTTGTTCTCATCTCATGGCTGTGTGCAGCCAGAGACATGTGTGTGAGGCGTCAATTGTCCAGTCAGTAGCGTTTCGACTCGTGTAGTGTCGACGGGACCACGTAAGATACAGCTCACAGTTCAATGTTGCAATGTTAGTTGACGGGGTCAATACACGTGTGCATACAGTGTGTAGTTGCTATGCAGTATGTGATAGCTATGCAGTATGTAGTTGCTATGCAGTATGTGGTAGCTGCGAACGGAGCGTGTAGTTTGAAGCAGTGTAAAAAGTGGAGGTACTCCCAAATAGTCTAGGCGGTTAGGATACGTGGCTTTCACCCACGCGACCCGGGTTCGAGTCCCGGTTTGGGAATTTTGCTTTACGCTCCTGTTGCCGTCACACTTGCACAATTCGTCTGGAAGCAATACGTTCAAGACACAGCGTGCGACTTGTTCTCATCTCATGGCTGTGTGCAGCCAGAGACATGTGTGTGAGGCGTCAATTGTCCAGTCAGTAGCGTTTCGACTCGTGTAGTGTCGACGGGACCACGCAAGATGCAGCTCACAGTCCAATGTTGCAATGTTAGTTGACGGGGTCAATACACGTGTGTAGCCGAGCTTCTGTAGCTATGCTACAGATGCACTATGTGCAGAGGAAGACATGCTCAGAGAGATTCTACGTTTTAGAGTGTTTAATCTCCTAGGCTTGCTCGTAAGCTTGTGCCTATCGGTATTATTCGAGTCTTAAAGAGACTAGTATCAAAGTTTTACAATTATTATACGGAATAGTATGCTCTAGCGCTCTACAGCGCAGGTTTGAAACTGCTTTATATTTATCTTTTAACACTAAATATAGAAGCACCTATCCTATACTTAGTGCTAGTCACTATTACTGGCTCTGTAGCCTATTAATATGTAAACATGTATAGTCACTGTGGTGTGGCCGTACCAAGGTGCAATGGGTTCACATTGTGGCAGGAAGCGCGTTACAATTGAGCTTCGTCAGACAAGGCAAAAGGAAATTGTGGGTAAATGTATCGGTGAAATAGGTATCTTGCTCCAGATAATGACTTTGCACTAACTTTAGATAAAAAGTGGAGTGTGCTAACATACATAGTCTGAGCTTACTGGTATAAAGTAAGGGGTCTGTCCATTTTAGGTTCACCAATTCAAAAGTCGTTACTTCCAGTATTTGTACAATTCCCAAAGAACGATGTAAATACAAGTGCACTGAAGGCAGCACAATAATTTTTTTATCCCTAGTCATGGCTACATTTCGTGTAATTTCTCTTTTTTTTAAATCTTGCATTGGGCCAGAGCACCTTCAAATTGGTGGAAGGGTACTAGTTTTTTGTTGATTAAAAGGTAGTATTCTAAATTTGGAAAAACACACGATGTATCTACAATTCAGGCTTTATCTCACAACTCTATAGCGTCGAGTGCGTCCTCTAGGCGGTAATTGTCCATAATGTACATTAAGTATTAGTAGTCTACTGTGATGACTGCCATTCTTGACCGCTGCAGCTGTGCGAGAAGCACAAGGAGGTGTCTGAAAGTATTAGAAGAATGCTTGATGAGGTGCAGTTTTTTGGAGTAGAACTTTCAGTTGACAGTTTTATGAATATGGCAAAGAATTCCTTCTGAAGTAGAAGAGCAGCAGCAGCTAAGAAAAACCAACGACCTGTCGGATATACGACTGCGATGGCGGTTAAGAATTTTGAACGTCACATGTTGTTGGAGGTCAATGCTACCGACGGACGCGTCACGAGAAGGCGCTTTCGCTTCTTCACATTTCAGAAGAAGACAGTTGTGCATACTCAAGATCGCTGTACTTTGACTTGTACTTGGACGTAACTTCAGCTTAGTCTTGCGAGCCTCGTGCTTACTTGCTAGATACAATGCACGTTATGCACGCACTATCAGTACGCGAGCTGTTGAGGCGTCAAATCTGTTTTGCGGAGCAAATGCTTTCTATAATAAGTTACCGGCGAGGTTCGTCTGTTCAAGCGGCTTGAGAAACAGCAGACTCATCACTTTCATGAGCAGGAAAGGAGCTTCAAAGCAAAGCATTGACGACTGTTTAGCGAAGCAATTGCAAGATTAGAATTAATGATGCAAGTCACCTATGTTCATGAAACTTGAAATTTGTGTTAACTTGTCAGTGCTTGATGGCGGTTTGCCGGGCTTACTACGAAGTATTACAAGATGGAAAATGAATCGTGGTCCGACCAAGAGAGGATACATGACGCTACTCATGACCGCTTAACCTGAACTGCCAAACTAGAAGCAGTCCTCTTAAGTGATGACCGTGGGTGCGTTGCGACCTGTTTTCTTCACCAGGTCCGACAGCTTCAGACCCACCTTGATCAACTTATCCAGCGCCACAGCGGCGTTTTCGTCCAATTTGCCCGTCGCCTCTTCGTACTTCTCAATGTACATACGGATTGTCGCGCCGGCAACGCCCGTTCCAGATAGACGAAAGACGACGCGCGACCCGCCCTCAAACAAGAAGCGGACACCCTGATGTGACGACACGCTGCCGTCCACAGGGTCCACGTACTCAAACTCGTCAGCCTTTTCGATCTTGAATCCGTCAATCTCCTTGCCTACAACGCCGTCAAACTTAGTCATGTCGGCGAACATATTTTCAGCAGCGGTCTTGTCCACATTTTCGTAGTCGTAACGGCAGTAGTAGTTGCGGCCAAATTTCTTCCAGTGATCGCGCACAACGTCCTCGACAGTCACGAGAGGAGCGCCGTCGACCTGCTTCGACGCCAGGATCGACAGCCAGCTCAACACAGCCCACATACCGTCCTTCTCACGAATGTGGTTCGAGCCTGTACCAAAGCTCTCCTCACCACAAATGAACGGAGTGTAGTCCTCCTTGCCAAAAACGACATTTGAGTCCATTAAATTACCAAAGAATTTCCAGCCTGTCGGCACCTCGAAAAAAGGCACGTTCAACTTCTTCGCCACGAGGTCCACAGCACCGCTCGTAGGCATTGAACGAGCAACTCCACGCAGACCGTTCTTGAAGAAAGGAATTACCGAGCAGTTGGCAGCGATAATTGCGAGTGAATCCGAAGGCGTTACAAAGAAACGCGAACCCAGAATCATGTTACGGTCAGCATCACCATCCCAAGCGGCACCGAACGAAGGCGGCTCCTGTTCCTGACCCAGTACAGGCAGACCGTTGCCGTCGACACCCATGATCTTGACCAAAGCCTTAGCGTACGTTAAATTTGGATCTGCGTGTCCGCCGTTAAAGTCTTCCATAGGAGTGGCGTTCAGCAAGCATGACTCGTCGCAGCCCAGCTCTTCCACAAACACGCGGCGTGCATAAGGACCGTTCACACCAAACATCGAGTCCACGACGAATGTGAAGTCGGAGCGCGACACCAACTTTTTAATGGCATGGAAGTCAAAGATCTGCTTCAGCAAAGCGACATGGTGTTCAGCCGAGTCAAACACCTCAACCGTAATTGTACGACTGCCATCGTCAGCAGCGACTGTTGTTGTGCCAATCTTGGCTATGTCAATCATGGGGAAGTCTGCAGCAATCTTGTAAGACGTTATCACCTTTGATAAAGCAAAAATTTCGTCTGTCACCTTCTCTGACGCAGGGCCGCCGTTCTCGCAGTTGTACTTGATACCAAAATCCTCGTTTGGACCACCAGGGTTGTGGCTAGCTGACAAAATGAACGCACCAAATGCTACACTGCCGCCCTCACGCTCGCGCACAACAGCCGACACACACGGTGTGCTCAGCAAACCATCCTTACCAATCCAAAGACGGTCAACCCCGTACGCCACAGCCATCTTGACGACGATTTGAATGGCCTCCTTGTTAAAGTAGCGACCATCACCTGACACAACCAGCGTTCCACCGTTCAGGTCCTTCGTAGGAAGCGCATCAAAAACAGAAGCAACAAAGTTCTGCAGGTAATTGTCGTTCATGAATGTCTTGGTCTTTTTACGCAAACCGGAGGTGCCGGGCTTCTGATCTTGAAATGGAGATGTCTTCACGGTTGTCACTTTCAGCTTACCCAGGCCCTTCTGCTCAGTTAGGTCCAGTATGGTGTCCTTGTAAGTACCAGCAAGGACAGTCTTTTGCTCCGAACTTCTGTTTACGACCTCCACGGAGCCCTCAAACACAACACCCGGCGCAAAACCAACGTCACCGGATACCTTTAGGCGGTCGCACTTGATTAGCGACGGCACATTACCACGCACCGCAGCCTCCAGCTGCTGCACCAGCTTAAAGTTCTTCGAGTCAAGCGATACGATTGGAGCCACGCCTTCGCGCTGAGGAGCGATAACGGGGCGGTAATCCTCAGTAATCACGTATGCGTCCGAGCGCAACAAGATTAGATCATCACATTTCTTCACAGGGGCGAAACGTGTGCGCGGTACGCAAACAGCACCAGCACCATCAAAGCACTCGATTGCAGCACCCATGGCAGTCTCAAGCTGGAACACTGGAGTCGAGCTCGAGTCCTTCGGATCCACGGTCTTCATGTTCTTGATCATCGGCAGACGAATGACACCACCATGCTGCTTTAGCTCTTCCTGTAGCTTGTCCAGACGGATCCATAGATTGTTTGTATTAAAGTATCGATGCTTGGTAATATTCTGAAACTCCTTCTCGTCTTCTTCAGCGCACTGAGCAGACTCGCGAAGGATTAGGCGGCCATCAACTATGCGCTGTGCCAGGTGTCCACCCTTCTTGTCGCTCTCTGTGCGCTCACAGCACTCCATGAGGAAAGGCTTGCCAGACTGCGCAAAATACGTTAGCAAGTCTAGATCGAGTGTAGCACCCAGATTGTCCGAGTTGGATACAAACATATACTTGACGCCGTCGGCAACAAGCTTATCCAACTTTCCTGATCCAGCAAGCGATGCGTAAAGGTCACCGTGTCCCGGCGGGCACCACTCCTTCGAGGGGGTTGGTCGAGTACGTAGCCGGCTCTAAGCTCAAAGCGTCTACCTTTGGCACCTTGTTCTGTAGCAGTTCCAGTGTCTCATCCTCAACTAGCTCAGGATACTTTTGCAAGTACTCAAGGGTGTCTGCACTCGTGCTAAAACTGTTCATAAGCACAAAACGTACATGGGACTTGTGGGTATTCCGTAGCTCTGTTACTTGCTTGGCCATAATGTCTAGGAAAGTGTCGTCACCCTTGACAGGTAGTAAAGATTTTGCCTTGTCAAGGCCCATACTAGTGCCAAGACCACCATTCAACTTAAGTACGACCGTTTCCTTAAGAAGTTCCGGATCGGCTTTAATCGACTCGCGAATGCTGCCAGTCTTATTTTCAAGGTACGGTAGATTATCAAATGGTTTAATCGAGTCCTCAGTGATCATACCCGTCTCACCGCTCACAAGGGCCTCGTAAGAGTATTCAAAAGCTTTAATAGCTTCCGTCGATAGACCAGCGGTCTGCATCTTAATACGGTACGCGTCAAATTGCGTCATGGTGCTCTTACTGGGGTTAGAACGGGAACCGCGCAGCGCTGGGAGAGGAAATTTCCAGTTAAAAATCTTCGTTTTTGCTCGACGTTTCAAAACAGAAAATGAGATGGAAAGGGAAAGGATCGCAGTGGATACCCTCAATTTAGTAACATACTTAAATAGTAGAATTCATTCAGAATAGTGACAAAAGAACGAAGGAATACAAAGTAGAGAAGGACATCCATGAAGTCAACTTTACCAAAACTGATTCAAAGTAACAAAAGCATCGGTTACTTCAGTACATAAGACAATTCAATTAAGGTGAGAATTAATTGTACCTACATGGATACATTCATGATATATGGTCCAAGTAAAGTAGTTTATTTGCAATCACTCGATATGAATGAGTATCTAAGCTTGCGCATGAAGAAAACAACAAGGTCCCAATTGCTTCCACGTGTCGTCCAATATCAACCGCGTGTTCCTATTGCAACATACTGAAGGTTGTAGGGTCGCGCTGTGCCCATCACTTACACTATACTTTTAGAACAGATCTCATTAAGTGCGGAAAATCAGACCGAATCCAAAGTGCGACAATAAGCCAACATGCATGCAAACAACAGCCTTTTACCAGTTTCATAGTGCATATTGTCCAAGATGTTTGTACCCAATGCTGTTTGCTTACCTTGAATATAATAATGAGACCCGTTGGAAGCCATACTTCAGTACTAGAAACAGACCACTGCACTGGATGCCTGCAATGTGTACATTTGCGCGGTCCGTCTTCACGTTGTAGCGCCATGACTTAATCGTGAAAAACCTTTACACTCCTTGACGATTGGCTACCATTCTTTGTATCGAGCAACAAAATGCTGCATTTGAATGCTGATACGTACATTCTTCACCAGAATGTTTACTTGTAGTCGGTTACAACTTGCATTATCGAGTGTGGAGAGGTAAATAGCATGTTTGTCTGGCGTTTGGACTTACTTTCTACAAAGCATAATCAGAACAAAGGAATCCGTACAAACGTCTCAGTGTGGCTCACACAATAAGCCCATTCTAAACAGTTTACCTATGGAATAGAATACCAGTGGTAGGTCCCTCCAACACAATCGCTTAGCTCAGTAAGTGCTCATTCAGTCTCACTTACTACTACTTACTGCTTACTTACTATACATCAGCCATGTCCAAGCGTGCACACTCCAAGATCTCATCAGGTGGTGTGCTTGATAGTATGCTGAACTCACTATCACGTACAAACGAGTCGACACTTACAGCAAAGAAGGCGGAAGCTCAGGTGGCCAAACTCACGGCAGGCCGTGGCCAGACAATTACCGTGGACGATAACTCAGTCGCACCTGATGCTGCAATTGCTCAGTTTCTGCTTGATATGCGCGCAATGATTGATGAAAAAGGATTTGGTGCTAACGTGGAGGTGGAGCTACGGCTTGGCCGCATCATGTCGTGTCTGCAAGAGGCGCGTTGCCGCCCGTCCCAGGAGGGAGTGGACGCGGCCATCGCACTGTCGGACACGCAGATGAAGGCCGTGGGTGCCAAGTTTTCTCCAGGTGTGACTGAGATGGACTATAAGGGATTTATGCGCGGTGTGGAAGGTATGCTAAGAGGAGATGCGTACTCAGAGCACAAGGAGAAGCAGGTAGTGCACAACATGGCGCAGTCGAAGCGCTTGGTGCAGGATGTGGACCCGCAGACTAGTATGAGAGGTAAATGCATGGTTCAGATAAAGGAGCGGCTGGGCTCTATTGACATCTTCATGCCACACTGCCAATATGATTGTCGCGTGTCCATCTCGTGTGAGTTCCCTTTGCGCGAGTTGGAGGGAGACATGAGTGAGATGCCGGCAGCTGAAAGTATCCGTCACAAAGATCGCGTGTCGGCTGTTGGACGCGATTTACGTGTGGACCTTACCAAGGTGTTGGATGAAAGCACGAACAAAAAGTCATTTGAGGTCGAGGTAGAGTTAAGCGAGCCGGCTGTGAATGGATGGCTCAGTCAGCCCGACGAAAATGGGCAGAGCTGGAAGAGTGCAGTTGAAACGTCGTCGCTGCTATGGAAGATGGTAAAATACTTTATGCCTAGTTCGGGACAGGCATTTAAATGTCATTGGGACTTTCCAGGTGCAACGGAAGTGCAAAATGCCTATCAAGGGCGTTTGGGGATTCGTGGCAAGTTTAGTGGAACGATGCCCGTGGGCTTTGCACGCTGGCATATTCCCCTTGTGCAAAGTCGCGAGTATTTCGTTTCGGAAAAGACGGATGGCGTTCGCTACTTTCTCGTTGTGGCTGGTGGCAACACGGTGCTGGTAGATCGCTCCAATTCGCCTTTTGCTGCATCAGGTTTAGACTTGCTAAAGCTGGTGTTGCCCGAAGGCACAGTGCTTGATGGAGAGCTTGTGGTGAGCTGCTAGGGCCAACCAAAGATGAATGCTTTCTACAGGAGTCGGCTTTCTTGTCTTTGCGGCGATACTAATTCACGATGTTTACTCTGTAGTTTCATCAAAAGGATAAGCGCTACGTGTTCATTGCGTTTGATATCATCGCAACAGGCTCATCAGCTGAAGACTCCCACGTTGACAAACCGTTTGTTGAGCGGCTCCGAATATTGAACGATTTTTTGTCGGAAGAGTGCGATCTTCATTTTACTTGTAAAGTTTGCGTAATTTATCTGACATTTTGTGTTTATTTTTCTTTGTTTGAATTGAAGTGGCCCCTACGCATCGGGCATTCGCAACCTGGACATTACCCGTCACGCAATTATGCTTATTCTGCGTAAAAAATGGGTGCCACACCGCCATATTATGGACGTTTTCCGCCAAATTCAGCGTGTGCAGAAGCGTGACCAGAGTCTTGGTCGCATCTACAGTGATGACAAACGTGTGCATTATACCGACGGTGTTGTGTTCTGCCCGAACACTAAATACGTGACGAACACGCACCAAGAATATCTGAAGTGGAAGTGGACGGATCTCATTACTTTAGACTTTCTGACCACGCTGAACCAGGCAGGTGATGGTGTTCAGTTGTCATGCGGTGGCCCCCGTAACTCTTACGTGGAGCTGGATTCAATCGTGCGGTTGGACCCGAAGGATATACCTGTGGTGCTAAAAATCGTTATGAGGATGCCCAGCCGCCAAGCCGTGCTGGAATTTGGCTTCAACGCAGACAAGGGACTTTGGAATTACAAGTGCGCCCGCCCAGACAAGGATTGTGCCAACTACATTCGTACTGTTCTCGGCTCGCTTGTAAATATGGCCGAAAGCATTTCCGAGGAAGAGCTGCAGTATCGACTCACGAACCCGAATGGCCAGGAATGGAACAACCACATGAAGCGCCTGCGCCGCTCGCTGTTAGAGCAGTCCAAGTAAGTACATAGTACTACAGTATTGCTACATGTAGTAGAACAGTAATTAATAATGTCTAACCGACAATGCATACAAGGAGTCCTGCATTCGTGCACGGCATTTTGTGGAACCTAAACGGAGGCCAAATAATTAAAGCCAAAAAGTAAACCTTACTTTACACAAAGGTAGTAAGCCGATCCTAACCACCACATTGCACGCAGGTCGACTACACGTAGAGAACAGCAGAAAACCGCCAGCTTCGTTTCATCCATAATCACACAGCAGGATTGCTTTCCCTTAGCCTCGTCAGCACTCCGTCACGTTATCCGTCACTTCGCTAAATGACCAGGGATCTATTTTCCGTCTCATAGTAATTGCTTCACCTCTTACCAAAGAATAGGGAGAAACAGTCACACCCTCTCACAAACACAAGCATTTCTCAACAAATGGCAATTCACGCCAGCGAATGGCATTGAGATGACCTGCTCATAGCACACTCCGCCACAGCTTGTTCAGCAAATGCATGCACGCTTGGTTGTTGGTCACCCATACAATAAACTGCAGCAGAGACATGAGGACACGAAGGTTAGTATAAGCTCACTCCAGTACTCATTGAGGCGTAGCAAATACTCTCACTTACTTTGGCGCGTTGAGTAGGGGTAAGGATATTCTGCAATTTGTCCATCTCCATGTCTAAGGTGGAGTTTTTGTTTGTCACTTCCGTCTTTAGCTCCGCCAGCAGTCCCAGTGCGCTCTTTAGGTTCTCGCAAATCAGTGAGATCGAGCCCCGCTGCTGCTGAATCTTCTTTTTCTGGTCTTCGCTCAGCCCCAGCTCCTTAGCCAAAATAACTGGTAGACTGGTCTCGTCCTCTTCGTCCTGCCAGAAGCTGTCATCCTGGCGAAGGGCCCAGATGCACATCTTTGTTACCTGGGTGGGCAAGAGCAGTCGCTCAATCTGATGGAGGTGGTAGCTTAACGCCGAGCGACGGCCATGACCGTAGTCCGAGTACTGCTCCTTGAAATTGTCAATCTTCTCGGCAAGCTCCTTCTCAGAAGCGCCGCACTGGATCATCTGCTTGAGTTCTTCGCATACAAGATTTTTCTCCTTCTCCTCTTGCCGAATTGCCTCTTTTCCGGCCTTCAATTGTCCTCGTAGCTCCATATTCTCGCGCTCCAATTGGCGGCATCGCTCCTCGACGCCCAGAATGTGCTCTCTCTTGCGACGTCGGCACTCACGTGCCGATTCTCGATTGCGCTCAAGCTTAAGCTTGCGCTGCAGATTGGTCATCTCACCAACGTTATTATCGCTGCCACTGCTGGATGATGGTTTCTCCATTTTAGGTGACTTAGCGGTCGGAGCTGATGTACCTTTATGAACGGCTCGACGCTTCTGCACCAGCGCATTATTAGCACTCTCAAGATGGCGCAACAGTCCCTCCGTATTGGTCAGACTCTTAGTGTGCAAGTCCCTAGCCAAATCCAATGCTTCAACAACCGAGCGTTTCTTACCACGCTGGGTTTGTACGGGTTTAATGGGCGCGGACATTGTTGCTGGAGCCGTAGTAGTGGCGGCTGGCGTCATAACCGGCAGCGCCATTGTAACTGCACCCGTCTGAACGAGTGATGTCGACGCCGTTGCGTGTAACGCTAATGAAAGATTAGTATCATCCCCTACGCCAAGTATACGGAATGGATCATCAAGTGAATGACTAGTATCCACGGATGGAGGATGACCACCTATCCCAGTGGGTGCCGTCATGTTCTCCGAGTTGAATAACAGCCATGAAAACATATCACGATTGGTTGCGCCCATTAGCTCCATATCGGCAGCAACGTCAATACCAGTTGTCATAGTAGGCGTGCGGGGTAGCGAGGAGACGTCTTTCATCTTAGTCCGCAAGTGGTGATGACGCGGCGTGCTCACTGAGAACGTTCGCGCTCCAAGTATTTTTTCTCAGTATTACTTAAACCAGGCGGTCAACAGCAGCTGCTCTAGCACCACCGAACAGAGAGTGTTCGGTGGCGCAAACACCTACTCGCCTCTAAACAGTGTATTTTCACTGGGTTTTATTGTACACCTGATTGCGTGACAATGGCGACGTGGAGGGGGATGGACAGTATGTATAGAAGATTGCCATGATTTTATAGTGGTCGCCATATCTCTACTACAGTGTTATTCGAAATGCTTTCGATTTGCTCGAATGCTACAATTGCGCTAGAACAAACTCCTACTGTAGTGTAAGCTCAAGTATTTTTCATATGACTCATTCCCGCGCTTTGACGGTAGTGATGTCATCGCTAGGAAAGTGCGTGTGTGCAAAAGACGGGCAATAATGAGCCATCAATGATAAACTCAGGCTGAGCCACTCACGTCCACGGCCAGAATCTGGCGGTTTCAATGGCGCCAGATACCGTCAAACAGTGCTGTTTGTCCTGGCAGCCGACTTCCAAATCGGAGCTCATGGAACTCTGGCGGCGAGCGCCACCGTTGCTACATGTATTGCGTATATATGGTAATGATGCACTTGTGGTGAGCATAAGCAATCTTCTAATAAGCCAGGACAGTCCCCTTCGTATCAGCATAGCAAAAACGTTCTCACCTCGAAATGTAGCAACGTCTCAGATCAACTTGAAACAGCTTGACCAGCCTGGCTGCAACTAAAGTTAAACACAACAATGCTGAACGCCTTCTAGCGCAGCTTGCCTCTTGTCTAACGCACGCTATGCTCATTATGAAGGGCATCACCGCGGCAAAAAGTCATTTATCTAAACATACCGCAACAAACCTACTTGCATTACATGGATCACCGGGTGGAATAAGGTAGGGCCATGCCCAGATCTCCTGCACCCTCAAAATCTACCGAGTCTTCATTCATTATGTATTGATAGTCTACATCCATTCTACTCTATGCTCAGCAGCGACGATTCCGGATTAAACCGAAAATTGTCTCTCTTCCACGGTCCCATTCTATTAAGTCAAATAAGGCGCCTGTTATGTCCAGCATATTTATCCAATCAAGTGCAGCCTCGGGCATTACTGGCTGTTTGAATGGATTACAAATAAGAGGACAAAAACTGGTCATAAAAAAAAAAAAATCCCCGGCGCTGTACTTAAATACAAACCAGCTGCTTGGAAAAGAAGGTAACGTGAAGGTTGTGTGAATCGCTCGGTCACAAATTTCGCTCAGATTTTTGATCAGTCGCTGAGGTTGCACGTATAAGAATTCGACACGTTGTCAGATTGCGAGGCACGTCGTCGTCAGGCCGTTGGGTGAAAAGAAGCAACAATCTCTGTGCAGTCCACATTTGCCGCGTATAAGAAAAGACTCGGGTACGTTTGTACACACGATACGGAACGGGGGGAGAGTTGTATGCTTTGTATAAAGTCTCTTTTCCTCTTTTGTTCTACGTGTTTTGTTGTTGTTGTTTTCTTCTTCTTTCTCTTGTATTGTGGTTGTTTTATTATTGAGATTGCTCATTCACGTATTTGTTGTATTGGTATAGGTTTTGTTTATCCGATACATTTTCTCCTTCTTCTCCTACTTCTCCTCCTTCTATTTCTCCTCCTCCTACTAGACAAGCATGGGCAACAAGGGATCCAAAGGTGCCAAAAGCCTACGTCCACCCATAAAGAGTGATTCACGTGGCTTCAAGTTTGGCAATTACTCTAACGGTGGCCGCGATGCTGGCAAGAGTGCACCTGCTGCACCCTCTTACCCGTCAAATGGGCCATCGTCGGTCCCTGGTCAGCCGCATTCCCAGCAGCAAACACAGCAGCAATCCCAGCAGCAGACTGAGGAGGAATGTACGTGTCTGCCGCTTACCAAGTAGTCTCTACTGCAACTAGGTTATAGCGTGCTGACGCACATGATTGTTTTTTTGTCTTTATCGTGTTGATTGTGTTTGATCACAGCCGACCTAGAGGAAGATGACTCTGGTCCGATTGAGCAGGTGCCCATTGAAGACATGGATGGCCCTGCACGACCTCAGACTAAGGTAAACGTGGAAGATTTTGACCTGCTAAAGGTGTTAGGCAAAGGAAGCTTTGGCAAGGTTATGATGGTACGCAAGAAGGACACAAAGATGATTTACGCCATGAAGACGCTGCGCAAGGCCGCACTCGTCAAGCGCAACCAGCTACTGCATACCAAGACGGAGCGTAGCATTCTGCAAAGCATCAAGCACCCGTATCTGACCAGTCTAACATACGCTTTCCAAACGCCCGATAAGCTTTACCTCGTTATGGACTACTGTGGCGGCGGCGAGCTTTTCTTTTGGCTGAAGAAGGACCGTCGTTTTTCTCAACAGAAGGCGCGTCTCTTTGCGGCTGAAATTATCCTTGCTCTCCAAGAGCTGCACAAGCATGACATCATTTACCGTGACTTGAAGCCTGAGAATATTCTGCTTGACTTGGAGGGCCACATTCGCCTAACGGACTTTGGTCTTTCGAAGGAGGCTGTCACTGGTGCCGGTGCATCCGGTGGCACTAAGACGTTTTGCGGCACGCCTGAGTACTTGGCCCCAGAGATTCTGGAGAACAAGGGCCACGGCAAGGGTGTGGACTGGTGGAGCTTGGGAACGCTAATTTACGAGATGCTTACGGGTCTCCCGCCCTTTTACGATCAGAACATGCAGCGTATGTACGATAAGATTTTGAATGCACCGCTACGCTTCCCGTCTTTCATGTCAGCGGAAGCCAAGGACCTTTTTGACGGGTTTGCTGACGCGTAAGGTGTCGGACCGTCTTGGAAGCGGTCCCACGGACGCCGAGGAAATCAAAGCGCACCCGTTTTTTAAAGGCATTGACTGGGAAGCTGTATTGCGCAAGGAGGTGCAGCCAGAGTTCAAGCCGCCTAACCGGTTGGGTTCTATGGACACGAGCAACTTTGATGTTGAGTTCACTGCTGAAAAGCCTGTGGATTCTGTTGTGACCACGACAATGAGCGAGACTCAGCGCAACAAGGCGCAATTTCCTGGCTTTACATACAATGCGGATACCATCGATGAAGACCATAAGGGCAATTAAGCCTGCTGGTGCTGAAACCTACGAGCTCTTTGTCAGTCGGGTACTTAGATGAGGAAAGACTGGAATCGACGCAAAGAGGGTGAATGGCGAAAGTAGGTAGACTCATTGTGCGGGAACGCAGCATTCGAATCGAAATTGCTGCTTACTTGTCTGCAAACAGTATACTAGCGGCGAGACATGTTTTTTTTCATAGTGTATGTGGCGATGGCTCTCGATTTTTTCCGTCCGCTGGCTGACCCTGTGTACGTGCAAGATGACGAAAAATAGCTAAGAAATGACAAAAACAATGGACGAATGAATGAATCGGTCAGTTGTTCTTTGCTGCATAGTTAGTTGTGTCTTGAGATAACACGTGCGGATGTGCGTATACTAAAGCTAATGACATTTGTTGCGCAAATAAGTGAAGGCAGCCAAGTCATGGTCTGTGGTTTCTCTTCTTGCCGCCCGAGTTAATGTGAACACCGGAAGCACCACCAGGCAAGTCCGAGTCTTCATACGGGTTCTTATCACGTCCCTTGCGTCCTTTACGACCGTGCTTCTTCAGTCGCTTGCTTACGACGTGTTTGTCTTCGACGTTGGTATCAAAATTCAGGCCCTCCTTCTCTGCATTTGCCGAAAGACTAGCTTCCTCGTCGGCACCATTGCCACTGCTTTCTGGGACAATTGGCTCCGCAATATCAGGAAACTGAGCCTTAGCAAGCTCATGGATGTCAAAGATAGTGGGGTCCGAGATATTCGGTGTAGGGTGGCAATACAGCAGTCGACCGTTTACATAGTGCCGCAAGATGTCGCGTGCTGCCCGCGAGGTGTCAGGGCCTCCTTTGCCAGTCGTCGTATAGCCGCGGTTGCGGGCATAAGACTGTAGTAGGAACAAGGGAGGTGAGATGCAACAACTAGCATCTTGTGTGTTTTGTACGCACCTCTAGAAGCGCATAAATACCAACGGGGTCGGTTTCTTTTGCTGTCTTGGAAGAAGGAATCTTGATTCCGTACGTTCGTTCAAACACTCGCTTTGGAATACGATGACACAGGAGTTGGCACGGTGCTGTGTAATTTGCAAAACACCCACAGAAAGTTGTCAGGACATACAAAAGTAATCAATCAAACAAAAAATATAAGACCCAGTGACTCACAGATATGGTCACGAAGCTGCGAGATAGGCAGTACACCGCAACAGTACATCTCAGCCTTCGAGTTGACAAAACTTGGGAACACGAGACCAGGGCAATCGCACAGCATGATTTTATCGGACAGAATCATAGTCTACAGGTTAATGTGTAAGACAGACGCGTCAGTTCATCATAGCTTTCAAAGCACCATCCAAACGCATTCATACCTGAAAGTGTTTAGTCTTTCCAGGGGTAGCACCGACAGCAACACGCTGAGTCTTGTGGGAGTACGTCGACGCACCCAGCAGTGCATTTATCACGGAACTCTTTCCAACATTGGGAAATCCTACCATACCAAACTTGATCAAACCATTGTCCTTCACTCGCACGCCTACCTCGTCCAGCACCTCCGAAGCAATTTTGGTCATATATTCCAGCAGATCGACACGCGACAATACCGGATGCAGGTTGGTCTCTTCGTTGGTATTAACCTTTTCTTTCGCAAGCTGTAATGCTTCTGCCGGCTTCACTTTGTCGTATTGGTCGTGACTTTCGGCATTTCTCTGCTCCTGTCGCAACTTTTTAGCTTCCTTATCAATTTCGTCCTGAGCCTCCTTGGCCGAGAAGAAGACAAAATCTATGTTTTCCGCTTTGAAGTGATCTCCCCAAGCCATTCTGCAGAGTACGTTAGAGATTGAGACGACCACATCAAAAGTGGTGCCCAAGATAAAAAAAAAATCTCACCGTTGGCGTTCATCCAAAAAGTCGGCCTTATTGACAATCAAAAGTGTCCGTCTAAGCATATCACCTTCCTTTGCATACGCGTCTAGGTCCGTCGATCTGTAAGAAAAATAGTGCAATCAATTCAGTATATCGGTAACAAAGCAAGATGAATTGAAATCTACAAGACTTATACCGAAAGAATAGTGGGTTTCGAGCATCTACGATTTGCACCATGATATCACTCCGCTCGCGAACATGCCACAATTGTCGCCACACTTCCAAGTTCTTTTCAAACGGAGTTACCTCCAAGTGATCAGACGAAGCCTCCAATCTGCACGAAAGAATCGCCATACTTAGTGCTCTCTACTCGTTCATAAAACAACACTCAACCGCGATTCTCACAAGGCAATATCGCGACGCCACTTGAGAAAGCTCTCCTTTTCCATTTGATTCAGTTCCTCAGCCGTTGTTGACGTACTCCATTCAGGACGACGTGGTACTTTCATTTCTGCAAAGGTCATCTCGGGCACCACGTTCTTTTCTTTTCTACAAAAACAAGATACAAAATCAAATCGTCATCTTCATCCCTTCAGAGCTGCATCAATGCTACTTTCAAACACACAAACAGTAGTTATAATAACAGACATACGATTCAATAACTTGCGGTCCTGTATCTGCTTCGTCCATGAGTAAAATGTTTTCCTTTATGGCTGTAAATTCACGATTAGCCAACACGGCACTAGCAAGAAAATCATCCTAAACACACAATCGTAACATCCACATATATATAGTAGACACATATAACAGTATATTAGTCCTCTCTCTATGATCTCAATGTCATTCATATATAATGTATAACAACAACAAAACACACTAAGGATGAGCCTTCGAGATATGACGCCAGTGCCACAGAAGCGTCTCCACCGTCACGTTCAGATACGTGTTTACCAGCACTAGATGCAACATCTTTTGTGTTTACACGTGATGTTTTCTTTTGTGTACGAAGTAAAGCATTCCCTAGTTCTCCTTTCTTCACCTTCGTACCAGTACGACCCATTATTGCTTGATGGATATAACTACTAAAGTAATTATATGTGGTCCACGTTAAAATAGTAGGCACCTTTATTCTCGATGCAGCAACATTAATGACAGCTACTATATTAATACCAAAAAGACTGTGCTGTATAGTCGTATCATTCATTGGTGATAATCGTCCGAGACTAAACATCATTGCTAACACCCTTCAGCACATAAATACAGTTCACATTTGGCTCGTTTATCCTTCCATCTGGACCTCAGTAGTGGGCACTGCAGCAGTCTACACGTACAGCAGTAACATTAAACGTTAGCAAGTGCACCAACCACCATACTAGCTAGACACAAAAATAGACACACTTCCAAAATCTGCTTGATTGGAATACCACCAGACCGTGCATTATGCTGGAACAAAATCTTAGTCCAGCTGTCTGGAAGAGCTCTCTGCGGCGAACACCGCTTTACAAATGTCAGACTCGTTAGATGTGGGGTTTGGTATTCCACCACATCATTCACATCATTCAGCTCAAAAGAAAAACTTGCGAGATCTCCTTCACTCAACTACAAAAAATCACACCAAATTAAACAACGCCATACGCACGACAAAACTGAAGAGGAAGAAACCCAAACCTCATGTTGCTGAATGAGTTCTTGGTCGGCTGCGAAAAGAACGATACCCTCTAGCGTCGTAAACTCCTTCCCACCACCTTCAAGGCGAAGTACAATAGTTGGCTTTGCTGAAGTGACCAAAAAACGACTTGTGGTACCATCCTTCCACACCAACGCCAGCGGCGATAGCCCCATTTCATAATGGCCTGCCTTCATGTAAAAGAGAAGTCCATCTCTGCATCAAACACGCGCAAAACCCAAAGTGTAAGGACATTGTGTACGGCAGGCAACATTCAACCAAACAAAATGCCCACTTGAGAAACGGATACGTCGTTGAATACGCTGCCATGATTCCTGCCGGGTCACTCTCATAGCATGGAATAGGCTGCACACAGCAAAAACGTTTAGTACAGTGTGGCGGCATCAGACTCTACATGTTTTATGAACGTTTACCAGAAATCGAAATGGGTTGGCCGGCGTGACAGTCTCTGTCGCTCCTTCGGATAGCTTGTTCCGCATCCAGTAAAGTCGAAACTCCGTAGTGCAATTATATAGCAAATAACCTTTCCAGCACATGACGTCTAAAACGTAAAACGTTTCATTCTGTTCTTGAAAAATGCAATCCAAGATGCAATAGCCGTCATTGGCCTTATTGGTCTTGTATGACCCACACGGGAGCGCTGATGGAAATTTCTTCAAGATACTTCCTGCTGGGATTCTAGCAATCGTATTACCTCTTCAAAGACGTATAGATACATTACATTCAGCCATCACAAGATACAAAGATACAGTATCCTCACTCTACTTGTTACCGTACCCATTTGTAACTACTAGACAGCGTTTGCCCTCGGGCCTTGGCAATACGTACCAGCCTTCACCCAGCACACTACCATTGCCATTCAAGTCCTTTGGTACGTCAATCATCCACTCAGGCGTCATTAATTGCTTTGAAAAGTGTTCACGTCGCTTCTTTATGCGCTCCTCACGTGTTTTGTGCTTGGAGACATCAGTATAAATATCGTCCATTGGCGGTGCAGTGACGTCTTGAGACATGGACAAAGGCAATTGTACAAGCTGACGAGCATGTTCTGTAAGGTCTCTTCTAGCCTTTTTTTGCTTTGTTAACGTCGCTTGACGTCTTGCCGCTGCATCCTTCGTCCATGACTGTTGCTTGATGGCTATGCGTTTCATTATGGTAAAATAAGAATGTAGCCATATAAGTTATACATGATGTATACCTTGTATACACAAAGACAACGTAAGTACTACGTTTTGATCGTGTGTACTATTTTTTTTGTCACTCGTACTATTTTACTAAAATTTAGAAACTTGTTCAAAGCTCATGGAAGTAGTAATAGCACGTGAGGCAGAATATCGCGTCGAAGTTCCACCACAGATCGTCGTTAGTATACGATTAAAGAGTGGATCGGCAGAGCTCTTTGGTGTTGAACTTGCTATTGATCATACGTATACATTCTGTGATCGTAAATTGGCAATTTTTACCTGGTATGGATGTACATTAGAAGTCAATGGTATGCCTGAAGTAGCATATACATCCGAGGAGACACCAATGGATAGTTATCTAAATATTCATACACAAGTTCAACGTCGAAGAGAAATTGCCAAGATTCAACACCTTCCAGGTCCTCGTCTACTTGTATGTGGCCCTATTGATAGTGGCAAATCAACCTTAACTCAAATTCTAGTGAATTACGCCCTACGTTTGAATGAAAAGCCCACACTTGTGGAATTAGATGCGAGTCAAGGATTTCTTAGTGTACCTGGAACACTCTCAGCTTCTCCATTGGATATGAATTCACTTAGTATTGAAGAAGAGTTTATCCTGACAAATCCATTAGTCTATTTCTATGGTCATACCATGTCGTCCGAGAATGTCGAACTTTTTCGGTATCATCAACAACAGTTGGCAAAGAGTGTCAAGCGACGAATGGAGAATGATATTGAAGTTAATGCATCTGGATGTGTGATTAATACGTGCGGATGGGTTGATGGTCAGGGCTTTGATCTGTTGGTTCACGCGATAAAGGACTTTGACGTGGATATAGTGCTTGTCATTGGCCAGGACAGACTGTACAGCCGCTTGCAGAGTGCACTTACGGGAGAAAAGGTCAATGGAATGGATCGATCGATTGTGAAGCTGTCGCGCTCAGATGGAGTTGTCCCACTTAATAGCAAACTACGCTCTGCTGCGCGTATCAGCTGCATTCGAGAATACTTTTACGGCGCCCACTCGCTGACTGTTGCAATCCCCACGCTATCGCCCTGCATCAACGAGTTCTCGTTCGATGATGTTTCATTCTTTGCAATCAAAGGTGCGTTGATATGCTTGGTGTTGTTGTTGTTGTTGCTAACTTGGTTTCTTCCATCATGTTGTGGTGCGTTCCTGCGAGCAGACATGAAGGTGTCCGACGTGATGCTTCCAGTTGGCCAAGTAGAGACGAAGACCGACCGCTTGCGTGCAGTGCCTGTCGAGAAGACAGTTGACCTGGGGCACTCGCTGGCAGCTGTGGTGCATCTACCACACGGCCATAACGTGTCCTCTGCGTCGTTGACAGATTCATCATGGCTTGTCGGTGCCCCTGCAGTAGGCTTCGTTTTCATGTACGTTTGCAAAGTATGGTATGCTTCCTCCTACCGCCCTTGCTTATTTGTCTCTGCAATGTGTGCTCAGCAAGGAGGTTCGAATGGCAGAACAAAAGGTGGTGCTGCTTGTTCCCTCACCAGGCCCGCTGCCTTCGCGCAATTTGTTAGTAGGCTCAATCAAATGGATGGAGTAGGTCCATTGTATTATCGGTAGCTGTCATTCCTTAATGAAATCAGTTTAAAATTTCCTTGTCTATCTATTAACGCTTTCGCAAAGCCCGTCTTTCTTCTTGTCATCAAAGTATCAAGTATTGAGAAGTAGGCTTAGTAAGACCAGCATTGCACTTGCGGTCTTGTTGCACTCGCGCAGACTCGTTGCTTGGTACACCACTAGCAAGTCAAAGCCTCCAGCCTTGATCAGGTCGATTCTGGCGGTACCATTGTCCACCGCCGACGTCAAGGGCACGGTCAAACTCTCCAGCACTGGCAACAATCTTCACGACTTGTTTATACAGCTCCACATTAATGTCCTTGTCCAGCCTTCCGGTCATATCATCATACATTGTGACTGCAGCGCGCCAGTCTCCCTCACGCTCACATGATGCAATGGCCAGCGCTAGAAGTTCCGTTCGAACAGCAATGGACACCGTGGTCGGCAATTCACCGTAAATGAAAAGCACAGTTTCATGATCTCGCAACTCCACTGCTGATCGCATTGTCAAGACATAAATTGCGTCCGTTGGAAAATGAAGCAGCGGATTCTGCTTTGTTGAAGAAACGTCACGAGTTTCCATGTACAAGTCAAACATTGCTAGCACATCAGAATGGCGATTCTTCTTTGCCAGGTACTTCATAAACAATGTGAACGAGAAAATCGATGCAAAGCCTTCCACCTCCCTCATCTTGTGCATATAAGCCAATGCATCAGTATACTTGTCAGCAGAAAGAAATACTTCCAGCATGTGGTGATGCGTGATCGAGGAAAGTGGCTGTCCGCGGTCAACGAACTCAGCCAGGATCGTCGTCGCCGCTTTGTCATCCTTAAGACAAACGCACGCGCGAATCAAGAAATTTAGAGTCTTGGAGCTTTTGGCGCGACGGCGGCAAAGCTTGTTTTGCTGCCACAAATCTACGACAGCCTTGTAATCCTTCGCAGCGTAATAAACACTCATAAGAGTCTCAAAATGTGCACGATCGGGGGCAACACGATGCTTAGCAACATGATGATTTGCGTCTGCTGCTTTTTCTTGAGTTGCCTCTAACCAATACTGCTCGGCCAGCTTAACGTCGCCATTCACCGCACACCCCTGCAGCAGTATGCTCAGTGTGTATGCATCCCACTTCAAGCCAGCTTCACCCATTTGTGACAAGATAAAGGGAAGCCTCTCTACCTGTCGAGAGCGCACTGCAGCAACTAGCAACGAATTATAAGAGACAATATCGGGCGTATAAACACTACTGTCCCGCATTTTTTCGAAAACCTGCAGCGCCTCATCCATTTGACCAGCATTACCAAATGCCGAGATCATGCAATTGTACGAGTATGTTGAGGGCGCTGCATAAAGCTCGACCAGCTTAAAAATGCGACGAAGCTGTGTCAGGTCAGACGTCCGTGCACAGGAGCTGAGCGCGGCGTTACAGACGTTATCACCCGGATAAACACCATCCTCAAGGAGCAACCCAAAGAGCCGGGAAGCGTAGTCATGCTTGCGATTGCGTGAGCATGAGATAATCGCGCACGTAAACACTTCCTTCTTGTGCGCATCGTCCGTATACACGATCGAGTCCAATAGGTCTCTAATATCCTCCCAGCTTCCCAGCTGAGCATACGCGAGAATAACTGCGCCGTATGTGCGTACATTTGGCTCCACACCGGCTACGATCATCTCGTTCAGAAAATTTAAAGCCATTGGAACGTCATATTTGCCACCACGGGCACAGGCGTGAATGACGCTGGTAAAAGTGACGACGTCAGGCTGCAGGTTAAAGTGATGGACGATCGCCAGTACCCCCTGTGCTACCTGTGCATTGCCCAATCGCGCACTCGCCGCTGCAACTCGGTTTAGACGATCAAGGTCAGGTTCTTTAATCTGACTGCGCAACACTTTCAATGCCGTCTCACTTCGGTTCATTTTAATGAGTGCACACACAATCATCACAAGCTCTTGATCAGACCAATTATTCTCCAAGATAGGCAGTTCATCCATATACTACAGACACACACAGACAGAGAGAGAAATAGAAATCGTAAACAACAGCAATACACATAGTTAATCAATCCTGTCGTCTCCATAGTCTTCAGTCTATAAATCAAGTAAATAGTTTGTCCACTACCTTTCGTAATACTGCCGATACTTTATTCGAGTTCATTTGTTCCATCAATAGCTTTTGAAACGATTCACGATTTATATGAGTCCACCATTTCTTCTTCTTCTTCTTCAGTCTCTTTTTCTGTGGTATTGTCCACTTGAATCCAGTCAACTTAGAGTCATCAGTAGTAGTAGGAGGAGGAGTAGGGACTGTAGGAGTAGGAACTGTATCAATTGTATCATCTCTAGAAGAGAGAGATTGTATACTCATAAGATTAAATTGATTAGTACTATATCTAGTAGTTTTATACTCTTCCATCTGCTGCTCTTCTTCTTCTTCTTGGTGGTAGGAATGTCTTAATTTTGTATCGTCTTTTCTATCTGTCATGGTATTACTGTTGTCGTATCTCTTGGTAATGACTTTAGGATGATTTAATTGTGAAGTAGTAGATAGCAATTGTTGAATGGGCAAATGGAATTGTGATCGAGGTATTATTTGCCGTACAAAGCGACGCATTATTGCTATTGTTGTGGTAGATATAATAATCTATTATAACTTGGAATACAAAATAGAGTGGTCCTCACGACTCTATTCGTGGTTTGTGACAAGACATGTGAAATCAAGAACATATGCATTCATTCATGTGGTCAACATCATTTTGTACATCTAGACTCTCTTGCCTTCTTATCATCCATCCACTCTATCTAAATAATAAACAATAACAATAACAATAATTCTTCTTCTTATTATATTGTGTCCATGATGCAATCACCTCGTGAGCTAGTCGCTCATTGTATGAATTATATCGCATTAGAAGGTCGTACTGGTATATCAATCATACGTCTATTTACTACGACTGAACCATCAAATGACGTCTATCTTCGACGTCATGCATGGCAATTATTACGTTCAAGTGACGGTATTTTATCTTTCTATCGCACCTCATGGAGTAAATTCAATCAACAATTGGCATTCAATCAAGACAATTATTGTATTCAAATGAAACAAGAAACAATAATTGAAAATAGTGGAAATAATACATATGAGACGACATCAACAGCCATAACAAGTGAAGAATTACAGTTATTGACGTATGAAGCAGCAATGGAGATACAAGATGAGAATCGACAGCTTGTGGTGGTCGCGTGTGAAGAATTACGACATCGTGCACTTAATATTCCAGTAAAAGCTATTGCTGCAGACCTTGGAGACAATCATTTTCGTATTCTTGAAGCTGTAGGACACGCACGGGTGCAGGGAATTACAGTGACAACATTGATGCAATTATTGAAGAATATGAACGTTAAACGACTGCACAATTATCTTGACACGTTGATTTCATACGGTTTAGTAGTCAAGAGGATGATGATTGTCGTCCGTCCAGTCATGCGACGGCTAAACATTATTCATTTACCGCGGTTTGTAGCCGAATTTAAACCAAAGATGCTTGATGAGTCAGCAGATTTTGAATCAGATGAACAAAGCAAAAAGATCTTGTGTGTAGCAGCAGAAACATATTTGAGAGGACTACCGACACATTCGTCAGTGCTATCAGATCTTGGACGTGACTTGAGTTTGCACAAGCGGCATCTGGAAATGCTGCGTTCACATATTATACAAGAGTGTAAGGTGGACGACAATTTCCCGTTAGAGTTGTTCCAAGCTGTCTTGCAGCCGTCAAGACGTGCTACTCTTGAACCTAAAATTTTAAATTGCGTGCGGTACAAGCCGTTAAAGTTCCGACGACACTCGGCTTCGTGTCGTGGTATTGTATTGGAGCTTGGGTTGCTTCGCCAGATCTATGGGATTATTGAAGACAGTGCCGAGAATGGTGCAACAATCATCGACCTGCGTAACCAAATTGTACTTCCTGGGAGCAAATTACCGTATAAGTTAGTAAGCGTCCTGGCGAGGATGTATAATCTAAAAGCCGAGTCGATTATACTGGGAAAAAACAAGGCTTTTCGACTGTATATAGACTCGGTGGCACCTAGTATGGGTAACAAGCTTTCTTTTTCAGCAGACGTAGTAGACAGCGCCTTATCACTTTCGACTTCATTGATCCGGTCAAAAGATTGTACCAGGGCAGACGAGGAACCAGTTGCTCGAGTGAAGGTAGAAAAAGCATCTACTGTTCAAACTAATAAGGCACTGAAAGTGGCACTTGGAAGAGCGGAAATTGATGGCACCAGTGCTCGACGTCGCGAGCACATCTTGGATCGGCTTGCGAACGAAAAGATTATTAGTTTATCGTCGCTGTGTGCCAGCGTATTCAGTATGGAGAAGCAGCGCGCAGAATCGAATGCAAATTTGTCCAACTCAAGTGGCGAGCTCGGTGTTGTTAACAATGGGAGCAGTTCAATATCGCCTGCTGTCGTAGGAAAAGTAGACATTCGGTCAATATACCGCATTGCGTCAGAACTGGAACTCATGAATAAATTACGACTGTTGCAGTTTCCATTGCCGGCTCGTAACGTGTCAGCCAAATTTCGTGCGCTACGTTGTGTTGTTGCTACTGGGTATGAGCGTGATGAAATGTTCATTCAAGGCTTTGTGAAGAACTACTGTCGAGATGAGCGTTTGCGGCGCATTCATCGGAATACTAATAAAGGTCAATTTATTCGCTTTCACACGACCGGAAGCGACAATATTGACGAGGTGGAGCCTCGACCAGCTCGAAAGAGGCGGCGAGTCAATGCTACTATAGCTAACGCAGACGCAGATGAGCCTAAGGAAGTGATGCTTGCCTCAGGCGGTGTAGCAGGAAATAAGGATGTTTGCTGTCAAATAAATCGTCATGCTTCTGACATCGAAGAAAATGGAGTCGCCAGCTCTGCTTCGCCTGAAATTAGCTACAGGATTCGGCGTTTTGTGAGCCAGCAAACATCTGGAGTTCACACCCAGCAGTATAGGAAGCTCGGATTTGCATACGGTGTCATGTATCGATGTAAAGCTCTGCATCGATTTTTGTGGAAAGCTTTGCATGAGAACGGATCAAGCCTTCAGCTTCCGGGTGAGGATAACAATGCCACCATTCAAGAGACGACTTTTGAAAAAGATGGCAGCGATGTTGCTGATAACCAGCATCAACCTCTTTTACCAGGGATTGTGTTTTCTCGCGAAACAGTTTTGCACTCAATGCCTGTACATTTGTACATTCAAATATTTGCGGGTGGGGAAATTCTATCAGGCGCCGAGTTTTCTATTGTTGAGGAGGCCGTCAAGCATCAGCGCACATTTCAATCAATTCCAGAAACTTTACGCAAAAAGATATGGAGTCATGAATCTCAGCGCACAGCAAAAGTATTGGGTACTTTGGCCGATCTAGGCTTGGTACTACCACACAAGATTGGAATGAAACACTTGGTAAAGATTCTTCGAGCCGGATACACTGATGGGCGCGACGGTGTGCTTTCCCGTGCGCTGAGCGAAAATGCACTTGGCGGGCTTTTTTGCTTTAACAAGCAGGCTCGAATTGTTCTCAATGATAGTGGCAGAGACGATTGCTTTTTTCCTCCAGGCGATACCGAGTGCCGTAGTGTGAACGAACTCACTTCTATTCGCGTTGTTGGCTTTACGGAAAAGACATATAGCTTTGCGAATTCATTACCATTGCGATTTTCGTTCAAGACGGAATGCGATGTTGATCACTACTGGGAGGCTCTTGAGTGTTTATGTCTTGAGCAGATGACAATGGAAGTGAATTACCCAAGAAAAAACGAACCAGCCGTGTGTGGGGTACCTAAGCCAGTTAAGACCCGTGCTCGACGAATGCTGCGTATTCTCGCTTGGATACCAAAATCACGAAAGTCTGTACCGAAGCACAAGCGTGAGGATAGTAGTGACACATCTCATTTTACAAGTAGTGGTATTGTGTCTACTAACGTTAGAGCTCGCAAAAAACGACGACTCGCTCGAAATGGGGACGACGCGAATAATGATCATGATGAAGTCAAAAGAAGGAACAGGAAGAATGAGGGGGGATAACTTAGGCAATGATGGTCAATCAAAGTTGGGAGCCCTCACGTGGACAAAAATGCATGAACAGCAATTGGTTGATTACTTTATTGAAAGCAGTAAGAGTCGATGGAGAATAACGGTTCCTCTAGGTTTGCAGCGCGATGAAGAGCAAGTCGCTTTTCGTAACCCCACAATTTCACGAACAGGTTTTGGTCTTGTAGCTATCACTCGAAAGCTAGGCAAGCGGACGATTGACGTGAAGAAGCGACTACGAGAGAAACTCATGGAGCCTGTCGTGAAACTGTTACTCGAAAACGCGAAGCGAGAGGCACAATTTGCTTACAACCCCGGCGGATTATTCGACGAAGAAATTGCTATTCAAGGGTCAACTAGGCTCACAGCACTCTTTCGACGTGCCGTGATGATGATTGTGTCGCCACGAGAAGATTATCACCCGCTCGTTGCTGAAGAATTGATCTCATTCTGGACCCCACAGGAAATTCGACTTGTTTGGCGATATCTCTGGCTGAAGAACTGGATCGTTCGCGCGTCTGAGAAAGAGCGCGGTCGTGGTTACTCTACCAGTCAACGACTGCAAGACTCGCTAAAAGTAGCTACATTATCGTACCCTTTATCGCTATTTCGGCAGGCTGCAGAACGGGAGAGCATGGTTTGCTCTCTTGAGGAAATTACTGTCGACTCAAACGAAACAAGGCACCGTGGAGAATTGCATAGCAGTGACCAACTCTTTGAGGATGATTTTCCGACTAATGCTACACCAGGCCAGTGTGCTCTCGAGTTGGGATGTCAAGTGCTTGGTACGTGCTCGCTTACAGCAGTGCTTTCTTCAATTTCCGATACCGATACAGAGAATGATGCACTAGTAGCACCAAAGCTAAATGGCAAGCGACAACCAAGTTCTACTAAAAGAGAGAGTTTTTTTACTTGCAAGAGTCTAAAAGGTAGGTCTGGTTTTGCTGCACACTTGGCCAACACGGTGAATGTTGCGAAAGCATCGGATTTTCTGGATGCTTGGAGAGTCGAGACTAAGATGCACGCAGTGACTATCAATGACACAGACCTGTTAAGTGCCTGCGAGGCGTTTTCTTGTGAGGAATTTGATGATAATGATGAATCAGAAGTCGTTGCGTTTCGTCAATGCCGAAATGACAAGGAATCTGAGAACGTGCTGAGGAATGCGGTGTTGAATTATGTTTGTAAAAGCGGTGAGGAGGGGCTAACATTGTCAGCTTTGGTGGAAAAAGTGCGCTTAAGCATTGATGAGGAGCTTCAAGCTGCTTTGCAAATGCGCGTTGAACGCTGCTTGAACTCTCTTGTTGATCAAGGTGTGCTCATTTGTGTAAACGCGTACTACGATCAGCGCTACGTTGTTAAGGAGCATGGAGACATGTGGCTGTTGCGGCCCTTTTCACTCATTCCAAGCGCCAGCGCATCGTTAACACCCCAGGTCGTCTTCGAAGGTGAGAAGGACACGATATCTTTTCCGTGGCTGAAGATGGACGGTGGCACAAACTATAAGTTTCTATTTGCCATCCAGCGCAAGTTGCTAGCGTTGATTATTCAGGCTCCGGGTATTACTGAGAAGCACGCATACGCTAAGATGAATCGACTACTGTCGATGCAGGATACCCGCGAGGCAATGTCCTTACTCGTAGAGGAAGGGCTGGTATATGTTCGTGCAGTCACCTACCCTGCAGTTGAAGCCACAAGTCTCTTCCGACCGTTAATGACACAACCTTCGGCTGCTAAGGTTATCAAGCTGGTAGGGAGTGTGCTGGCCTATGATCGTTCTGTTTTCAAAGTGCACTACTTTCCCCATGTTGAGTGCATCCAGCGATTTGGAAGCATTGTGCAGGACTATCAAAACGTCGATGACATGGTGTAACAATTGTTCAGAGTCTACGCGGTTTATTTAAGTGCTGGCAAGTCAGTCTTCTTTTTTATTCAAACAGCCACGTGTGCTTTGACGTGCTGTACTTGATTGAAACCAAGGATCGAAACGTTACCGCTCACACAAGATGTAATTAATCCACTTACAGCTTAGACACAGAGCGTACTATCGTGGATGATATGATGCCATGTGGATCATCCGTGGGCAAAAACACCTCGCCGTGCGGGTGAATGTTCTTGCAGCCGAAGCGAGAGAGGTCAATGGGGTTGTTGTGGATATTGGGCATTGTGATCTTGATGTCCTTTACATACGGGCATCTCTCCAGCACGGCTTCGCCCATCTTGTACAGCGAATACTGAACAGCAGGACTAGGCACACCCACATCTGACGGGCCTGCAAATGTCTTCAGCATTACTTTCTTGATCTCCGCAGTTCTGGCGCTAAAATCTTCACAGACAGCGTCGGACATGTAGGTCCACACGGCCGTAACGCATGTGCTTACAAGGCGGTCGGGTGCGTCCAGCAGTGTCGTATACTCATCGCGGAAGAAACCAACGAATGAGCTCTGCGTGGTCTTGAGCACCTTGAGGCCGTCAACACCACCTTGGACTATTACCTCTGGAGCACCAAGCGTTGTTGACTTGCGAGCCTCGACACTATAGAAAAGGAAGAGAAAGTGATGGTTACCGTCAAGCAGCAGCAGGTTTTACTATGAGAAAAGATCAGACCATATTCACGTACTAGGCGGTGGAAAAGCCAACATTGGCACTCACGAAAGCATGGTGATGTGGTCGCATTTTACCTTTGACATCTGGTACCACAAGACGTTCCCAGGGCGTTTCAAATAGTTTCACCTTTGCCACGCTAATCTATTGACAATATGCCCCATAACATCACCACCATAGAAAACACTTGTCAGTCTTATCATCATCATCATCATCATCATCATCATCGTCTTTCAACCATTTCTTCTCTTTTCTTTCAAACAAGAGAATGTCACCACAAAGTATTAACGTACAAGATCCGCATGTTTCGTAACAAAATGGTTTGCTAGAATAATTCCAAAGTTCTCAAGTGAAGTAAATTCATGTTTCTTAGCCAATACCCACACTGTATTCTTGATTGAATCCGTCGGTAAGACATGACCATTATCACCATTGTAATAAGCACTCGCAGCAGGTTCACCTTCTAGTAACACTTGTGCTTCCAATTGCATGATAAAATGTTTCTCTGGTGTCCGTGTGACTTTCAGTAAACGGACACCACCTTTACCATGTTCATGATGTAATAATTTTACAACCATCACGGTGGAGGGAGTTTTATTGAGCTACCTTGTCACTTGCGATCTTTAATGCTAATCGCGATATGAATGAATGAATGAATGAATGAGAGAGAGATTTAAGGTGAATGACGCGTTGGTTCAGACATCTTTCGTTTCAATATCGAACTTGAAGTATACAAAAATGGCTTTTTTATATCTTCGATGCTTCCTATACGATGGTGGGATAAATACCTCTTACTAAGAATACTAATTCAACTCAGATACCAATACTATGATCTATCTATATTATTATGAGACTATCAGTAGCCCTATATGACTAAGTAGATAGTATCAATTGTCCGTCTTATCGTCTATAGAAATCGTCAAGTACTCTTGCAAATGTATGAACTTTGCTCTGTAATGCAGACTGAGTACATGCTGTTACGAAATACTTCATACGCTGCTGCATTTTATGAAAGTACATATCACACGCTTTGCATTGTTGAATTCTGTCAACATCACACAACGAGAATCACGTGAACGTCAGTGTACCACGACCACGTCCTATCAACTCTCATCCTCACATCCCCACCTTTTTTTCTTCTTTAGCAGCAAGATTCATTGTTTGGAAACGATCCTGCTGTACATCTCGACTTTCCTTCACAGCAGGAGAAAAGGCATTGAATAATTCGTGTCCACACTCGACGCCAACACTCCAATATCTGCAATACATCACACAACACCATACTAGGTCAAGAAAATATGGTCAGCGCCAAGTAAATAGATCACACGCGTGTCCGCACAGTTCAAATTTACTCTCCAATATTTCTACAATGAGCGGAAGAAGCAGCACACACGCTTCCAAATCAACGTCTAGAGACTGCAAGTTTGTGATGCGCAGCACATCCACCACAACAGCCTCACGTTTTCCTTTCGGTAATCCACTGATGTACCGAAAACCATCGTTCAGACGACCTTTTTCCCAATGAACCAGTAGCTGCTGGACATACTTCTGTCGATCTGTAAAAGCCTTCACACATGTATCCATACCACAATGTAGCTCCATCACAAAGTCAGACGTCACACGATCGTCACCAGGCTGTTGTGATGATGGGAGCAATGAATGTACTCCAGTTTCATACGTCTCTGAATGCTCTTTTTGCTGTTGGAATGCTAAGTCGTCTGGTGTCCCTGTCTGCGCACTGACTCGACGACTAGGGTGTTTTGTGCGGCGTACTTGACATGATATCGACTTTGCTTCAGTCAAAGGGACCAAGATTCCAGAAGCAGTCGGGTTGCTGCTGCCTTGGTGGCTGTAATCGTGACTTTTCTCATCCCCTGTTACAGCAGTTGCTGCTCGGGTATCCCCGTCGAAAACGTTATGCACCAGTACACACGAAGCAGGTAACGGTGCACTCAACATGTTCTCGGATCTAGCTACAGCAGTGGGCCGAATGACGGATTGGTTCGTACGAGCGGATGAAGCTACTGTGTTTGCAGATGACGGTCTGTCGGGGCTGATGCTGACCTTGACAGCTCTTTGATCGTTATTACCGTTGACTGTACGATCAAATGGCTGCATTTGCATCACGTCTAGTATCCATATCGACACAAAAGCATCTTGAATGCACCCACTCATTAACTTCATATCCTGCGTCATTGTTGCGTCAGCGTGAACCAGTCCTTTCTGGCGGGGCATCGGCATACTATCGTGGCACTACGTCACCCACAATATAAGGATCCTGTATATCAATACAAAAGCAACAAGAACTACCGACCTCAATCGCAGTTTCATACGACCACACTCGTATCGCGTCCTGTGAACAGCAAAACAGGTACTTACCACTGTACGGTTCTGCAACTGTATGGCACATTGATGTAGTCTAGGCGAATGTTGTTAAAACCACACACAACTATCAGCAAATGTGCACCAATTTGTTTGCAGTATTGTGACATGTGTCATCAAGTTTACAACGTACCGTGGCATTGTCCACCGGAGTAACGCCTATCACAGTGAGTGTTTGGACGTCCCAAAATCGAATAGTGCGGTCAGCAGCAGAAGAAACGAGAATAAACTCCTCCGGATTGAATTCAAGGCTGGTAATCGCACCACCGTGGTCGCGGAATTCACGTAGAAGACGACCAGCCATAAGGTCCCAAATCCTGATAACACCATCCTGATCACCTGAAGTGAGCCACCGTCCATCTGGTGTAAATCTCACTGCTGTAACTTCGGATGAATGTCCGTTAAATGTCTGCATACAGTTCTTGGTACGTAAATCCCAGACCTTGACAATTGTATCGACTGAACCAGAAGCTACATAATCACCATACAGATGGTAATCCAGAGAACTTGTTGTTGCTAAGTGTCCTTCCAGTGCCGGACTCATTTGACCAGTTTCCAAATCAAATACTTTGATTGCTCCTGACTGATAACCTGATACTATTTTGTGCTCTCTCGGATCAAAAATAAGGCTTTTGACAGCATTTTGAGGTCCTGAGAAGGTCTGAAGTCACACAAAAAGACAGACAGATGAGAATAAGAGGACACTAAAAGCATTTGATGTGATAAAAAAGGTTGCAGCAATGAATTGAGAAGCCATCACGTACGTTAATCTTGTTTATCTTCGTATCATCCAAGTGCCAAAGGTTTATGACGTTATCATCACCACCCGTTGCTATGAATTGAGCCTGTAATTTGACGAAGAATTAGCATCGAGTACGTACTTTTATGATAAAAGCACGTAATAACAAGTATCTTTTAGTAAACCTACGACTGACTTGTTGCTCAAGCATAAACAATTAACATTGCATGAATGTGCTTGGAAAGAGGCTATTTCAGACAGATATAAGATTATAGTTGTATCAAAGACGAGAGCTTAGGATCGTATCATTATGACATTAGAAACGTACCATATTGGGTGAGTATCATTTGTTGCGATGGGGTTTTTTCGGACTTGTCAATTGTAGGAACACTGAAAAACCCAAGGGCCGAAGCAAATTTAGGACGTGTTTTTTCAAAGTGGGTTTTTAGGACGTGTTTTTTAAAGTGGGTTTTTAGGACGTGTTCTGGTCAAAGAACTCAAATTCAATCATATTATATAAAAACCCATGCAAGTCCTAATTGCGATCCTAAGCTTTGTTGATCTTGTCGCACTTACATTCCTAAATGGCTATTGGGTATGTATCATATCTCTTTCCCTTCTCTCCTCTTGCTATCTTGCAACTAATCCATATACTTTCATTATTCGAATGAGCAGCTAATTACCCTGGATGAATTAGAACTGGACCATTTAAATCCAGCTGATGTAGCCAAACGTCTGAACAATCTTGTTTGTACGTGTACATACAGATCGAAAAAGGTAGTGTTATATGCTCATAAGATGTGGTAATATCATTGTATCCTTTTGTGTCCTTTCCTATAGATCCAGAGATGATTATGCATGGTATTCTCCTGTTCCTGTGTTTGCTTGCGTGGGCACCATGGATATTTCTGCTTAATCTTCCCATTGCTCTGTGGCACATCCGACGGTATGGCTGGATGTGAGACGGAATGTGATATATATATATATATATTGACGTTACTTGTTGTTGTTGTGTGGGGCTGCTGCTGCTGCAAATATCTTGCAGTGTTGTACGCAATGAGCACTTGATGGATCCAACTGAGATCCTACGGTACAAGAAACTACAGCAGGCTCGCTTGGAATCGATTGGAAGGACAGTGTTCTACGGACTACAGATCGTCTACGGCATGTTTTGGTACGTGGCTGTTTGCAACGTGCTTTTTCTTCAGTCAAAACGATCGAAAAGACGTAGCAATAGCATTGAGGTTGTATGTTACTAACACTTTGGTGATTGTTTGATGATGTAACAAAGGATGGTATCGGCTATTGTGACTTCGAGTAAGAATCGAAAGGATACGAAACGTGGATAGATAGACACTTACCACCCAGTAGCTGCACGTTAATTTGTGTCAGCAAAGATTAGTAAAACGTTTATCAAGATATATCCTCATTGGTTCACCTACGTACGTCCATTGCCTCTTTCTTTTTCTTGCTTTATACCATAAGACGCAAGAATGCTGCATGTCATGCATCATTCATTACAGACTACGGTATGGCTACAAAAACGTGTAGCCATCTATGATGGTCTTGTGTTTTTTTCCTATATCAGTACCCAATCACTTGAACGTTACATGTTCACCCTTATTTGCATACAAAACAACCCCTTAATTTGGGCAATTCCACACCCGGATTTAGAACTCTGAATTAATTCCATTTAACGAAATAATAAAAAATGCGACGTCGATATGAACGTCAGCGTGTTGCTAAGGCCAAGATAAAAGCTTCCTCTACTGCAATAACAGGCTCGTACCATGGTCTTCAATCGTCTATTATCTCTACTACGACATCTACTACTACTTCGAAGAAACGACAGACAATGGTTCATGCAGCCGCACAGATTAAATTACACGTTCATGGTCATGAATTTCAAAATGGAGAAGAAATTGTATTAAATCCCGATAGTTTTCCACAACTTAAGGAATTAATATGGAAAGATTACGTTGTTGAAGTGTTTCATCCGGAATATATCGAGGAGATACAGAGACGACGACGACGACAGACGTTTGCACTACCAAAACCAATGGATCGACTTTCGACGGTCATGACTGAATATTCACCACAACATCATTTGCTCTTGGAAATACCAGAAAATAGTGCAGCACCATTGAAAGGAAAAATGCAAGTAAGTGTACTCAAGGATACGGCCGCTTTCTTTCAATTAGGACCGTTTAAGGATGTGACGGTGCGTTTTCTACCAAAGACACAAGTTGAAGTCGATTTTGTGGAATTATCACTCAAAGATCAGTTCATGTCAAGACGTGATCTCATGTACTTGCAACAATCAATGGTAGGCACGACACTTTATGTGGGAAAAATGATTCGAGTGCAAGGAACACGGTGGCAAGTACTAGATGTACGTACTGGTGGAAACAAAGTACGGAGTGGTGTGATTTCAGCAAAAACCAAGTTTACATTTCGATCACGTACGTCACGAATCATGTGGTTGGTGCAAATTAGTCCGGAAATGTGGGATATGGCAAACTCGGGCATGTTGTACTTGGAAATTCTCCTGACGGTAGTACGGAACGTACTAAGCAAGTGGATGAGACAAAAAGTCTCACATAGCCTTACGATTCTCTTTTATTCTCGCTGTTTTTACCCAGAAATGGACCAGGATCAAGACGTATCACCTTCGTATCGAAGATTTGTGTCCAAGACGAACCAATCACATGCAGCGGACGATGAGAAACAGTCGTCGTTTCCGTACGAAAGAAGCGATTGCTTTTCGGTTGGTGTCGATGAAAATGGCAGGCATTATCAGGACTTTTACAAACTGGTGGTGTTTGATAGCATAGTCACAGATGTCCAGCCATTGCTTGTGCAACTAAAGAAAGCATTAAACACATTCCCACGTGAATGTGGTTGGCGATCACCATCTGACTTCTACGTCTCGTCATTCTCTCGTGCAGAGTCTTTTGAGGAAAAGCCGCATCCACGACCAGGAGTTCCTTCAAATGCGCGTGACGGCAATCTCCTCGAAGCTGTAAATCTTGTGCTTAATATTTTTGAGAAGCACCATATTGACCGTGACTTATCGCGCAGCGGTCAAAGTGTTGTGCTAATTACGCCAGGAAACGGCATTTTTTCGGTCAACAAGCGGCTGTCTGAGATTACAGAGCAGCGCATGATGGATCATGGCATCGGCATTGATCTTATCTCGCTTGCGTCTCGCCCATTGCACAAATGCCCACTATTCCTCTTCAAACAGTCCGATCTATCTGAAATGAAACTTCCTGGTCGGAAAGATTGCAATCCTGCTACCGAGGTATGCGTATGCAACAACAATCTACACGGTTCGAAGAGTGGATATCAGCGGTGCTCACGTACAGGTTTGAACGAAGCTGCAACAGATTCACAGTCGGCAGTGACAGACACGGGAGTGCGAACAGGCCAGTTGTGCAAGTATTGTTTGCAACGGATGGAAAATCGCAAGAAATATATAGTTCCTCTCTGGATTCCGCTTTGGTTTGTGCAAGAAAACATGCTGATCCCGCACGATTGTCCATTGGATGAAGACATCACCCAGTTTTGTGATGTGTGCGCTCCGCAGAGCTCAAAACCCAAAACATTCGAGCCGCTTCCGATGTGTCGAATGTTTAAAGACAATGATTTTACCCATTTCAGCCACTTATCGCTCCCAAAGCCACTGGAGCGTTTGTTGAACAACTTTCGAATAACCGAGCCTGCACTGAGTGATGAAGACTGCGACAATATTACCTCTGCCCTCGCACCGTCAGCTAGCGTATCGCATTACGACAACGTCATGTTTGCTGGTCTCAATAGTGATCTTGTTCGTGCTCGAGCGTCTTCCATGACATGCTCTGACGACTCTCTTTCTTATGATGGCGAGGTACTTACCAAAGTCCGGGCTTATTCTTTATCCGAACAAAACAAGCTGCTGCAAGAATTTGAAAGATATGATGATGAAGTCTTTGGATTTGCAACACCGCTGAAATGGGCACAAAAGTCATCGGACAGCGACATTAGTGTTCGCGTTGCCACAACACCTCCTCTTCGTCCAGGTATGTTATATTTTACCTCGATGACGAAGAAACGGACAGGGACGCTTGGATTTCACTCAGGATCGGTTGGCAATGTAAACGAAAACGGAAGCAGCATCGGTGTTGGAGCTCACTGGCGCCAATTTGAACAAAGAGAGTCTTTTCCACGGAATGTTGACATGGTCGAGTACCAAGGAAGTCTGGAGGCTAAAGTCGGGTCATTGGATGACGACAAGGATAAGTCTCGCATTAATTCGAGCTCGTTTCCAAGCACGTTTCAGTTGTGTGACGGCAGTGGTCCGAGCCATACTCCTTTCAATTCGAGCCCTAATCTACGCCCTGCAGAAGGTGTTGTTAACGAAGACATTTTTCACTCTCAAGCGTACATGTTGAAGCAGCTCACAAGCAATCAACGTCGATGGAGTCAAGTTCGGCCATATGAAGATCAGCAGTATAAAATTGCGCAGAATGTTTTGAAATGGAGAAGCCTGTGTTTTCCTGCACTTTTGCCACTAGCAAGTGACTTCATGCCGGCACCAAAAGAGTTGCAAGCGCACTACACGGAGTCTTTTTACAGTGTAATGCTTCCAGAACGTGACGAGCAAAACGGTGTCATGTTCCGTGATTATCGTGAACTGGTGCTGGAAATGGTGGCACAACGACTTTCCCAGGATTTCCAACTTGTCTCGGTAGAAGTGTCGAGTGAAGTTGGTAAAAAAGCTGGCACTGTCTTTCGGCTTAGCATGGGCCATCGAATCCACGAAATTGTGTACAATGAAGAGACCCAGACAATTGATGTAAAGCGCTACCTCCAGAAGGTAACAACACGCTCTGATGTGGACATCATGGAGTATCGCTACTCGCTTTGGTCGCCTGTTGTGAATCAATTTGTTGCAGTTGCGCAAGAATTTCGCAAGTATCCGCAGATTGAATACCAATGGAATCACCTGGATCAACTAATTTGCGGCTACATCGATGATATGAGCGAAGGAATTCGCTACAAGCGCAACCTTTATTGTCTATTTCCGCCTCGACTGACAGGCACTGATGTCGATGACCGAGGTAAGAAGGGTGACGTGTCCGCGATGTTTGCGTCTTTTTTTTCGGAAAGACTGACTGATGTATAATGTTTTGCCACCAGAAAACTTGCGAGATTACGCCGAGAGCTGCCGCAAGTTTCTCGAATTTTTGCGGGTCAAGGCAGACACTAGTACAGGGTTCCCGAACGTAAAGTTCTCAACCGATTGGAGCCAAGATATCACGACAAGTGGCACGGAAGCTTTTAAACGTGTGGGTCAAAGGAGTGTCAAGATGCTGTTAAATACCAACGATGCGGTAACAAGCCAGAACTGGGTGATTACAAAGGTCGATACGGAGGTGCTTCCGACGCAATGTTACCACGTGGAAATCCAGTGGCTTGTGTGCCGCAGCTCCCTTGTCGATGACCTCATTACTGGAATGAGTCGTCGCGCTAAGCAACTCGGCCTTGAACTACAAAGGGTGACTGAAAACGGCATTTCAAGCAACCTCGCCCTCCACCCGCTGAACTGTCCCATTTTTCTGAAGATTGATGACTCGTTCGAGCGGCGAGAGGTGGAGAAGGTACTGGTTGAGCGCTTTGACTTTTGCTGCGAGGCGCTGCACCCAATTCCATTCACACACGTGAACCACAACGCGGAGTACGCGACCACGGCACAGCAGCCTCGGCCACCGCATGCACGGCGCATGATCTCGTATTATCGGCAGTATGTACACCGGTCATTGTCGTGCTTTGCGCGGATGACGCATACCGGGTTGGTTTGGATCTCGAACCAGAAGGTGCACGACGACGAGATCCAGCCGATCTTTGACGAATTACGACGATACATTGAGTCCCTCCAGGTGGTGCGCTCGGCCCTGATGAGCGTGCTAGATGACGTGTTTGAGCCTGCAGAAGCAGGAGCACCGCCGCTACCGATCATGGTTGAAAAGGATGCGCTGCCAAAGGGAGCAGCACAAAAGTCCGGCGTGGACGAAGACAGTGACAATAAAGTATCGGAGAGTGTGAGTGCAAGTGCGAGCACCACCAGCTGCAGCGAAGAGGAGAAAGAGAACAATCCCGTGGCGATCAACACGGTAGTGCGTAATGCTCTTGCAGACATGAAGCAGACATTCCCGACAACTACAGCTGATGCTTTTCAGCGCGATACCTTGCACAGAGTCGCAAATAAATTTCTCTGACGTGATACCAATTAATGCGTGAATGAACCTGATAGAAGGCTATGGACAAATTGGTGCTCACTATCGGCGAAAGAAGTCGGTCTAGAATAAATCTCTGCCTTCCTTGAGTCCATCAGGACATTGGATCGATGTGAAATGGTGCATCATTGTATCATTTGCATACAAACAGGTGGTTATATCTGTCAAGTATCTCAATCACTTCATCTGACCAAGACAATAAAGCGGAATGACTGCAGTATTAGCAGTTTAGCACTCCAATTCGTCAATAGCCAGCAAAGTTCGTGTATAAATGGAGACAGAATGATTGTCCTAAGCATTTATCATTGTGTGCTTTTTGACTATTATTTGTATTAGTGAAGTGACGTTAGTACCAAGAGTATTTCAGTAATATTGTTAATCTTGAAGTAATTACTTAACGTTGGGTGTAAAAAGGTGCGTACAGAGCTGAATTTAAATGAGCCAAAGCCTATTTGCGTGTATTTATTGTTGAATGTGACGAAGAATTAGTTAAAACTGGCTTCCTATTTATCGTCTTATTTTGACCGTCTTTTATAGCTAATGATGACCAAAGTGATTTAAGGAAAGCATGTCGCATAATTTATTTGAAAAGACAAATTAAAAAGCAAAGCTAGTTTCTTTTCTTATTTCTATTTACTTCAATCTGCTTTTTCTAAAATGCAATGTTGCATTACTACGAATTAATCATTTCTGTTAATTGAAAAAAACACTATTTTTGGTATACACTGCCACATGTATACTATGTTTCAAAACTCACCAAAACTCGAGCCATTGTCAATTCATTAGTAAGCAGTATCAAGTTTAGTCCGTCTCATACGCGTTCATTGCCACACTGACTGACTCCTCATGTATTCGTCCACTACATTGTATATCCTTTGTCTTAGACTTGCCCAATAAGCTTTAGAGCCCAGCCAATTGAAACGACGAGACCTGCAATCACAAGCGACAAGACCTGGGTCTGTCGAGACAAACTGCCACGGTATCCGTTCATCCCTCTCATCTCCTTGAAACAGCATGTCTTTGGTCTCTTCTTGTTTCTCGTAGCTGTCTCAATACATGTCTTTGACAAGGTATCAAAAGACCGATTACGAGAGAATACGTGACTATTTACTCGACGCAACGGCAGAGAACGCCGTTCAGACACGTCGTAGCCTTGAAAAGTCGCAAGACTCGTGTTTGACCGCAAAGATTCGGGCGCGGACTGGGGGGTGATCTCTGAACTGTTCTGCACCTTTGTATCGATGCAGTCATCGCACGTGCGGACATTCTTGCTTTGATACCGAATGCGTTTGGTGGAGCAGGCACCGCACACGATTTCCCCGCACAGACGACAATGGTGCTTGCCCCAGAGGTGGAAGCTGCGGCGACAATTGGAACAGTTGGAACGCAATGATGTAGGTACCCAGTGTGATCGATGACATAATGCTGCTGCCTCCATACCAATGGCTTCCGTTGACATGCGACGAAACAAATTGCCAGATGTGATGCGCACGTGACGTGTCGAGGGCAAAGAGGCTTCAGCAGCAAATTCCATACAAGCAGTGACACACTTCTGGTTGTAATATACAAGTAGACAAGTATACAATAGACAAATCAACAATGGACAATGAGTGACAAATTGAAAACGCAAGTTAGTATGATGATGTTGCTTACGGTAACAGTCGACGACGTCAGATGGAACTGTTAGACTGACTGATGACTGATTGTCCATTGAAACAATTTAAAGCTGGAGAGCCCTACAGCTGGTTTAGTAGGAGAGGTAAAAATGGGAAAGAAAAGAGGTATAAGTGCTCAAATACAAAAAGGAACGGTCATACGCAAGCACTGATACATCATTATAGAGCTCTTTTTTGTACAAATCTTTTGATGGAAAATGGGTCTCAAGCTGACGATCTGAGCAAATCGTTGTAATATTGGGTACGTACTGAAAACCAAGAGACAAGTTTAAGTACAAATGAGTGACGATGCGTAAACAAACAAACGTCTTGTCTAGCAAAGCAAAAGATCTGAGCCACACTTCAAGCAACATTCGAATGTGTAAAACCGATAAAGCATCTCGAGGCTATCGTTACTTTTGGGTAAATAGTAAACGTTAACTCTGTAGAATTACAAATTCCAATCACAATACAACCAAGTCACATCGTAAGTAAGACTATGCAGCTTGAAATGTCGCTGTGCGAGTCTCTAGGACTTATTTCTTATGAGTAAATATGTCAACGATCATGGAGTTTGCAGTCATATAGCCCTAATCTTTACAGACTGATGACTAAGCGATAGTAGCGTTTGTAGCGTTACATTAGTCACATCAGCCAACAGTCTGACGGTTGCTTGAATCCGCAGTAATATCGCTAGCATGAAGCAAGGGAACACAATGAGTGGCTATCAAGAGAGTCAGGATCATGTGCTCATGTCCTTAGGGGATAATAATGTCGGTAACTCTTTGAGGATCACAATTGTGCTGGTGATTATTGGAAATTGGTCGTGATCAAGTCTCAATATCCACAAGATCAGTAAACTAGCTGCTGTTTACATCATGACCACTGGTGCATGTGACAGAGAATTAACTCGTGGATCAATAGCGAGATCTGCAGCTCACTCGAGGCTGTATAAACTGCGACTTTCAATCGTGTTATCGTTGCGTTATACTTGCATTTTTTTTTTTTGACACATGTTTACGACCTCCATGCAAGTTAGAATGCCAATGTATCGTAAACACGCTCCATACATGACACATACCGATAGTAGTTGCGTATCTCTAGACTCGAGCTCGATCATTCGAAGACGAGAGCTAATTGCAAGCAATCACGACTTCCATAAGACCTTTACAGCATTGTTTGTTATGAGCTCGTCGCATGCTTTATTTAACAAATCTCACATGCTAATCACCTCTTACTCTGGAAACGATATTCTAGTATGTTGTTCGCTTAGTGATAAAACTCGAATGTCGTGTCCGCCTGCTTGATCGCATTCTTGTAGCCCTTGTCAAAATCCTTGGGCAGAACGACGTAGCGGTTCTTGCGCACTGCTTGCAGACCTGCTTCCTGGCAAATTGATGCAATGTCGGCCGAGCTGATCTTCTCGGCGCGGTTCACATAATCCTCGAGATCCACTTCGTCTCCAAGATTCATCTTTGCTGTACACGCCTGGTAGATCAGGCGCTTCTGTCGTCGATCCGGCAGTGGAAACTCAATCTTGCGATCCAATCGACCAGGACGTAACAGTGCTGGATCCAGCGTATCGGCACGATTGGTGGCCATGATGACCTTGACATTCGTAGCTTGGTCAAATCCGTCCATCTGGTTCAGCAGCTCCAGCAAAATTCGCTGAACTTCTCGGTCTGCTCCTGTCTGAGCGTCAAAGCGCTTCGTTGCAATGGCATCCACTTCGTCAATAAAGACAATAGCTGGTGAGTTTTCCTTGGCCAGGCGAAAGACGTCGCGCACCATGCGTGGGCCTTCTCCCAGGTATTTCTGCACAAACTCTGAGCCAACGACGCTGATAAAGGCGGCAGTCGTAGCATTAGCCACAGCTTTGGCAAGCATTGTTTTTCCTGTTCCTGGTGGTCCATACATGAGTACACCACGTGGTGGATCGACGCCAATCTGTTTGTACAGATCAAAGTGGGTAAGTGGCAATTCCACGGCTTCCCGTACTTCCTGTTTCTGAATGTCCATACCACCAATATCCGAGTATGAGACATCAGGACGTTCTGACATTTGCATCATTTGAATACTTGAGTCTGACTCAGGAGGCAGTACATCCACAACAGCATGAGAATGGCGATGTAATGCTACCGACGAGTTGGGTTTTAGTCGCTCACGGTCTAGCGTACTAAGGATACGCACGTAGTAATTTGATCCAGCAGTTGATCCAACGATTCCGTAATTGGCATCGACCATTTCTAGAAATTGACCAATAACTAACGGTACAGATTGAATCCGTTTGACTTCTTCTTTCGCACGAATGAGTTCTCGTTTAAGATTCTTCATTTCATCCTTAATATAACCCTCTTGAATATCTAAAAACTCCAAATGACGCTCAAGGGATTTGTATTTTGCATACAAATCTGTCTTTGTTTCAATTGACACAGGCACGAGTGGCTCATCGTCTGCAACAATAGGGGGCAAACCAATCTCTTCCATGCTACAAACGCTTTAATTCTGGGTTGGGAGATCCTACAGTTAATGTAGTCCACATATTAGTTATGTACAAAACATTCGACTTTATTACATGTTGAAGACAACATTCATTCTGCAAGAAACTAAAAGACGAGTGTATGTCACGTTTCATCTCTATAGTAAGTATTGGTGACGTCTATCAAAGGGTCCAAGATACTGACAAGATGGTATATGAGAACCCGTAAATCACACTTGAACACTCGTACAATGCACTAGTTAGACACCACGGAACGAATGCTTGTACATGACATGACAGATTGTGATTCCAGACCGTGGATGTTAGCAGATGAAGCTTTATCGTATATTCTCTCGATTGAATCTGCATGATGTAGTTGGTGATGAAGGTGAATCGATCGATGCTATTGAGACGAACAATTGAGCTGTCACGTACGAGCATTGCCAGCAAGAATCAGCCGGCCAAATACGATCTGCAAGTGGTCTCTTGAGGCGAAATGCAGTAGAGGGTCTGGAATTGATCTTGTCGATCTTTTTGCTGCAACATCACGTGCTGAAGGTTTCTACAGTCTTGTGTCGAAAAGGCTAATGAATGGTGGGTACATGGTGTCCTTGCTATCGTGCAGATTGGACTGTCCAGGCAGAAGCATGACCTGAAAGACGTGAGCCATCACGGCGAGTATGGCGGCTCTAGAGCAGGCTGCGAAGAAAGAGACAAATTTGCCGAGGGATTAAAGTGGAGGATGGAAAGTGAATAATAAGAAGCAGGCAAACTTTTTCAAGTCAAAGGCATTGCATGAGATCATTCGCACGTTATGCAGAAATGCCACGGAAACTGGTCTAGTGTCTAGAGAAGTGCAGATGTCTCGATTACTTTTATGGTCTCAATGTTGTGCACCCTGATCATCGACATGTGACGTCGGATTGCTTAGAATACAGACTCGAGAGCGCTTGGATTCCATTTTTCACGAGCAAGCACACATGCACCAAGCTATAGCAAGATGTTTGCTCACGCCGTTGATGTTTTGGAAAGATTAATACAGTTCTTGTAGACCTGCCACGAGTAAATGCCTTCAATGTACTTGATGCCGAGCCAATACCACCGGAGTGTGCAGAATTCTCCACATATGGTGTAGTTAAGATGATGCTGGCCGTGGGGAAACTCCGTATGACAGTTGCGGCCTGTGACCATTTTGGTGTCGTTGAGCCAGACCTCACACGGTCCGTCCAATGTATAGCCCGAGGTCACGAATGAGTCATTCGTCGGAATAGGCTGCGTCTCGGTCCTGGGACTTGTAAGACCACATCCAAAGATGGCCTCCTCCGTCACCTGATACAAGGATTCATCGTCCATCATGGCACGCAATGACGTGTAGTTGTTCTTGTGCATCCAGCTCTGTGCTTCAATGCTTGTATGAATACCTTGTTCCTGTAAATAAGCAAGTGACATGCCCTGGAAATCGAGACCGTCTACGATAAAAAAGGGCGTCGGATATAGAACAATTTGACCCTCACCTAAATCGCCATTTAATGGACGAAGACCCGTAATGCAAGTCGTCACTAGTAAAGCAGACACAAGAAGCAGCGGAAGGGCATTTGGTCGCCTCATTCTTTGGTCAAATATTTTTAGATGAGACGAAATGTGACGAAGAAATAAGTTACTGCTACCGACTGAGAGATAACAAAGTTGATTGGCATTCAAACAACTCAACGAACCAAACGACCGGTAGACTTGTCATTATATCCTCGATATACTTGCATTTGTTTTATTCATGATCAGGACATTCACATGCAGTGTTTTCTTCTTCTTGCTCATGTGATGATGGCAATACCCTCGTCTCAACTACCAAAAAGCACAATTGAAGAAAATATTCAACTCGTGGCGTGAAAGACCGTCTTACACCGATTCTCAGCTCAATTTCCCCTTCAGCTACAAATTTCTAAATAGAGCGTCATTACTCAGTGCTGCTGGTCTCCCGTCAAAAGTTCAAAAGACAGCCAAACTTCTTTGGTCTTCGGTCAATTGCGTCCTCCCCCCTTTTTTCCACCCCTCTAGTGCCGTTTGCGCCAGTTTTTCAATCTTTTTACAAAGAAAAACTGGCTCAGTATACAGAGTTGGAGAAAAGTAGGGGGAGCTTAACCTCAGCAACCCCCGCCTGTGGTTGTGTCACCACTGCTCTTCGTTGTTTCTAGTGTTGTAAATGCCTCCGCAGTGGTCGGATGCATTCCCACCGTATTCACCAATTGGTCGTACGTGAAACCAAGCTTCATTGCTAAGCCCATGGCCTCGCGTCACCTCGCCCGCATTCGGTCCCAGGTAATGGAAACCCAGCACAAAGTTGTCACGAGTTTTGTCGCAAATTATCTTCACATAGCAGGATTCGGCAAACGCGCGCGTCTCCTCAGCAAGTAACCATTCCAACGGAATGAAGTTCTTGTGGTACACCTCCACGTTGTCCTCGCCGTACATTTCCTTGCTGGCCTCTTCCGATAAACCGCAGCATCCGTATTCGATGGGCGTGAACACTGCAGTGCAAATTTTGTCATAGTCCATCTGTACAGTAGACTCGTTGTACAGACGGCGAAAGAGCAGACGTCCCGCCTGAATCGCCACTGGCGTGAGCTCAGGCGCATCAATGACATCACCAATGGCATAAATATTAGATGTCAAAGTCTGCTCATTCTTCACCCAGATGCGACCAGTTTTCTCGTTTAGCTTTACCCCAGCTTTGTCCAGGCCGAGTTTAGCAACGTCCGGGATACGACCCGTTGCATTCAACACAGTGTCAAATGCTTCCTTACAGCTTTTGCCATGTTCCGTTGTCCACTTAACTAGCAACTGGCCGTTTTCGAGCTTCGTGATGGACTGTGGAACAGCCCTGCAAATGAACTCGACACCCGACTGCACCTCCATGTATTCTCCAATTTTGTTTGCTATATCTTGGTCGAAGCCACGAAGCAAAATTGACCGCATCATTATCTTGACATCGTAACCCATGCCCCTTATGAAGCCCGCGCACTCAAGTGCTACGTACGAGGCACCCACAACTAACGTCTTGCCTGGTTCTTTCTTCATCCAAAAGATGTCGTCACTCGAAATCGCGTGCTCCCCGCCCGGGCACGCCAACTCTCTAGGTCGTCCACCCACAGCAATAACTACGTGACGAGTGGTAATCTGCTTCGTGCCCTTTTTTGGATGCCACAGCTCGAGTGTGTGTGGATCCACAAACGAGCCAAGGAAGTTCTCGTACTTGACATGCTTGCTGCAGAGCTCTACTTTATACTTGAAATTAATGCTTTTAATGTAAAAGCCAACATTCGATACGAGTTTCTCCCAACTAAAGCTCGGTGGTCTCCCGTCCGCACAGCTGACGTTCCAACCAAAGCTCGCGCAGTCATGGCGTAGAATCTCACCGATCAGAGAGCTTTGGTGCATCAGCTTCTTTGGGATACAGCCGACATTGACACAAGTGCCACCAAGACCCCAGGAAGTACCTTGTGGCGATGGCTTTACGTAGTCTAGTACACAAACCTTCTGACCAAATGATACTGCCTCTTTAGAGCAGACCAAGCCTCCAGATCCGCCACCAATTACTACCAGGTCGTAGTCATAGCTCACCTGTTCCTCCACGTCAGCAAAAGACGTCTCCGACTCTACTAATGCAGTGGCAGTAGAAGTGTTGGTGTTAGCACTCGCAGTAGAAACATCAGTTTGTTCTCCTGTCATTTCACTTGAGCCACGCCTTGGGGGTTCCCGACAGCGACACTAGACCGAAAAACTGTTAGCAGGTCGTCACAGCCACCGACAAATGTTGTAGGGTTACTGCTCCATATAAAAGGTGATGTTGCATGTTTTGTGGCCATGGAGTCGGTTCCAAAGTGCGTAATAAAGTCATTCCGCGACATAAGGAGCCACAGCTTGAATGTATCTCGGTCTTCAAACGGATGCATCTCAAAAGCTACACGTTCTGGATACAGTATTTGGATACTCCTCGCCACGTCTCCAGCCATGATAAATGATGGACCTATCAATCAGATTGTTATATAATAATCATAGACAAATGACATGTTTTATTCAGTGTGAAAGAGGATACGGATAAGTACAATCGTATTGCCGCCTCACATGTTTTCCAGCCTGCAATATGAAACGTGGAGACACAAGAGCGTGGTGTCTTTATTACCGGTGAATCTATCAAACTATCGAAAGAGAGAAGAGATAAGAGAGAGAATGATAATGTTCAGTATGGTTCAACCAATACAAAAAGGTCCAATAGAAACGTACTTGACACCTGACGCCATTTTCCTAGTGCTTCTTGCTCTACAGAAGAAACGGCGGTCCTAGGATTGTGGTTGGTTCAATGTTTATATAACCTAGTAAGCTTTACGTCCTAGAAACAAACAGCTCAAGCAAACTTTGTATATTGTGTCCTTCTTGACACTGACTGACTATACACTACTTCGAGGATAGACCTAAGAGCGTACCGGCGAATCTATTCATATCTTTTACTACCAGGCTCAGCTAATTATTCGTCATGACCTAATCGGTCATTCCTACCGACTTGCACCAATTTATTTAGGACAAAACCGCAAAAAGTAGTAGTATGTGTCTTGGCGAAGACAGCCTAATCAATATGATACTATTTGTCTTAGTAGAGAAACACATGTAATACTGTAGTATAATACTATGTTAGTGGATAATATCCAGCGACCGCTAGTCATACATCCTATCTTGTGTAAGTCTACAACTCCCATGTCTACTTACGTACGTACACGTAGTAAAGTATACAAAAGGTTACCTCTAGTTTATTATAACATTAACTCTTTCGTCCACCAATTCCACCACGCTCATGACTGAAGTAGCTCGTGAGTTACGTCCAGTGTACAAGAAATTACTGCGTCTAGCACAAAGTTTACCCGAACCAAAGCGTCAACAGTCGATTGATAAAGTTCGTCATGAATTTCGTAGTCATAAAGGTTTAATTGATCCAAAAGAGTACGTCATCTATCTATCTATCTGTCGTTGTCTATCTATCTGTCTGTCTATCTATCTGTCTATCTGTCTGTGTGTCTGTCTATCTATGTGTGTGTTTAATCCATTAATGATCAAGTAATTGATGTTGTTTCTTATCAACGATAGAATCTCATCGTTACTACAACGTGCACAATCGTCATTGGGCTTTTTAAAGATTGTTACACGTCGTTTGGATGCTGGTAAATAAGGCTTTTGCTTTGTCTTTGGTCTCTTTATGTATTGAGTCTTTATGGGTCTTTATGATGATGTTGCCTAGACTCGGGAGTACAGCGTTTCATTTATCGCAATGGACAACGTATGGATGCTACTGAATTTGAGGCAAAAGAGGGAGAAAATGCACGTTACAAGACGCAGGATATGGAGGCAGGACTTCGACGTCATCACCAACTACTACGACGTCAACACTTTATGGACCGGAAGAGTGGTCCTCCACGTCCTATTTTCTAGACAAGAAGAGGAAGAAACAAGATGAAGAAGACCTTATGTGGTAAAATGTCTTTCTGCAATATGATTGACGATATTGCGCGGCAGTGGATGTTTTTGTGTATTGTGCTGTTGGTGTGTGCAGTCGTCATTAGAAAAGTTGCAGACTAGCACGCAGCGTCGAAGAAGCCTGCTTTGTTTGTTTTTTCGACGTGAGCTGTGACGTTTGATAGTTGGTGCTTCGTGCACTCAATCTGCTGCGTACTACGCGCAACTCACTGTATAGCAGCTTTGTCTGCACATTGAAGTCTTCTATAATTGTGTCTATGGTCTCGGGTTAATGGTAGTGTTGTCAATTATGCTTGCGAGAGAATAAGGGAAAATGAAAGGTACTGCTACCACCTGACTGCTCGACCACTAAGGAGAAGTTCTATCACGAGTGGAGCTAAACTGGAGGTCCGATGTCCGAAAAAGATACAGAGCTAAGTCTGAAGTCGGGGAAGCAACTTGTCTCGAGGATGAGGCCACTGTGAAGTATTTCCTGAAAAGCGGTTTTGTTGCAGGCCTTTTGGCCGATCAGTTTTGCGGCTTTATATCGCGCATCGCATCCGAGAGCAGCTCGTTCTTGTTCGTAATCAGTGGCTGCATTTGCATGTGAGCTGGTGCTTCATGACGTCAAGCCATGTGTTTCAATGATACATCGTTTTGTCAGATTCATCTAGCTCGGCATGGCGTTGTTACAACAGAGCAGTCGGGTCTGTAGTGGTAGCGTTATGAATCGGAACGCAGTCTGAATCTACGATCGGTCACAGCAAATAAGCTCAATTGGCTTGGTTGTGCAGAGGTCCACAGGCCTGCTTCAATTTGATTTATGTCTACAAGGCCTTAGCCTTTTGCATTCAAAGCTACGTATCCTGTCTCTAGAACTATCAACGCAGCAGTAGGTAACGCTTGGTTTCTTATCCGCCCATGGAAAGTTGTTCGACGTCTTATCTTTGTGATCTCCCGGGACTGACAACTAGGAATACACACGTCATTTGCATTAGCCTGTTAAATGAGCCAAATGATGACAAGGACAACAGTTAACAACGCTTTAGCAAGAACTCGAATGGCGATATCTCTGATAAGATCTGGAGACTGGTGAGAATTGACAAACATGACATGAAGGAATGAAGCGTTAGGTCGCTAGCCAAGCGCTCTCTTCAAACAAATTCTGTCGCCTACTTTGCATGCTTTCATCTACTTGCTTGTCAGTTGTTGCGGATACAGAATTGAATGTTTTTCGACAGACAACTACGGCTGATGTAGTATCAACAAGAAGCAGCGGCGTTGCTGTCGTGACCCCTTGCTGACAAAACATACTGATTTTTATGGTGAGTTCGTATGTTTCTTACATACCTGACCACCAGCTATTCTTCTACACACGTATTGCACGATTGCCGATTGCACGGTGGGTGTATTCCAATATGACTGATGCTTTTAGCATTGGACAGACGACGGACGATGCACTGACGTTCCTGTAGCGGTCCTAGTACGACTATTGAGATGGCTACAGCACCAAGTTGCCCCGTCTCAGCTTTCAGTGCCGGCTGTTTTGAGCATCCATTGGTGGCAGCAGCAGCACCAACAACAGACAAACAGATGGACTAGAGAAAATGAAGACTTTGTATTGAACGAGGTGTTGAGAAGACGCAACAGTACTCACTTGATCCATTAGATTTTACAATTTTTCATGCCTTGCCACGCTTGAGAATGCCCACAGGTTTGAATTCTGAAATAGTTGGCGGCTCATGATGTTTTAGCGATCGCTGCGGAGATCTCCGTGAAATTGTTACGCAGCTAGACATTATGCTACTCTCCAATACGCTGTCTGATTCAGAGCGACCAAGGCTAACAACACCAGCACCAGCACGACGCATCTTGCGTAGCGCCTGGAGAGCATCGTCAATGTTAAAGTAAAACTGCTCTTCTGATCGAGCAGGATCACTTAGCCATGCACATAGAGCAGAGCTTTCGATACGATAGGCACCATTTCTTACGGCCACGAGATCCACGAACGAGCGACGCAACATTCGTAAGTCTTCTGCCGTCAGTTGAAAATGGGCCTTGGCTTGTTCCTCCGTAACAGGCGAATACGGTCCTCCTGTTGCTCCTATCATAAGCTGCAGAAGTGGTTTTGCCTTATCCCACACACGATCTCGGCCTTGGCCAAACTTGTCCTCAAAAATCTCCGCATAAATGTCGTACAGTGTCTCTGGCAGTTCATGGAGCACGTCAAGCGGTACTGCGCCTTCCTTGCTTACAACCGCCAACCCCGGATGTGACAGCGCCTGCTTTGTAAAATTTAGGTACGCAAAGTTGCCAGCACCTTTTTGCTTCAGCACCTTCTTCGCCTCCTCTACATCGTTGTCGCTAAAGTTGCAAGCAATGTCGTCAACAAGCGAGGATACATCAGCCACGAAAGCATCGTTTGTTGCGCTGAAATCCAGTACCGATGACACAGGAAAACATTCTGCTAGCTTTGACGAAGGCTTCGAAGACACCATGATACGAACCCACAATGGAATCTGAGGGATAATCTGCGCAAAAAAGTCGAGCAGCTCGTTTTGACCGTAAAGTCCTGTAGCGCACTGGTCAATTCCGTCTACAAGAATAAATGACGCCTGTTTGGGCTCTTCCACAGCGTTCAATGGATCCACGAGCACCTTTGCAGCAAGAAGAATCGGGTCTGCTTCTTCCAGCACGTACTTGAGATTGAGTCGTGCCAGATGGTTTTTAAATGACGGCAGGTTATCTACCAGCTGATGCACAACCGAAAGCAGCACGTTGCGTGGACTGCTTTTGCTCTTGCGATCAAACTGACAGCAGTGCGCAGCCAGCAGGTTGTCATGGAACTGCTGGACCACTATACCACAGAATGCACTCTTCCCGGTTCCTCCGTCACCAACAACAGCCAGCAGCGTGTCGTTGTCCACGTTCACGTCTAGCCATTCCTCTACACGAGTCAGTGCCCACGATCGTGTCCCGGGGGTCAGACTACGAGCATGCGCCGCGAATTCGGACGTACAATCGATGAGTGGAAACATGTCGTTGATCTGCTCGGCGGTCAACGGTGTTGACAGTGCATTTTCTGCCACGGGGGCTAACTGCGTAAGTCGCACACTAGCGCGTGCTTGCGAAGGAGGCATCTTGTGGACATTGGTGCGGGATGTGGCAAGCCGATCACGTGTGGCCGGCGACGTCTTGGTAGATGTCTGACGGGTTAAAACCGCCTGATCAGCAGTCGATAGCGGTTCCGACATCGATCTCTTGAGAGGCATCGCCAATGTACTTGATTGCATTGCAGACAGCTGCGTGATAGCGCTTTTCAGTAAGAAGAGTTCTTTCAGCACATCGTAGCGAATCACATGGAGCTCGTTAATGACTTCTCGTCGAATAATCTTGACCTCTTCTTTCACTTCAAGCACATCAGCTCGAAGCCGTTCAAGTCCAAGGTCTTGACGACCTGTTGCAGTATTCTGGGTTATCGACATGCCAGGACTTGTATTCTTCTGCAGAGTCGAGACCACGACATTGTTTGGAGGTGTCGTTGAAACACTTGTGCTCCCGTTACTCGTGACTTCCACATCTTCATGTAAGGCTGAAAGTGGCGTATGATGATTACTACGAAGCTGTTCCGTAGTCCGATATTGCGGGATATTCGGTGACGGTGAAGTCTTTGAGCGTTCCCGATTGTAGAATATCTCATCCACATCGTCAGTGACATTTGCATTAAATGTCATACTCCGATCAGAACGTATTGATATATCCTCGGTTTGTTTCAAACGCATGGAATCTTCATCTAAATCCCAGGAAGCAGTTTCCTTCTTGTGCAAACGTAGTTTACTCTTGAGTCGATAGATGGTACTAACCATTAGAGTTGATATGTATTAAGGACGACAACAACAAGTAGAAGAAGAAGAAGAAGAAGAAGAAGAAGATGTAGAAGAAGACTATTGTCGTAATGACGGCCAAAGTTGAAATGAGCTTCAAGTGATGAGGGAATATATTATACATGTACATACATACATACATACAAGCCCGTGGAAAGCACAGGATGTAGAGACTAGTAAACCCTATGCTAAAATATCTCGTACCATGTGGTACATACGAGTAGAGAAAACAAGACATTCAACTGGCGTGAGGCTAGTATGTAACAAGGATAATACTTGGTAAACTATCGACTTGTCGAACCTCTTGACGGATGTGGATAGAGTTTTTAATAGAAAACATCTTTGACTTTCCAACGGACGAACAGCTTGAAGCCAGAGAAATTTAACGCCTGGCGTTTTTTATTTTTTCATTCTTTACCTTTAAAGTATTTATGAGCACATTCATTCTGACAAGAATTGACCCATTTTGGACGAAATTGGTAGCACAAGTCCGAAACATAACGTCGCTGCAACTATATCATGATGATAAAGTACTCAAATATATCTATTCCGACCCTAAAATTCAACCAATTTGATGATGAATTGCTTCCGATAACAAAAGTATCAAGACGACAACTGAATTTCTATTGCAAGTACGGGATGCCATGTGATTAAAATAGCTGCACCGTATACTAATTGCATCAATTGATATTGTCATTAACAAATTTAAGACATACCAGGTGGTGGACGATGTTGCAACGATTGATGATTGTTTCCAACATCTGAGACAGCATGAGAGCGTAGCAACGATACCTAGAAACAGCCACAAAATTGAAACAATAATGTGTTAGCGCACGATGCATCTTCTTCATCTTCTTATCTTCTCCCCATCAAAGATTGAACATCACTCACCTCGGCCTGGAGGTTCAAACACATCTGCCGAAACATTGTCACTTCATTCTGCAATCCATTGATGATTTCTATTCGTTTCAATGACAAGTATACAAAATACAAAGGGAAAAGACAACAACACATTGTTAGTCAGTCAGTCACATGGTGGTATTCATTGACGTGCGTACATTGACTATGGCAAAAGAACGGACGTCATAAAGATACAAGGCACGTACCAGAACTGCGCTGTAATTGATCCTGGAGACTGCGATTTGCATGCTACAATACCACCAGAGTATTAAAATGATGGGCACAGCAACGGCATATGCACATTGGAAACGTTAGCAATACGAAATTTGACACTTTGGGGTCAAATAGCGAGACGACGTACCCCCAGTTGTTCTTGCATCATTAAAAGCTGTGAGTTTTGCTGCGTACAGCGAAGCAGCTGATCCATCACCTCCGTCACGGCGACGGTACGCTTCACTTGGCCATCTTCGCGTGTGATCGTGATGTGCGCTGGTGTGTATATGGCACCTAGCTCCGTCTCTGATTGAGACAGAGGGGTACTAACTGGTGGAGAGGTACCATTGGAAGGTGGTATCGTTACTTGCTGTGGAGGCTGCGGTTGCTGTTGTGGGGGAGATGCTGCCTGAATATGAATGAATTCGACCGTCAAAAACAGGGTCATAAGATCTAGTCCAGTACCTAGTCGTTCGCTTCATGAACGTACCTTCTTTTTTTGCTGCTTTTTGGATACTGGATTCATTTTCTGCTGCTGAGGCACAGACTGTGACTTCTTGTCAATGTCATTACGAACGTCACAAGTCTATCGAAACCGCAACGAACAACAAACAGCATGAGTCAACGATGTTATTCCACACTGTCCAGCATCATCTATATCAATACATTGTTGCACCTTTTGCAATGTCTCGTTCAGTATATTTTTCTCCAGTAAAGGTTTCAGTTCCTCCACCTTCTTCTTGTCCTTATTATCATCATCCTTGATACTCAACGATAGCTCTGTATCTGGCAATCCAGTGGGCGATTGAGGCAGTATTTTGCTCTTTTTGCTCTTGCTTTTCTTGGGCTTTGAGACTGATACAAATGCCAAAGTCTTGAGCTGTACAGATTCACTAATATACATACAAAACATCAATATTTCCATCTACATCAAGCAGCAGCAGCATCTTCTTCACCTATTTTTCTTCTTTGATCGCGTCTTTTTCTTCTGCTTTTGCTTTTCTTTTCGTTCCTGTTGTCTTTCCTCAGCACTTCCATCATCTGAGTCCAAATAATTTGTCACGTGCAATTGATTTAAGGCCGTAAACACGCTTGGTTTGTTACGAGTAGCCGCCATTCTTGTGGTTTATGAGATTAAGTGATTTACTGGTAATCGTGATAGTAATAGATCGAAGTGTGGCTGAGCATGCTAAATTCAAAATGAGAGGGTTATGCAGGATAATAGTGTTGGTTTTTAGTTCACTTATATCAGTAGATAGCATTATTAACATAAGTTATTGTATTTATAGATCAATGTACTGATCATGTTGCACTACAACAAGTCTTTTGATATATGGATGTGACCAGGTAACTTGTTGCAAGTTTATATGAGCTCTTTTGTTTTCCTACTCATAAGTATCAGGGAATTTTACAGGTACCTGACGAACCTCATCGGGTGACCAAAGCTTTCCTCCAGCTAACAAATCCGTAATCTCCTGACACGAGAGATTGACGGACGCAATGGACTCGAAAAGCTGTTGCGATGACAGGTTCTTGGGAAAGTTGTGTAACAATTGCATAATGTCTTCGGGCTCCATTGTTAACAGTGAATCTTGGAAAAGTGACAAAAGACCTGTAGAAAAGCACAGCACACATCAGCTCCACATTCTTAGGTTTCGATTGGACTGACAAAGAGGCCTTCCTTACCCATGCTAGCCTGGAAAAAGAATGGCGATCCTAGCAGGACGTAGACGTCCCAGATGCGCAACGCAAGGTCCAATGGCAAGCTTCGAGTAAAAAGTGTGAGAGCCCTGTCCAAACAGCAACAGTATGTCATCGTGAGCTGATTGCAAATGCCACGTTCGACACAATGTAACAACATACCAGTCAACCGCGTACATCTGTGCATCGATACCAGTCTCTTGAAAATGCGTCGCCAAGGATGGCAATTCGTATTCTAAAATTTGATTATAAACATCAATGTAGTGAAATGTCTTCACATTGAAATCAATATCCGAAACAGCTTTGTCAGCACGAACCACAACACACGATTGATTCACATGACGTCACGTACTCGCGTTGACTCCAGACGGAACATGTCAAAAAGCAAACTAGAGCTCATCAGGGCTACCAACGCCTTAAAAGCAGTGAAGCTGTCCATGTGGAAGCACAGTGTGGCCGCCAAATAGCTCATGCCTTGTACATACCCCAAATCAGGTCGATAGCAAATGTACGCTTCCAGTACCTCAGTCGTGCGCTCCGTGCCTTCGGCACCAGGTTGAAACAGTGGATGGTGACCAAATGTGCGTGGCATGTCAACATTAACAAGCTTTATGCTACGTTCACCATGTGCGACAAGCATCTCAGCAATCCCCACGGCGTCCAGTAACATGTTCTGCACAGGAAGTACTGCAGATGATCGCCTCGCTCTTTTTTGGTCGTTCACGCCAACTACCACTGGGGTTTCGATTGATGGTCGAGCTTCAGCAGCAGATACCGTGCTATCGGCGACGTGGGGTATTTCCGACTTTTCTGTAGCTAGTGTTACTTCAGTATCTTTCACGACACTTTCGAAAGTGGATGAAACACTGCTCATACTCGAAAAACTTCTGGTCGGTGACTCAAGAATGATACTTTCATTGTCCGAGCTAACCGTCGGTGTCTCAATCATTGGTCGGTCCACACTCCGCTTTAAGGACATTTCCATCAACACAGCCTGAGCTCGAGCCTTGCAGATATTAAACAGATCTTCGTTCACTTGCAGTGTGTTTCCAAGAAGCCAGGCCCAAGCGCGGCCACGTAGCTCCTTGGGGATACCCGCAAAGCACAAAGCATCCAGCAGAGGCACGTCGTCGCGTGTACTACCGCTTGGCAGTGTAAACACATCGTCCAGCCATATCTCAGTAAACGTCCATTTTAACTTCGGAAGCTGTTGACGCCGTCTCTCCATACGTCGCTCTTTGGACGCGCGCTTGTGTGATTTCTTCCAATTGTTTTGCATAGTGGCCGCTGCGTTCAAAGGTTTCGTCGTACTCGACAGATTCCGACCAATGAGAAAAGATTCAAAAACTGATCGGTGTGCTTCATCGCCTTCTCCAGGCAGCAATTCACGCAGCTCCTTCACCCATTGACGCCGCTCTTGCTCCGTCGTTGCGCTTAAAAACAGTTTCCTCGTTGAAGTCTGAAGTACAAAGACAAAGTTGCCAACATGGCACACCTGATTCTGATCGTCAATCTATCAACACACAAACAAACAAAGTATGAAAACATCATCCATATTATCATCAGTCTTCAAGTCAAATGACAATGTACAATGTACAAGCATTCTACTGTTCCATTCTATACAATAATAACACAATTACCACTTGAACATTTCCTAACGATAATAACAATCGTGGTGTGCGACCAGATTTGGTAGAATACGTAATCTCATTCTATCAATAATCAATAAAATGATCAAAAAACGTCAAATTTTCAGCTTAGAAACATTCTTGTCCGCAATATTAAATTCAATTAATTCTTGTCATCACGTCACAATTATTATTTGCCTTTGTGAGCATAAAATAACGAATGCGCCAGATTTTCAAATGCTTGCTCTGCTCCAAATGACATCAATATACATATACAGTCAATATCATATCATCTATAGTCCAATACATGCACAAATGTCTTACCTGCTTGTGTAAATAGCCCTGTAGCACTAACTCGTGTGGTGCTGGTCTTGTGCTCATATTCTTATTCTTATTATTGTTTTTAGAAATAAGTAGAAATGATAAAGACAAGTTAGAAACAGTACATCATTTCTCCCAATCAATGGTACGATCTTGATTTTAACCAATTAATCATCCGAATGAAAAGGCTCAGTCTCTTTCCTTTATTTCTATTAGTGTCAGTATAAAATGCGACGCCCAAATAATGTCATAGCTCCGCTATCTCATCCAACGTCTTCAGCTTCAAATCAAAGTAATCACGAACGTGTACGTTCTTCTACTCGTCTTATATCTAATTCTTCTTCTTCTCCTTCTCTTCAAGCAGTTGTATCGAATGGTACATGGACACTTCCACCTTTAAATCAGTTTATGACTTTACCTCGTAATTTCTTAGCTTCTCATTTTAATACTTCTATGACTACTATTTATTCGACTAGAGGGAGTAATAATCGTAGTAATAGTACTACTACTACTAGTAGTAGTAATCGTACTATTGTCAATCCGTTAATAACTAATGGCTCCGGGCTTGACAATTTACTTAATGATGAAGATGAAGAATGGAATGCATCGGATCATTTTGTTTTACCTCATATGATGCATTATCAACGTCGGAATGAAGTGTTAGAGACAGCAGAAGAAGCAGCAGCAGCAGCAGAAGAAGAAGCAGAAGCAGAAGAAGTAACGAGTCCACAGGAAGAAATTGATCTTACTGTCTCATCCTCATCTGAAGATGAAGATTATGAACCCAATGCAATTGGAGACAGTGATGATGTTATTGAAATTATTGAACCGTTGCAGACATTAGTAAACGCTTCTCAGCCGACGTCTTTGCGTCGGAAACGACGTCGATCAGGAGTGACTGCAAGTGAAAACGTCGTTTTGGAACCTAAACGTCAGCACGCCATGGACATGATGCAAAGTGTTGAATCGACGGATGTTGGAATGCGTAACAGCGAGATGTTGCAGAAATTTAAGAATGAACTCAAGTGCACCATTTGTCTCGATGTGATGGACGACATAACTTCTACGATATGTGGTCATATTTTTTGCGCTGGATGTATCCGCCAAGCGATTCGTGCCAATGGAAAATGTCCGCTGTGTCAGCGTCGTTTGCATCTCAAGGACATTCATCCACTCTTTTTTTAGCATTACCAGCAATAGCCAGATTAGTAGATTTTTTATTATATGGTATGCACGGCGCTGGAACTTTATTGTGACTATAACGTTGTCAACACGTGGGATTTTTTCGTGTTGCTGAAGCTGCTACAGCTGTCGGGATATCTGTGGAGTAATACTGGTTGAAATTGAGCCGGAGTAGAAGACACTATTGCGCAAAACGTGGCACGCAGACAGAGTGCAGATGTCAGCATATTAGAGCGAAACCCATGACTTCTGCTATCTATTTTGATCTGCATAGCCAAGCACGAAGACGCTAGACCAGGAAATATGCTAAGCAGTTTACGTACCTCCGAAAACTTGCGTGTGTTTCGATCTGCATTGCGAGAAGCATCGTACAGGCAGCACACCAGTGCTCTGAGAGTGACGTCTAATTCATCGCACAATACGCGCGTATAGGTATTGTCTGAAGCCCGTCCTTCTACTTGTCGCTCCAAACTACGTATGAATCCCGTTAATTTCCAGGCTGCGGTGAGCACTGCGGATATCGCCGGGCGGATCTGCAGAGCCGTGTCAGCGGAGTGAATAGGTGTGTCAGCGGAAGGATATATTACAATGGAAGATGGCTTACCGCTATTGCAGGCGTATCCAGGAAACAGCAGCAAAGTGCAATGGACACGTATTCTTCGTGGCAGCGACGCAGATCTGTTAATGTTGTCGCCTTTTGTGATGCGCATTTGAGCTCCGACCATGCCAGCATGAATACCTGTATACAATGTCCACATGTTTGCCCACGTTAGCATTTTTCAACAACATGACTCGCAGTCTCAATCATGCACCAGACCTCTGTTGCAAAGGTCTCGTTAAATGCTTGGAGGAATGCCTGCATTTTGTAGACGACGCCTCCGCACAACCGCTCAAGTAATGATGACAGTCGTCTTTTTTGGCGAATGGTGCGCAACATTCCCCACACTTCTCTCATTTCCAACGATGTCATCCGCATGTGAAGAAGAAACCGGTGCAGTTGCTTATAGTCATTCAGCGAGCGTGATGTGATCACTAACCCCAGCGGCCATTTGACGTCATAAACTAATTCGAGTTCGCTGAGCAAACTTGGCACAGCTGGGATCATCGTTAGACTACTTAGTACTGCCCACAGCCAAGACAATGTGAGATATCATCAAACGGTATTCATTCCTCTTGAGTACTTGCTTACTTTGCGACAAAACTGCAGTAGTCTTATAGTGAAAGTTCTGTGCAATGGTATTCATTGACACAGATCCCTCGATCATAGCAAGAGTAAGAGCCGATGTAAGGCGGTCCCCGGCTCCCCAGTTGACGCGAGTACTTGACTTGAAACCAAATAGAAAGTCGCGCGCGAAGATATCCATGCAAAGGCCTTCTGACATGAGCATCAATTTACGTAGCCAACGAAGGTGTTCGAGCATCTGTAAAGAGTTGCGAAGCCAATCCACCGCCACTTGCTCTAGCTTTTGAAAGACAAGGCGAACGGGTATCTCCACGCAAGAGTTTATTGTCGACGCAAATGACGTAAAGTCGGCCTCAGAATTATTCTGCAAGCCGAAAAAACAGACAGAATGAGGCCCTTTCGAACGGATACCATAGAGGAGGAAGCAAATAAAAAATGACAGCATATTACCTCAGTTAGTGCCCGCGTCAGCACCTCACAGTCTTCTTGCGGAATCGCCATCGAAAAGAAAGGGTGGACCGGAGGAAGCGATATGTGCGTAAACTTTGATGGAGCTTGTTTCACACATCCATCTGCCTGAGATGATAGTCCCTCGTCCTGTTTATCGCTTGTTGACCGTGAAGATCCTTTCTCTTTGTGAGACACATCCTGCATGTGGACATCTTTATCCACCTTAGCCTCCGGGGATGGCTCTGTTGGCATAAAATCAGTCGTTGGGAATTCAACTCGACGACTGTCTGTCATGCTAGCTGCTACACAATAATCGGCGTCTTTGGCTGCAGGTACTATGTCAGATCCGCCATACAACGTCTCGTACATATGGGCCCCACTTCCTCCCGGTTCATTTGAAACGCGGACACCAGTCTTGCAAGAAGCGATGCCAGTTGATGCCAAGCTTTTAAAACTACCGGAGCTATGGCTGTCAGCCTGCAAATTCACTTTGATTGAAGCTCTCCAGGTATCGTTGTTCGCGGATATCGAGCTGCAGTTTCCCAACACTGTGTTCGCTTTCACTGAAGCTCGCCAAGCACCACCATCACCTGTGGACATCTCGCAGCAGTGTCCAACCTCTTTGTGCACTTTCACTGAGGGCGTCCAGCCATCCTTTTCGATGACAGATACTGACAGCTCCTCGGATGCTGCAATTGACAAGCTGTCTCCGTTGTCCGCTGCCACTGAAGTAGTATTGCCACCTTCCTCAACCAACGAGATCATCTCTGTCACATCAGCAACACACGTTGCTGACTCGCGACTTGGTTTGTCTTATCGAGACCGAAGAAGCATCATCAAATTAGTTTGTGCATCGCCTGATCCACCAACAGCACCATGAGTGTTCCGTACCTGGTGTCCTCTGATTCATATCATCTACGGGGAACATTTGAAGCTGTTCAGTTGCTGTAGATAAGCACGCATTGCGATCCCTCTGCCACTTGATGCAGTCATGCTGCTCTTCTGCACCCATCATCAGCGTTGAGTTTCTACAAGCAAGCACACTCAAATATTACTTTCACATAGACATGCACCAAAATGCCGATCATTACGTACTTATCAACCAAACTCTTACTGCCTAATGCCTCCTCATCCATTTCAGCTTCATTTATCTCCTTGCGTTGCCTTACACCATCAGCGTTCCCCTCCTGAACCACTTGAGAATGATATGGCTTCTTTTCTAGTATTTGCTCGTCCAATATATTCTTCTGCTGCAACTGAGAGCTTTCCTTTGCTTTGATCTACCAAAATAAAAGTATAAGCAATTCACAGTGGAAATGAAAACGCAAGTCATCGACACGCTTACATTTTCGAGCACAAACTTTCGCCCTCGTTCTTCAGTTGACGCAAAATCCATTTTTGTTGACACGCGTTTCGAACTTTCTGAGCTGATTGTATGCAACACATCAGTTCCGTACACCACGGCTTCATCAATGATCGATTGCCACTCCTCTGCGTACTCAGTAGCTTTATTGCTGCATGTACATATGAACAAAGGTTGTATGTTTACCTGGTGTTATCAACGTTAGCGATCGCATACAGAGCGTACGTGATGGACTGAAAAACTCACCAGCGGGTGAGTAGATTTGATAGCATTGACGCTTCGTAAAAGGGCTTGGACCTGACTGAGGTGAATAACAAGGGGAGCTATTTTCTCCAAGAAAGATGGTAGCATCTGGATTGCATCGACGGATAAATTATCGCTAAATATCCCATCTCCTGTGCCTGCAGCAGCTTTTTCGAACAATTGTCTGCTCCACGTCGTAAGTCTGAATTCTTCCTAATGAGTCCACAGCAAGACTAATAATATTAACACGATTTTCAGCGACATTCACATATTTAATGCAGGACGTACGAATGGGTCCGTCGCCTCATCAACGCTCCCTGACGAAATAAGGTCGGAAAGCGCAGACAGAAATGGTGAACACGCCTTAACAAGAAACCATACGACCAACTCATGGATGTGTCCAGCGGCATCGTCCACGCGTAGAGAAGAGACGTGGTGGTGCAAATGGTTGAGCAGCGCAACGCCTCGAGATAATTTTCCTAGATATTGGATCGACAACATGTGGCTTAGCAGCTATGGACCCCTGGGCTTGGTAATAACTCGACTACAAACCTTGTTGCAGTAACGGCCAGAACACATCTTGGTCACAGCCAAATATGTGCCCAACAGTTTTCAAAACATCGCACAGTTTGCGAGTATTGCAGACAAGCTTCGTGACAGATGCAACTTCATCTTCTTGGTCCGTTTCAGACGAGACCAGGCACTGCTGCGCAATTCTTTCTGCAAAAGTCTGATACCAGCAATGTATTAGATTAATATAAATTAGCCCACGATAGCCTCACAACACAATCTCCCAACTTACTCGATGCATTGACAGATACAACTGAAGTGCATCTCCCACTACTTGAAGAGTCTTCCCTCCTCTTGAAGGATCTTGAGAATAGTAGATAGCTAACAATTCTAATCGCATAACCATTGTGCCAGCTTCACGAAAAACCTAGCAAAATGTGTTTACGATTCAATCGTCATACACGGCCATTGTAAAAATACAAGTAACAAATAATACCTCTAAAACCGACAAAGTGGCCGATACAGTTGTGTTTCGGAGCTTCAGCTTGTACTTCTCAGGCAGCTGAAATGTTGCCGATTGAAAATGCCTTCGAAAAACCGTCGAGTTGATTCCACTTAATGCTCGAAGACAATCCTTCGTAATGACCACTAGTGTAAGCAACATATTTACCAAGACCTCGACCCACTTTTATACTTAAACTCACCTCAACTAGGTCGACTTCATGAATTTCCAATAGCATATCTTTATTATGATTCTTGCCAGCAAACTCATTGGGAATCACCAGGTCGTGAAGTGACCGTGGTACTTTCCCACTCGATGGCCTCTGGTAGTCATTTGGCAATCCTATTCGACCCCCAAGGTCCTCCCACGCGAATGTTTGCGCTATCCAGGGCTCAGTAATATCAGGTGATCGATCAGAATACCACGATGAAGTTTCTGTAACGCTGCTCGCCACCTCCCAGTCTACCTGCTTCACTACTCCACAATGCACTTCCTGCGTGCTGTCATAAAAAAACACCTCGTTCGTGGGCGTCAGGCACTTCACATGCCCCGCAGAAGACGTCATATGAGTCGAAGCATGCCCAAAGCGCTCCCGACAAGGAGTATCATTGCTGTCCGAACAATGCATTAGTCACAATTTGAGAGCATCTATCCGTAACAATAAACTCGAAGTGACTTACGATGGCATAAAACTGCGATCGACATCGACTCGAGCTGATGGAGTTCCAGGAAGATTGAAGAATTGATTGCGCTGCATTGCACATGTATGCAGTTGGCCAACAGTAAGCCCACCGGAGCGTCCTGAGTGGAGAACATGCAAAACACCAAATACCTACCTGCTTATTTGACATCACGTTTACGAGGTTTTCATCATCAGGAAGGCTTGAATCAGGGCACCATAGACTGACATGTTGGTTTGGTATGCCATTACCAAAACTACTAAACAAGTTTTGTGAAAAGCATCTGCACCCAGTCAGTCATCAGATATCGATTAGTATGGTGAGTCAAAGGTAGCATATTCCCACCACTACTTACGCTTTCTCTTCCAACGGAACTGGCGCCTTGCTAAAAAGCGCTTTTGAACGCTGCACTATCTCAACATCGTGCATGCCAATACGGTCACCTATGCGCTTCTTTCCACGGTCATGAAACTATCAAGTAAAGTCAACAAAACCAAACAGGTCATTCAATAAATCGTCCAGCTACTTCACTTCTTCTCGTCACTTGTGTGTTCATTACCTGCATCGAATCCATGACTACAAAAGTCTTTCCATCTTTTCCTCCTGCTAGATCCACCAAGAGTTGCATCACTTTGCCTATAGGAACTATAATCCAATTACAATCACTCCGTCATCAAGTATTACGTAATCTCCATCCAAGTAAAAGCTCATCAACAGCGAATCACCTTCATCTGCTTCATCTTCATCCTTACGCTGTTGTTGTAGTGGATTGTTGATACTTAAGCAGTATTCCACCACTTGATCCATCCGATCGATGAAATAATGTCTACAAAAGACAGACAGAGAGAAGAGATACATATCATATAAGACAAGAAGAAGGTAGAGTATACAGTATACATTTGCATCATTTGTATCATTTGTTATAGTGTCCACTTACACATCTCCATACTCACCACAAGATAGAATAGTGGCACGTATAGTAAGCAATTTATGCTCACATGACATTGCAGAGTCTGGACGCTAATACAATCAATCAAGTATACGTAAATGAGCGTGTCATATTGATCTTCCTAGTAAGTAGTGAATGATAAACCATACAGGGCTTAAAAGATGCTCATAGACTGGTAACACACGTCTTAGATTGCAATATGATTCACAGCAAATCTTTGACCGTAGAAGCTTTAGTAGATTGATAATACTACCACCATCACTAGAAGAAGAAGAAGCTACTGCTGCTGCTTCTATTGACTGCATTACAATGTAGGATGTATACACAATAAACACATGGAAACAAGTATACACAAGTATACAGTATATCACCTAAAACCCAATGACTACATTCTACTTTCTGTATATGAGGAATTATTACTGACACTATCCTGAAATAACTTCCGAGATAGCACGTGCCCATTGATGCGAAAGGTTGTTTAAGTCCGTCACTCGTATCGTATTGGACCGCTATCAAGCAGAAACAAAAGAAAGTTCTTCATTGAAAGGCCCAATAACGACGACATTGACAAGAATAAAAAACACCAAGTGAACATTTTTTTTGCATCTACGTACCGATACGACTTCAAATGTATGAGGATCTATCTCATTCACAGTTGTGGTTGGTGTCAAGATGAATTCACGCTTGAAATGACCGGACCAAGAGCTAATGATAACCAGGCGTGGAGCATCTGTAAGATACAACTACAAACAACAAAACAATAGGACATTAGCACTACGACAGTCAACACCATTCGTGATACAAAGACAGTAAAAAACACTTCTTACGTCTCGAGTACGATTGAACATCTTGCTGTGAACTTTTACTGTTGCTTCAAAACGAATCTGTTCATCACATTTGATGCATACTGGTCGGTGCCTCTGAACCGAGCTACTTCGTGAACGTCTGCTACTGCAAAAACAAACACAGTAAAAGCGTATCCAACTCTTGCATGACATTGTGCTAATGACAATACCTGAATTCATCCGACGCGCTTTCGGAAAATTCACCCGAAAAGTATTCTGCAACGGTCCAGTTCTCCGATGCGCCATCCTTGTTACACACATTCGGCAGGTTAGTCACGCCGACCTAACAACGTACATCGATTCAAACGTACCAGCTTCGCTTCGGGAAGAATTAGCTCGGGGAGGGCTGTACGGCGGAGTTTGATCGCCTATATCATCCCATTCGATACCTTCAAAAAATGGATGATTCTGAACAAGCACAGTGCTGTTAAATCTTGCAATCCACAAACCCAGATAGTCGCCACCTCACCTTCAGCGCGGCGTAGCCCTCTTCATTCTGCGGAGCACCAATGCGTTCGTCTGGGTTCTACAAGAATGTAAGATAGGTCAGTCTTCGGCACAACTCACAGCTGCTAGTGAAATGACTCAGACGTAGTAAAGTCAAGCCATCAAGTTGTTGCTCAAAACGAAGTACCTGAACGAGAAGCTTTCGAATCAGGTCCTGTGCAGTTTCTGGAACACTGCTTGGGATATCAAATTCTTCGCTCGAGTGATTTATTATCTGCAAGCCCACATAATTAGTATAAGCAACAAGCAAATTGTTTTAGAGCACCAGTCTAACCATTTGAAAAGTCAGGTAATCATTCTCTGCCACAAAAGGAGCTCGCCCAGTAAACATCTACAGTACGTGTAGCAACATATCGTTAGTTCTACCTCCGTGAAAGCACTAAAACACCACAAGTTCAACTGTTCCTGAAAAACCAAACAGCCCATGGCCCACAGGTCGGCAGCTCTTGAAGCAGGCTTATCATGTAAAACTTCCGGTGATACGTACGAAGCGGTGCCACAAAATTGGCCTACATCACTGGTCTCTCCATCTTGATCCTGCATGATAGACCTGGACGATTAGCACCATTGTAGTACCACTTCTCGTGAAGCTACTCCTCACCTTTGCAGTACCAAAATCGATCATCTTTAGATGACCTTCCTGACTAAACATCATTCAATCAGCAAATGGAGATCCAATGAGCGAATGTCAGCACTATGCAACAAGTGTATATCGTTACTCAACGCACACTGAAGCGGAAAAACAACTTACCTAAGTAGCAGATTGTCAGGTTTAATGTCTCGATGAATAACATGCTGCATTATAGTCAGTAAAGTAAGAATGGGCATCCACAATAACAATAAGCACACAAGTCGCCAAGAAGACGTACCTGAGAGTGCATGTATTCTAAGGCAATGACCAGTTCAGCCATGTAAAACTGCGTCAATTCAAAAGAGCATGCAGCATCAACAATTCCCTGCTCCTGCTTTTTTTGATATTCTTTGCTGTGTACAAATGTAGTCAAGTAAGTAGCTTCGTTAGCACTTGGTGAAAAACACTACAGTTCTGAAATTACAAACTGCAACAACAGACACCACACACCGTATAAGGCCAAAGAGATCACCACCACGACACAGCTCTAGGACTAAGTATAAACTGTGATGATCCTGTCTCCATCGTCAACAAAAAACAGTAGAAAAAACCAAGACAATGAGACGAGAGACATATCATTCATATTATGCTGTCTCCATCCAGACGTCGCCTATTTTTGGTCATCCAAAATGCTGTAGAAACTGTCTTCCTTACCCGAAAACTGCAGTAAAACTTGGCAATCAGTGGATGGGAAAGTCGTGACATGACTTTACGTTCCGTCAGCACAAATTCCGTCTTATTTTCCTTACGAATGAAGCTCTGGTCCATCACTTTTACAGCAAAATCCTGACGAGTTTTCTTCCTTTGTGCATGAAAAACCTACAAACGAACAAATACAAGACATCATAGAAATACTTAGGAATGATTAATATACTTATAGCTCATCATTTTACTCACCTTGGCATACGAACCTTGACCTAATACAGTACCAAAGAAAAAATCACTAGCCTCCGGTGCAGTCTCGAAATGCACGGAATGTGCTGGTGTCATGGCTACAAAATGACGCCAACTTTCTATTGAAAAGACGTCCGTCTGTCTGTCTGTCCGTCGTCGTTCGTCATGAATAAAACTCCTGATTCGGGTTTTCCACGAATCATAGGAATGAGCGTTTTATCCAATCAGTACTTATTCGGATCAATTGATTTCAACCAATCATATACTTCTCTCACCTCCTCCTCTCGTAGCTCCTCGACAATTCAAAAGCCACAGACAGACACAGGGAAAAGTCTCTTTCTTCTCTCTCTCTCTCTCTCGTCTCTCTCTCTCTTTTCTCTCTTCCCTCCCTCTCTCTCTTCTCTCTCTTGTATTCTATATTAAGACTCACTTACGACGTACAAGATGGTTTCATTTGCTTCACCTCTTTTTTGGCAAATTAATTACTTAGTAACAAATCTTAATAAGAAGAATTTCAAGTCAAATGTGGCCGAATTAAACCAGGTCTTGATTCCTCTTTCTCTCTCTTTTGATCTTGTGTTCTTGTGCTCTTCTGTGTCAATTTGCTAACGTTGTTTTGATGTATTGATACGTGTTTGTAGCTTGTGGAACTTTATGGTGAAGATGCACGTATCTTTTTACTCAATTGTCTTGTAAAAGATATTGATTTCCGAAGTCAAAAGGATTCACTTAAGATTCAATTACTGACACATGAAGTTGCTCAAGCATCTTCACGTCCTAATTTTACTACTTTTATTTGTGAGGTAAGATCATTTCTAGTCTCTTTTATTCTTTATGTAGTTCTTTAATCTTTGTTCTGACATCTCTACTCACTCACTATTTATTGTTATTTATATTCTTCTATTATTATAAAATTTAGGCAATTGAAGGACGTTCATTAGACTCGACGGGTAGTAGTGAAAAACGTCATGTGACAGAAGAGTTTTTGCAACTTTTCTGCAAGACGCTGAAGCTCAGTCTTCCCCAGCAAGTGACAGTTGGCCTAGCCTTTGCCCAAGGCGAGAACTCTATTAACGCTGGCGAAGCCATTCAGTTCCTGCGTTCTAAGATCCCGGAAATCTCATCCTGTAGCACGAAATTACCCTCGGACGTTCTCCACTCGCTTATCTTCGTCCTGCGCATGAAGAAAGAGTTCCACGTGAAAATTGCCGAGACTGATTCATTTCTTGCTAGCATATCTTCAGCTCATCCGAACGACATGGGTTCGTTGGAGATAGCTCCGCTCATCATGGGTAACCTCGAGCACGTCGACTGTGAGCCTGTAACCGACTCGGACTCGCTCAGCAAGCTCATTTCGGATGTCTCTTCAAGTTGTCTGTTTTATGAATTGATGGAAGATGTTGGCTACTCTTGTACGTCGTCCACACAAACATTTCGCACCCTCCTGGCTGAGGCTGGACTTGCAATGGCTTCTACGATCCCGCCGGCGCAAGTTGCAGGAATGCTGGCAATGCTTTCGCGAACGTACACTGCATTGGATGCGGCGCAAGGTGCAACCCTGATGGCGAACCTTACGATTGATTTCGAGGCAACTCCGTTAGACGAAGCAGCTGCAACGCCTATTCGGGAAAACTGGGACCTTGACGTTATTGCAGACGTGTTGCAGAAAGATTATGGCTCGATCAAGTGGCTCAAGGTGGCGGAAAAGTTGGACCGTGTCGACCTCAACATTCAAAATGTATCTCAGCTGCGTGTGCTAATTATGGCATTCCAGCGGTTTTCGCAAACCAAGTTTCGCTTGACGACATTGCTGCGTCCATGGAAGAACTGTCGTGCGCACATTAGTATCCTGAAGGCAGCTGTTGAGGCGCCACCGGAAGTGCTCTCATTTTCCGAATCCCCGCACAAACTTGCACCTTTTGAAGGCGCCGATGCTTCAGCTGTCCCCAAGAATGGTGTGTGGTTTTCATTAGATATTGTGGACACACTGCTGCAGGTGTCGGAGCAAGATTGTTACGGTGACGTGCGCAAGCTCTTGGATGGGGCCATGAAGACGTGTCCTGATGTTTTGATCGCCAACTTGGCTCAGGCTTCACCGCGTTGGAATGCGCTGCGCGACGATATGTTCTCGGAGCTCTTTAGCACGTACATTATGGGGCGCCCTAATGCACCACTTATCATGCGCCATTTATGGTCCATGGCGCCAAAGTTAGTGTTATACGCAAGTGTGAAGTGCTTCTACGCCGCGACGGCCCCCCCATATAGTCTCGCGGCTATTCGCACTCTTTCGGAATACGGGCGATGCGTTTGCGTCAGTCATCCACTCGAACTATTTTTCCTTTGCCTTGGCGCTTGCTACAATGGGAGCCAACCATGATGTGCTAAATTTGGAGACGTGGTTGGTGGAGCGCTTGGCATCGCAAAGGACGGCATTTGCGACATCATGCCTTGCCTTTGTGCACCGCAACTACGCTCGTGCCGTTCCGAAAAGCAACATTACCCCACAATCCAGTCATGTACTGTCTATTGAGTCAGTGGCGACTATTCTAAAGTGTATCATGGCGGTGCAGGGGGCGCTGCCCGTTACTATCGCACAAGAACTCAAGCGTATTATTACCCTTTGCATGGAGGCCCACCCTGTGATTTCAGCATCCGCGCATCCGTCTGGAGAAGAAGCCATCGATCACGCACCAGGGGCGGTGGGAGCTACCGTTGGCATTGCTACTGGTGCTGTAGCAGCTGCAGGAGCTGGAGCTAGAAGCGAGCCGACATCATCGGGTGCAGAGGCTCCGTCTTACACGGCAGAAATGATTGAGGAACAGGCGAACGCTTACTTCCAGCAAATTTATACATCGGAGCAAAATATTAACGATGTTGTAGCAATGCTGAAACGCTTTCAAGGTTCTCGCGACGAGCGTGAGCGGCAGATCTTCTATTGTATGATCCATAATCTTTTTGATGAGTACCGATTCTTTCCGCGGTACCCGGAGATGGAGCTACGCATTACTGGCGTTCTCTTTGGCAAACTCATTGAACACCAAGTGCTTCCACCAAATTTTCTCCAGACTGCATTGCGTTCTGTGCTGGAAAGCCTTCGTGAGCCTGTGAACTCGAAATTCTTTTTCTTTGGTGCCTGCGCGCTTCAGCAATTTGTTCCGCGGTTGCGAGAATTGCCCGCATACTGTACGAACCTGTCGCAGATCCCTCACCTTCAACATGCATTGCCAGAGATCATGCGCCAAGTGAATCAAGTAACTCGCTCAATAGCACTGTCAGGACCTTCGCAAGATACGAGTGCCGAAAGTGGATTGTCTTTGTTGGGTAGTACGTTACCGCCGTTAAGTGGTACTGGCGATGGAGACGGAACGACGAGACTAAGTAGTAGTGCCGCATCATTCGGTGCTGGCTCACCGCCACCTGAAGGATCTGGTGCAAAGGGTCAAGACGAGACTGCGTTGGGTATTCAAATTCCAGCATCGATCTTAAGTCGGTCAGCAGGTCCGTCACTGGCATCTCCTTTGCCCAAGTTACCAGCTGCCTCGCCACCGCCTCCTGCAGCCCCTGCACCAGAGTTGAAGGTGAATCATATTTTCCACGAGTCGGTGATGGTGGATGAAGACGAGGCTGTCGAGCAGCCTGACGAAAACGTTAAAGATCGCATACACTTTATTGTGAACAATATGTCCATATCCAATTTGGAGGCGAAGATTTCGGAGATGCGCAAGATGCTGCTGCCTGTGTATCATGCCTGGCTCGCGAACTACTTGGTGGTAAAGCGCATTTCAACCCAGCCGAATTACCACACGGTTTACTTGATTTTTGTCGAAAAACTTGTTCGACCAGAACTTGAGCGTGAGATTCTGAAGCGCACCCTTCAGAATACACGGAAGCTGCTAACATCAGGAACGATCACTACCAACTCTCAGCAACGCTCGTTACTGAAAAATTTAGGCTCGTGGCTAGGTGTCTTTACTCTTGCACGTAACAAGCCCTTGCTGCAACGCGATTTAGACTTGAAGGAGTTATTATACGCGGGCTACGAAACTGGCCATCTCATCGCCGTGACACCATTTGTTGCCAAGATTCTGGAAGGTTGCAAGAAGTCGAAGATCTTTAAGCCGCCAAACCCGTGGGTTATGGGTCTTATCCATGCCATGAGTGAGATCTACGATGTTCCGGACCTCAAGCTTAACCTCAAGTTTGAAATTGAAGTTCTTTTCAAGTCGTTTAAGCTAAATGTGGAGGATCAGCGCAAGGCACATCTTTTGCATACGCGTCGTGCACCGCCGCGTACGGCGAACCCTGATTTTAATGTCAAGGTCCCGAAGAACTCAGCCATGGGGCAGCGATCTGCGACGCCTCCGCCTAGCTTGGGAGCGAAGCTCGATCGACCCTTGACACCAGGAAGACAAATGAAAAAGGCGGGTGATGGGTTTGTGCCCGCGGGAAGTCCGGCTGGGAGAGATGCAGTCCCCTATGGCTCGCTTGGCGCAGCTAATGTTGGTTCTGCGGCTGCGGAGTCAACTGTGATTCCGAACCTAGCTTCGTATGTCGCTGTAAACCCTGAGCTACCGCTGCGTAACGTTAACTTGCGTCGCCTTGTACCCCTTGCCGTGGATCGTGCTATTCGTGAGGTGATCTCACCTGTGGTGGAACGCAGTGTAACAATTGCATGCATTACTACGCGCGAGGTGATTTTGAAGGACTTTGCCACAGAATGTGATGATGCAAAGATGCGTAAGGCGGCGCATTTGATGGTGGCGTCAATGTCGGGATCGCTGGCACTCATTACAGCAAAGGAACCGCTTCGCAATGCCATTGGTACGCACCTCCGTGCTCTGCTTCCTACCAATGCTGGGGATCCGCAACAGCTTGAGCATGTCATCCAACTTTGCTCTAACGAAAATACAGACTTGGGCTGCATGCTAATCGAGAAAGCGTCATCTGAGAAAGCCATGCGCGACATTGATGAAGCTCTTGCAGGCGCGTATGCATCACGCCGGCGTTACCAGCAGCAGCAAGCGCATGCTGGTACGACACAAGAGGCCGATGGAGTGCACTTCTTTGAAGGCAGTGCAAGTAGCACGGCAGTAGCTGCTTCCGTCGGTTCGTCGGGCGCTCCTAGTGGTCAGTGGCCGGCAGCTTTACCGGAAGTGTTTAAGCCCAAACCAGGCGGAGTTCCGCCCATGCAACTTGTGGTATACGAGGCGTTCCAACGCATTCCACGACCCACTTCCATGCCTCTTTCGTCTCGTGCCGGTGCTGGTGTATATCCAGGTGGCGTGACCGAGAAGGAAGGAGACACTGCTGGTGTGAGCGTGACGGCAGCTTTGGACCGCTTTGCTGGACTGTTGGAGCGTTTTGAGCTATTCGTGCAGAAAGTGGTTCGCCAGGCTGCGGCTACCCAGCGTGAGCTTCCGTCGCTGCTGGCTATTCCTGCAGAAAGCGAGGTGTTTTCCGTTCTTCGTGAGGTGCGTGCACTTGGGGGGAAGTGTGCGACCAGCACTGCGTGATGAAGCGTGTCTGAAGATTGCGAACCGTATTGTGAAGTTTATGTACGAGCTGGGCAACGGTGGCCGAGGCAATGAGTTATTTTTGGAAATTCTTGTGAGCTCGTTGGAGGCGCTGACTGCTAGCTGTGAGACGCTTTGCAAAGAAATTGTGGGCTGGGTATTGCGCGCGCCAGTCGATGACAAGCTAAAGCTGCACTGTGAAATAATTGTGGCCCTCATCCGCTACAAGGTGGTGGATGCAAGTGAGTTTGACTTGTACATGGCGCGCAACATGGAGCGCAACAGTGTAGCGATCGAGTTTGCTGTTCACGTCGTCCGCCAATGCCTGATGATGGACCACGTTGGTGTCGCTACTCATTTGTCAAACACTCTTGAAGCCCTTGCACGCATTGTGGAGCGTCACGGAGGTGCTACCGCGAATAAGAATGTGCAGATTCTTGCTGCATTACTGGAGCAAGCGCGCTCGCAAAAGATGCAAAATCGTATGGTGCCACCGGTGTCACAAAAGAGACTGGGTGTAATTGGCAGTGGCGCTGCGAAGGTCTCTGGGGACCGGCCTCTGGTGCAGGAGCACGCTGCTTTCCGGCACACCGTAAGCAACGCTTTGGAGCACTGGATTGCTATCTACAAGGAGCCTACTAGAAACTCGAAGATGCATGCTCAATATCTCCAGATGCTGAAGCAGTACGGATTGCTTGCTGATGACGAAAGCATATCGCTCTTTTTCAAGTTTGGCACGGAGCTGTGTGTGGATGCGTGTTTGAAGAGTTCATTTGCTGCAAGCGACGCTACTGCGCTCAAGGCAAAGGTTCCGTTGAACTATGCGGTATTGGACGCACTTACGCATCTAATGGCGCTACTTGTTAAATTTCTTGATTCCTCGCCCGCTGCAAAGCTCCAGGTGCTTAACCACGCTGTTGGTGCCATTGCCAATGTGTTAGTCGCGGCACATGACCTCTCGCGCAAAAAGAAAGCGCCGTTCGACCAGCGCGTATTCTTCCGTATGTTTGTGAACCTCATCAAGGAGCTGACAGCGCAAGAGCCGGCTTTGGATGCGATTCACCTCCAGGTTCTTAACACATTTGCCAGTGCGTACAACACGTTACAGCCGCTGGGATTGCCTGGCTTTGTGTTTGCTTGGACGGAGCTCATCTCGCATCGTTGTTTCATGCCGTTGCTGCTGCGTGCGAAACAGCAGCGTGGCTGGCAGATTTTACACCGCCTTCTTATGAACCTGCTGGTGTTCATGGAGCCGTTCTTGCGCCATGCAAACTCCGGCGTGCCACTACCAGATTCTATTGCGGCGCTTTACAAAGGTGTGGTTCGCATCATTTTGGTGCTGCTTCACGACTACCCGGATTTCCTGAGCGACTTTTACACGAGCTTTTGTGACGTGCTACCGGCCGCTTGTGTCCAACTGCGCAATGTAATCCTATCGGCGTTTTCTCGCTCGATGCGGCTGCCTGACCCACTCACCCTGGGCCTACAGGTCGCTCAACTTCCAGAAGTAAGCGTGGCTCCCCGACTAATGCCTGCGTGGGGAGCTGCACTCACCCACAACGGCATTAAGGAGTATGTTGATGAGTTCCTGCATGCGACAGCAAACCGTGCTTCAGTATTTCCCACGGACCTCATTTCCAAGCTGATACGCCCTGCTGCTCAGCTGGAGCGTGATCCGACGTCCTGCATGTACTCGCTGCCCGCTCTCAATGCAGTTGTACTGTATCTGGGCAAAGAGGGCATTGCGGAAATGGCTAATGGTGGGTTTGCGCCTACGAGTCCGCCCCCGACGCCGTCTGGAGCTGACGGCAACGGAGCTTCTAGTACGACTAGCAAGTTTGAACAAAGCGCCGCTATGGATGTTTTCCGTTATCTTGCAGATGAGCTGGACACGGAAGGCCGTTACTGGTACTTCAGTTCTTTGGCAAACCATCTGCGCTACCCAAACAGCCATACGCACTACTTTAGCTGCGTTATTCTGTACCTGTTCTCGTACTCCAACAATAAGATGGTCAAGGAACAGATCACGCGGGTCCTCATTGAGCGTCTCATTGCAAATCGTCCACACCCGTGGGGCTTGCTGGTGACGTTTATTGAGTTGATTAGAAACAAGAGCTACAAATTCTGGGAGCAGGATTACCTCGAGTGTTCAAGCGAGATCAAGGAAGTGTTTGATGATGTAGCTCGTACGTGTCTCGGCTCGACCCCCGGCACATCAAGTGCTAGTCCGTTGGCCTCACTTGGTGGCAGTACTACAATCCCAGCTACCTCTCCTGGGACTTCGTCGTAGATGAACCAGTCATTGTAGCAACTCATAATAATGCATGTTATTGTTTTACAAGCATGTAATGTCTTGAGCTTATTTGAACGACGAAGCGTATGAGATGACCTTTTGCAGCTACAGTAAACCTCCCTGTCCACTTCCACCTTGTTCATGCATCAAGAGTCCTTGCTCAGCAGTGAGTGACCGTTCGTTCTTTCTACTTTTCAAACTTGCGCAGAATATTAAACGCTGCAACATATTGCAATGCCGTGTGCTTGAGACTGTACTCCGTGTTTGGTAGCCCCACTTTCTCAAAAAGTGCAGACAGATTCTCTACGGGTTTACGCAGATGGTCAGGAGAAGCAAAATTGCTTAGAAACTCGTCAATAAGTGGATCCACATGCGAGACTGTGTAACACGGCGAGTATTGAACTTCGATAATGAGACCTCGAGGCACGTTATTCCGGGACATGAACGTACAAACGCTCACTAAGAAATCTCCCACCACATACTGTGTACCCTATATACATCATCATCATTACATGTCACATATATCCACCCAAGTAGAGTCATGTCAGTCTTTCATACTCCATCAAGTACACAACCACTTGATTCTTCTTGCTGCACCTCAAATTGACCGTCCGATTTAAACGCATAAATCTCGACTTGTTGCAAGATATTCGCTCCATCTAATCCACATTCCAAGAGTGAACAATTTTCCATCATTCCTTCAATTCCATTATCACTTGATGCTAAACCCTGTGCCTTTTCATTTGCTATTACAGCATACACAAGATCATCATTCTGTGACATTCGTAGCATGAACATTCGTTGATTCCCATAACCAGCTGCATACATCAGAATCACAATAATCACATTAGTCCTAATGTTATTTTTCGAGCTCAAGTATTGTCAGAATTCGTTTTACTTAAAAGTGTCTTGCGATTAAATAGACGACAATGTACCACATGTCGTCCAATCTTTTCACCGCCCATTGTCTCTAATTTACGCAATAATTCTTGATACTTTTGCGTAATATTAACACCTGGAAGGATTACTACTCTATAATAGAGTGACAATAATATTGTGCATGAAATACACACACACATACATATGTGTGTGAGATTACAATCACAAAACTAGACAGCAATGGAGGTATCAATACTATGGTGTTACCTTGTCATACCCGTCATTATAAAATCGTGTGTCTATGGCTGATTTGTTGTATTGTTATTCTTAAATGTAATATTGTAATGTCACTTTCATGAAAAACAGTGGATTATCATCTTGCAATATTCTGGCAAAAGCAAATATTGGTGAATCCCAAGCTGATATTTTTGAAATAAATATTTATCTCTACATATTTTTACAATAATTACACAATTGTAAAAAATAACAATACACTCGTAATGGAAGCCGACGAGGAAGAGCGCGAAGTAGCGACGGCATCGGCCGCATTATTTGGAGTCACAGTACATAATGAATCTGGATATAATGATGATGGAATGGATGGCTCGGACTTACCACCATCATTTGTCATGCCATTACTGAATCGAGATGACGAAGAAGTAGACGGACAGCAAGTATCGGATTTAATCCAAGTGTCAGAAGTGGAGAAACAGGTTGAAGAAGACGGTGATATTCAAATGAATAGTGAAGAAATGAATCATCATATGAATATTCAGAGAATATCAATGGAAACTGAACCAGTAGACAATGGAAAAGATGGTGATAATGATAGAGAAGGAGAAGAAGGAAAAGATGGTACTCAAATAAAAGAGACATTAGATCGACGTGGTTATCAATGTCGATATGAGAATTGTCCAAAATTTGCTCAGGCAGGAGGTTTATGTATCGCTCATGGTGGTGGATATCGATGTCAAACACCATTTTGTGCATTCTTTAATTTACGCACATGTCCAGATCACGGAGGCTCGAAACGATGTGGAGTCACAGGATGTACGCGTGTAGCACTGGGGACTTCGGCACTTTGCTGTGCACATGGAGGTGGACGGAAATGTTCGATTAAAAAATGTAACAAGTATGATGCTGGACAAGGACTTTGTCTAGCCCATGGAGGAGGACGAGACTGTAGGATGAATGGCTGCACCAAGAAGGCAATTCGTTATGGAGTCTGTAGTGGCCATGGAGGTCGTGCACGTTGCAAAGTAGAAGGGTGTGAGAAATACGATCGAGGACAGGGAAAGTGCAAGGCTCATGGTGGCGGTTATTTCTGCAAAGTACAGGGATGTGGCAAAAAGGATAAAGGGGGTGGGCTGTGTGTTGCCCATGGCGGTGGTAAGAAATGCTATGTGGAGGGATGCACCACGCCATGTGTTGGTGGGGGGTCGTTGCAAGGCACATGGGGGAGGCAGACGTTGTCAAGCTGAAGATTGCCACAATTGGGCTCTCAATGGCGGACGATGCAAAGAGCACGGTGGAACGGGCAAGCGCTGCTCGCGTCGCGGGTGTGACAAGCATGACCAAGGCGGTGGGTTTTGTCTTGCACATGGCGGCGGATTTACCTGTACAATCCCGGACTGCACGAAGAAGCAGGTACAAGACTAGTCGGGGCAAAGCATATTCTTGCATAACTTTTGCTGACAATATGTGTTTGCTTGGTTTCTTCTAGATCCGGTTCGGACGGTGCTGCGCGCACGGCGGAAAACCACGATGTACTGTAGCCGGGTGCGAGCGTCTAGGGCAGGCACGTGGACTTTGCAAGGCCCATGGCGGTACAAAACCTTGTAGCTTTCCGGAATGCACACGTAAGGCAAATAGCGGTGGTCATTGTATTCGTCATGGCGGCGGAGGGCGTTGCAAAATGGAGGGATGCGTCAAGACAAATCGCGGTGGAGGCTACTGCAAAGCCCACGGCGGAGGCAAAAAATGTACTGTGCCTGGCTGCAACGACTGGGCCATCGGTGGTGGTCTGTGCCCACAGCACGAAATCTTTGACGCGGCCGCAGTTGTGTCGGTGTGATGGATGTGATAGCGTAGAAGAACAAGCACGCCCTATTATATCTAAACCATGCGTGCGATCGCTCTTGTGTATTTCTTCTTGGTCGTTTCCAAAGCTGAACTTCCCACAAACATTGCCTCTTGTCCTTAGCCGTTGTCTACTTTCTATCATGGACACCCAATATTCTCACGCGCTGTTCATGGACTCTCTTCGCACGATTTTCAAGCTTACAGAAAAGCAAGACCCGAATTGATCGATTCCACTTCTGCAGGCGACAGCGGCAAACGCTTTGCACTGGTAAACGGCAGGACATGACCACTTGACGACTGGACGGGTATCGTACGCACAGGCGACGGTAGATTCACGTCCAAAGGTTTTGACGGCGACGATGGCTTCATAGGCAGCAGTGAACGCTTCCCCAAAAACTCGATAAGCGGCGTACGACGTCCAGCTGTTACCACATCAGCAGCAACAGCAACAGCACCTGTTGCTGCTGCTGACTTTGACGATTGAGACGTCGTATGTTGGTGTACAGATTTGTTGCTTGAATCGCTTTGAATGAGCGTATCATCCAGTGTGAATAATGGTTTTCCCACTTCTACATTCTCTTCCAATTGAGCATAAACCTCTATGATAGTTCCAGCTACTGGACTTGTCACATCCACGCTCACCTTATTATACAAGTTCATCATTGGTCAAAAATTTGTCATTTGTCTTTTTTATGTATGGTTCTATTGTACGAATTTGATTGTACCTTATCGGTCTCAAGTACGAGCACGACGTCGTCGGCATTTACAGGATCTCCTGTCTTTTTAACAATCTCCACAAGTGTTCCTTCACTAATGGAATCACCCATGGATGGAACATTCACTGTTTGAAGAGCGAAACGACCAGTAGACGTATGAAATAAAGCACGATGCAGTGGCAGCGACAGTGATCGAGAGTTCAACATGATCCTTCTACTAGAAAATATGTGGAGAGGGGGTGTCAGTCATTGCTAAAGCACCTGCTAAAGAGAATAAACCTTATTGATAGGTTTCATTCGACAACGTACTTTACCAAAACAAGGTGCGTCTTCTACCTTATTTTGAAAACTAGCAGGAATGATTGTCAACTTGTCTTAGATCACGCTCCTAAGAATGAAGCTCTTCGTGTCTTTACTTACCACGTCTTCTCTTGTCTGTGCATGGCTCTATCGATCCCGCAAGCATCGTATACAGTATGAAAAGTATGTACGTGGCATTTCACAACCACAAAAGTATCGTGGTCTTCCTCTAGTTATTGTAATCGACGTGGGAAGCTCTTCCATCCGAGCCAGTTGTTTTGCGCTAGTGTCTGAAGCTCAATGGGTTCTTATTAATGGCTCTTTACACCAGAAACATATTATTTCTATTGATGTTAATGGTGAGGCCAATTGTGCTATGATTGCATCGACTGTGGAGCAAGTTATGGACCAAACAATCGAGTTCCTAAGGGTTACAAACCTTATACAGAAGCTTGTGGGTATAGGCTTTAGTACCTTTGCTATGAATATGCTTGGGATTGATTCAATTGGAAATGTTGTTACACCAGTGTACACGGTGAGATTTGACATTGAATAGGAGAAGAGTTTATTACATTTACTACTGACTTTGTTACGATACATATATGACTACAGTATGCTGAGAGGAGGAAGACAACGGCCTATTGGGCAAAGGAATTGAAGCAGAAACTCGAAGCTCGTGGAGAACTAGATCAGACGCATAATCGTACTGGTAAAAAAATACACACTCATTATCAACATCCAGCTGCTACTAAACTGACAGCAATGAATGCTGTTGCTAGGAACGGTGATACACCCGGCATACGCACCCGCCACATTCTTACGTCTTCATGAAGAAGAGCCAAATCTAGTGAAGCGTGTTGCCAAATGGCAAAGCTTATCAGGCTATTTGATTGGCAAGTGGACAACCGCGGCGCAAGATGGCTACCTTCCCATCAGCTCTTCGGAGGCCTCGTGGATGGGACTACTTGATTTCAGACGTCATCAATGGGACTCGCGTCTACTTGAGCTTGTTGGGATGGATAGTAGTAAGATGCCACCAGTTGCAGACTCTTCCGTGCCTTTTGCTGGACTAAATGCGACGTTTTCAAAACGATGGCCGGAGCTGAACAATGTACCGTTCTTCTTGGGTGTCTCCGATGGTGCTGCAGCCAACATTGGTTCCAAGTGCATCGACGAATCGTACGTGATGACATCCTCGAAGAGTAACGTTTGATGTGCTTATACGAATTTGATGTTGGAGCAGGAGGATTGCTGTGACCGTAGGCACCAGCGCCGCGCTTCGTGTTGTGCTGCAAGCGGACACAATGACGACAGCAAAAGTGCCAAAGGGTTTGTGGTGCTACCGTATTGGAAAAGACCATGTTCTTCTAGGTGGAGCTCTCAGTGATGGCGGATCGGTGTACAAGTTCTTCCGTGAGTCGCTTCGTCTCACTGATGATGGTACGTCGAGCTATCGTGCTGAGAGCTATATACCACGTGGTGTGATTAACATTAGCGGATTGCTCGATGCTCTTGTACAGATCTAACGTTTTTGCTCGATAAAGTTGCTCCGATGCAGCACGGTCTCATCGTTTTACCATTTTTGAGTGGTGAACGTTCACCAGGCTGGCTGGAAAATGCGACTTGCACCATTAGTGGTATCAACAAGTGGACAACACCAATCGAGTTGTTGCGTGCTGGCATGGAGTCAATCGCTCTTCGCATTGGCGTGCTATTTTCTCTCCTTGGTAAGCCACTGCATCGTGCGACTCTTTACAGCTGTCATCTGTTGACTGATGTGCTTTTTTGTAAACTTTATAATGTCAGCATTTTCTGCTGATTACAATGCAACAGTTATCGTAAGTGGGACTGCGCTTACGTCGTCCCGAGTCTGGCGTCAGATGATTGCCGATTGTCTGGGAAAGAATCTGATCTTTGAAGCAAGCGCCATAGAAACTACTTCGCGCGGTCTTGCGGTGCTTATCGGGACTTATTTAGACCTTCATTGTCTCCAGGCGTCTGGGTCGTTTCCCGAGGGGACCACGCATCTGGAGTACACGCATCCCGATCCAGCAGCACATGCGGTGTACCTTAAGGCACGTCACGAGCAGGAATCTCTTTATCGAAAGCTGTATTTGGAGATGTAAACCTTGCAATTTTTGAAGGTGTTGCTGCAGAATCAAGGGCAATAGCTTGTTGGTTGATCTTGGAGCAAAATGGAAGTGAGTACTCTTAAAATTCGATAAGCCGTCATTACACAATTCCAAATCATTCACACCACTGTTTTGTAAGAGCTGATAGTTTGGGTTCGCGCCATTGCGAATATTCTTCTACTGCTGGGCTAGCCATGTATCCCGGGCAGTTACTGCCGTCTTGCAGTTGTCGCTGAACACGCCGTCAACTCCCATGTCGAAGAGCTGTAAGTACTCGAGCATCGCCTTGCCAGAGTAACTTGCTGCCAAACGGTAGTTCTCGTCACGCATCGTCCATGTGTGCACGTTTAGGCCGACGGCGTGGGCGTCTTTGATGATGTGCGGACATTCGATGATATTGTAGTCGGCATCCGTAATCCGGCCGTCGCCATTTGAGTCTACAATGTCACCACTGTCGTCAACTTTAGCGGCGACGACCTTGAGCAGGTATCGCTTCCACGGAGATATAATGTCAGCATACGTGGCTATCTCGGCTAGACCGGCCGGCGACACTAGATAATTGTAGTTGTCAGTGCGGTTGGCCAGCACCCAGTCGTATGGTCGGTCAGATAGCACACTGAAGGTGACATCACCTGTGATCGGGTCGTTGTCGAAGCCATCGATGAGCTGCACCAGCGTGACGTCGGTGACTGCGTTGAGCTCACGCAAGGTCTCGGTTTCAAAGGACTGGATAAAGACCGGAGCGTCAGCATGGTTCCATCCGTACTGAGTCAATAGCTTAAGCATAGCTTTCTCAATGGGTACTCCAAGCGCCTTATGGAAACTCGAGTGCTTGACTTCCGGGTAAATGGCGATAGTGCGATTATATTCGACAGATTTGTTCTGGGCCAGTTGGATGACCTCCTCAAATGTTGGGATCTGGTAGAGTCCGTTGTGACTCTGGTCGCGCTCGGGCAGCGGCTGTACGGCACGCAGCGTCTTAAGCTCTTTGAGCGTAAAGTCGCTGACAAAGTAATCGAGGACAGGGACTCCGTCCAGTGTCTTGGTAGTGAGACGGTCGGCAAACTCAGGGTGTTCGGCAATGTTGGTGGTGCCGCTGATATAGGGTTCGTGGCGCACGACGAGCACGCCGTCCTTGGTTCTGACGAGATCGGGCTCAATAATGTCGATGCCGACTTCAATTGCGAGCGTATATCCCTCGATTGTGTGGTCTGGCAGATACCCCGGTGCACCGCGATGGCCGGTGATGGTCGGGTATTTGAGTGAGCTGATCTTCCAGTCGGTTGCGGTCATCATAGATGCAGACTGCGTGATAATCTTGCTGTCGATCACAGAAGCGTCTTCGAAAGAAATCGCATTTGCGTTAGAAGCAGTCACGACTACGAGTGTAGCGGCGACGTACGACACGTGAACCATGGCAATGACGAGGGAAGGTTTGAGCGAGACAGCGAGGCTGTGTGCGAAGTTTTGAGCCGTGGTGTGAATTCAAAAGTGAGATGAATGGCAACAGGCTCCTGGATCAGAATTAGATGCGAGGGTATTGACTACGTAGTCCTTACATGTGTTCAAGTAAGGGCCATGATGGGGATAAGAAGCGCCTAGTTGCTACGTGTTTAAGAAAAAGAGACCGTACTTTCGTTTGCTTTTGCACGCATGAATGAATGAACGAACAATACGCGACTTGATCGTTATCATTTCAAGTGACAAGATGAGAAAGTAAAGCAAATGAATCATGCAATCGTGTAGATGATAGGAAGCTTTCGTGAAAGCCCCATTTAATTTAGGAATGAAAGAACGGTTTAAATAACCTCTTACTTGATAATTGCTTGCGTCTTGGTTCAGGGGAACATATAAAACTAGATCCGTTAGCTACGTGAACCAAGAACCTGTAGGCTGCTTCTCTTTTCGTCGGTGCTACCTACAGCTGCGATGTGCTGTCGCGATAATCTAAAGTCTGGACCAAAATCTCTGGAGCTTTCACCACCAAAGAAGTTGCCATTTCAGATGCACATTGCATTCCGGCTAATGAACAAGTTGTGTGGATCGAAGATTCAGAGCATTGTTCGATCATGAGGTAAACAGACGAAAAGCATTGATTGATAAACACTGGAGAGGATGATACAAGTGGAGTAAGATATTTGCATTATAGATAGGGAATGAAGCAAGAAGGTGACGAGATTTAGATGAAAGAAAAGTACGATTGTCAATGCTGCTAGCACGGAAGGTACGACCAAAGTCGCTACTCTGTTTTTATTGAAAGGAGGATCAGAGAAGTCATACAAGTGTTGCTTATTCAAACAGCTATAGTATGCGTCGCCATAGAAAAGGCGACTGTTTCCCGCCCTTCGTTGGTGCTGCATGCCTCAAGGTAATAGTACTGAAATGTCTATCCGGGACCTGGTCGAGAAGCTGCAGCTGAGAGACGGACGGATTCATTCGTTATATGGGAACGGGTTTGGATTGAAAATTCGGTAGAGAACGTAAGTTGCTACCATTCAATACATTAGGCCTCCAGATTTCACTACCGATGCTGGGATCAAATCGATGTTATTTCGCCGTCATAACACAACTGCGCACTTGAGATGACAACAACAGTGCTGCTATGTTAGACAAAACATATTGAACAAGTCACATCGTGCGTCGATATTTCATGTTTGTTGAAAGGAGCAATGAACTTACAGTTTAAACAAAGCTTTTCTATCACCATGCAATTCTAGGGACCTGTGGCCATTCAACTGAACAAGGATTGGAGCAGAAAAGAACACACTGCTACCAGCCAGTCTACTTTACGGTCAAGTTGGTATTCGCATGACAACGGTGATACACAACGATATCAATTGACAAATATCATATCACTAACGTGAAACAGTTGACAAAAGTCAGCTGTGAAGATGTTTGCTACGTCAAAGTACAAGTGACATTTTGCGGCTTAACTCAACGCCAATGTTACTACATGTGATTGTGTATCGGAAAGAAGGTATTGCGAACGTTGAAATTCAACTCTTCGATAGCCATGGGGGTCTCAAAGCCACCGCCTAAACGGCAATTTGATACTTTGGCTGGTTTTACTGCAGAGGTTTGGCAAACACGCTGTTATGCCCGTTGGCACTACACTTTACGGCATTGCGTGGTGAGATTCTCCGCCATCGTCTGCATCTAATTACAACTCAGTGCACTGTAGTAAAAATTGATGTATAGGAGCACTATAGGCGAATTGGTCATCGAATCCGAATCGCGACACACATGCTGAAGCCGAGAAAACCATTGCTCCGATTTAGAGCCAGCGATGTAATATGCTTCCACCGTGTCAAGCATGAATCCACTTTTAGCAACACGCTCGGGTTGGTAGACTTGAAAATTGGGAGTTGCCTGCAGATCTGGAGATGCAATGATCACAAATATCGGTTGTTGCAGGAGTTTTGCCATCATACGAAGCGTAACTTCTGTGCCCCATTGTTCCACCGGCACATACGACGAGATTGAGGACGGTGACCGCGCGATATCGTCAATGTATTGCTGAAACAATAGATTCGATTCCTCTGCTGTCTCGGGTACCTTCAGCTCCTGATCGTCGATGTCCAGTTGAGTGCTCACTAGTATGGCTTGTCGGATGTCATGCGGAAATTCTACTTCGTAAGCATGACGGCTCGCTTGCTTGATCCCTTCCTTTAAGTGCCGAGTCATTTGCTCCAACTCCTCAATATGATTTGACGTGTCGAACTGAATGTCGAGCAATGACATCGCTACAGCATAGTACTGGCCATTTCCAGTGGCGGGTGTAGGTGCGATCTGAAGTCCGTATTGCGCAAGAAATTCCGCCCCTGTCATTCCAATTTGCATTGGGATCTGCCACCGTGAATCGGTGCAAAAGGGTACGAAAACCTTGCTATCATGGGAACCTTTGATTAAATCTGCAATGAGATACTGCTGCTCGACCAAAGGCGCTGGGAAGGCGATAAATGGGACTGCATTTGCACGTTGCGACGAGGTACCAGCAACCTGCTTTTTCAATTTTGAAATGTCCAGATTGTTCTCTCCGTCGGTTTTAGCTCCAGAATGTGCTGTGATTGAGTACATTACAGTCTTGGACACTGTGGTGGATGAGCATCTGTCAACAGCGTCGACGTTAGGGGGTGTAGCGTAGGCCCTGATGTCCCCCTTCGAAGCTAAAAGTGCCAAAACAAAGTAACCAATGTACCAAACGTTAATCATTGCTGCTCGGCGACGAAGCGAAGCGAAGTGGCGGTAGCAGGGGTAGGAAAACCACACTGCACGTAGCCTTGTATCTGCCGACACTAGGAACAGGTTAGTGTTCTAATGCGTAATCGACTTAATAAATGCCGGTTAGTGCAAATATCAAAAAGGTAATGCGTGTGATTACAACTAGCGGCCTGACGTGTTAGTGTCAACCGCGAAGAAGTCGCTCAAGCCCGAAGCACTGTTCCACGTATCTTCGTAAGAAAGAAAATGGATATATTATGCAGATTAAAAAACCTTTAAGTTAAAGTTTCTTAACCTTACCGGTACAATCCGAACTCTAAGGCTTAG